>VZRL01005927.1:2064358-2172675 GCA_013397895.1 Origma solitaria
ATTGTTTATGATATTTATAGAGTACAGAACATTGTACTAAATATTTCATTTCAAGCAATTCTTTAAAATCTGAAAACTTTTGTCAAAATTTCCTTGAATATTTATGATAGCAAGAGTGAAGTTTTGGAAAGAAAACAGCTGAGCCTTTTGGATCTCTAACCCATCTCTACAAGAAGCCTTCTCCATAAAAACATCATTGCTGATTTCTGACTGTGTTTCATTAGTGGACCCATGGTGGGATATTTAAAAATTAAAAGAGAATTAAGCTAGAGTAGCTGGGGGGGGGGGAAAAAAAAGAAGAATGATACTACAAAAAAACATAGCATGGAAAAGGACACAACCAGTTCCTTCGAAGGCCAGTATTGCAGAGGCTGCTGAAGAAACACACCTGCAATTTTTACACTGTGTATTCTGGGATCCCAAATTTCTCGGGTTGTGCAGACCTAAGCACAACAAATCGATCTTATCTGTGCTCTTTAGTCAGTATAATGCATTCATTGACCACTCAAATTTTGTGAAAAGCTTGTGAAATTACTTCTGTCTCACCACTTGACCTCACCCTTCATAGTTTTTTAGCAATGTTTTTGTTATTTGATCTTTCATGAAGATTTACAATGAGATTTTAATTACACTACAGTCCTGTGCTTGCTCTTACAGCATCCGAATGACTTGCACTTATTTTTAACAACACAAGAAATTTTTTCCACTCCACAGATTTTCACCAAAAATGATGGGCCAACTACCTTTCTTGTGGAAGATTGCTCTGTGCTACCTTAAAGTGAGAACAGTGTAACGTATTGGAAACCAGATCCTCAAGACTCAAAATCTTAGTTTTAGAAAAAAGTGGGTTTTTTTCTGGCTGGAAAGGAACAGTGGGTGATCATTTTATATGCCTGCTAAATCAATCCTTATATTTCCAATCAAACAAACATTTTAGAAGCATAGAAGTGCTGGAAATTGCTTCAATGTCTGATTGCTCATCTGTACAAGTGTAAGTATCTGTAGGAGACTATTCTGGATCTGATTCAACAAAATATTTATGTATGTTTAAAAGTAATTATTTTTCTTTTTGTGAAGGAAGTTATCTAATGCAAGATTAATGTGATTACTACAAGCATTTTCTTCTATTTACTAGTCCTGATTATTTATAATCGGCAGAAATCAGTTACATGTTGTTGATTTTTCATTGTCATCTAAGGTCAGTAAAATTTCTCCCAAAAACTATTTTTTTCTAGTTTATCAGTCAGTTCTTCCCACCAATCAATGTTAGTTTGGAAGGACAGTACAATGGTGAAAGTCCTGGTTTAAAACCTGGTGAAAAATGAATGTGATTCCTGTCTGCAAGATTAGCTTGCCAACAGAACTAATTTTAGTTTTGTTTGGGGTTTTTTTCTTACTTCCATACTATATTAAATCCTGTCTGGGAACTTCTTATTCTTTCATTGTTTTTTATGCCACTCCAAATATCTTTTCAAATCTTAAGACAAATAAGTTTCAAGGTTTCTTGAACTTTGATATCGCCACTGCTTCCCCAGAATTACATTACAAACAGTGCACAGGTACACTCAGTACAAAACTTCTTCAAATACAGGAAACATTTAGACATGAAGAGGTGCTTTCCTCGTGGGGTTGACAATGGCCTGAATTATCTGCACTCTGAAATGACTGGTAAACTACCATTGTCTCATAACATAGACTGAAAATTTTATCTGGTTTACAGGAGGTATACTGCAATGATAATTTTAAAAGAATATATTTAAATACACACATACATATATATATATATACTTAAAATATAAGAAGTGTATATATATTGTTTTAAATATGGCTAGCTAGGTTTTTATTCTAGGCTCATTTGACTGTTCCATTCAGTCACACCATAACAAAAGGCAGTAAGTAATACCTCCATGTATCAATCAGAATCCATAAGGCGAATAAGTAAAATGACTATGCAATGCAATAGCAAAGGAAACAAATGCAGCATTTTTCACCAAGATTAAAGCATGCAGGTGAATTAACAGAATGACTGTGTAATTGTGGCAACGCTGTTCAAGCTTGCTCCCAAAAATCCATTGAGGTTAAGTTTTACATCCTTTAGCTAATATAATATATTGAAATATCCTTTGATGCTGGCAGATTGGAGGACTTTTATTTTCCTTCCTTCTGGCATGTGCCCTGAACACACGTCCTCTGTCCATTTCTTCTGTACAAAATAAATTAGCAAGCTCTCTGAAGCAGTGCTGATACTTGGCACTCTGCAATGAATAGTGTAAGCACATTCTCCTGTCCACAGCTTCAACCTTGAGAGGAATGCTGGATTTACAACTTACCTCTTCAGCAGCATGTGGCAACTGAAGCACATAGATGTGGAAGTGTCACAAGAGCGCTGTGATCCACTCCTACCTCATTTAGTTACTATGAGGAAATAGGACTAATGTCTATATTTGTGCTTCTCCTACTTTTTTACTCATATTTTGACTTTCTTCCTCTTTTTTTTTTCTCTTCCCACTTTCTGATTCTGATATGAGGAGGAAGGCACCCTGTGTATCTAAGGTGCACTTTCTTTTAAATGGACCTGACTCCTGTCAGGTCTATATAATTCCTCACTAATAACAATGGTGTCGTTTAAGTGTAAAAATCCAGTTTTCTCTGTAGTATAGCTGTCCATTTATTCATAAGATCTCTGTTTGACTGAATGAAAAACTGTAGTTAATGATATTCCATTATAAGCCCTGTGACAGGTGCAATGTTTTTTCATGTCACTTCCTATTGACTTTGCAGCAAAATATAGATATGCAGTACAGAAGTGAAGGCACCTAAACCTTAAATTCAGAACAGAATTTTCTGCCTGACAGATAGGTGTGGCAATTCCCCAATATCAAACAGAATAAATAATCCATACTCAGACTCATCATATCATTGCAGTGGATTAAATGTGTCATCAGTCTGATTCTGCTAAATGCTTCCTGCATAGATTTCCCGAGTCAAATGCACATAGAAAAATTTGTAAAGTAAACATTTGCTTAAGGAATCTGCATAATAACCACAGACACTGTAATGAGCTACGAAACCTATTTTTAGTCACCAAGGTATTGGTTTTCTCATAGGATTTTAACATGCTTTACATCTCTTCAGAAAAATTCAGGTGTTAACTGTCTGTCAGGATTTCTGTTCCTGTGGATTTCCACTTTTTTTTTTTTTCTATTTTAATTTCTAGACACATCAAGGCATGAATTATATTACATATTTCTGGCATGTCCTTTGTTGCAGCTTTAAATTCTAGTTAGAGTTAATGATTAGCTACACTTAACAAAAATGCAAAATACCTCCATGCCAGTATCTGGAGTATGTATAGCATATTGTATAATGTCTATTATTTGCATATCATGATGATTCAGTTAGTAATATTTAACTCAGTTTTTTAGGCATTGAGTATTTAAAGATCATAATAAAGCAAAATTCGGTCTTCTGGGATATGTGTGTTATGCTGTCCTAACTAGGAGACTGACAGCTGATGTTATTATCAACAGTGCATTATCAATCTTTTTTCACATAGCAAAAGACTTTTCAAATATGTGGCAACCAAAGAAGGTTAATTTTTATTCTATCACTAGTTAAAAAATACTTAAAATCCAACAATTCTCTATTATGTCTTTCTAACACTGAAGGAGGGTTTGAATTTAATTTTTCCATGCCTTTATTCCTAATACAGAGAAAAGTGAAAAATAGTAGCAGCACAGAAAATTTCACCCTCCCATCTGCCAAAGAAGGTAAAAGCCAGTACTCAGATAATTTCATTTAGGCCTTCATATTTTCCTATTTTCAACATTTTCTATTCCTGTGAAAGGCTAATATTTTTCAATTCCATCATTTTATACCAACAGAACACTGTAATTTCCCATGTTTCCCTCTCTTCCCCCCCCATCCATATTAATTTTGAAAAGACTGTGTGAAATTCACCCATCTGCTACTTCTGTTTAACTTGTATGCTGCTGACTTTACATAGTGGTTGCTGATATTCATGTGAAAAACAAAGATGGGGCTGGAAGCCTGAATTTATCTATCTGTTAACAAGCTGTCTATAAAGTCATTATTTTATAGAGTGTAACAGAGAAAGAGAGAAATATAGCATATTCAAAACAGGTTCCTCTAGTTCTGTTAAAAGGGATTTTTTTTTAATGAATATGGCACAGAGTGAATTAGGAATAAGAAAAGATTATTTGGTCTTAAATGTTTTACTTTGTGAAATCATTATGAATGGATGTTTTAGTGTTTTCTGCACATTGATTTAAAAAGAATGTTGTCAAATTTATTTAACATTAGTTCAGTTTAAAATATATATATTTTTGTAACACGACAAAAAGATGTTTTTACATGCATAAAATAAATTATTAAATATATTGTTTTTTCTTTTCCAGGGGATGCAGTGACACTGAAGACTAACTATATAAAACTTATAAAAATTACAAATGTCACTTGGGTTTATAAATCAGTATAAGTGCATGCGCGCGTACACACACACACACGTTTATATATATTGTATGTATTTATGTGCACAGCCATTTGTTGTCTCTTTTTTTAGATGCATTTTGATCTGGCTACCAATTTTACATTGTAGTTCTCCAACTGCTACAACTCAAATTCACTTAATTGCACTTTTTTGTTCTCTATAGCCAGAGGAATCACTAATCTAAATTCTAATCTAATTCAGATTAGATTAGACCAACCAAGAACAAAAAAATCCATTATAGTTAATCTGGGGAATCCAGTTCATTTGTTTCTGTTATCAGTAACAGTGATTAATACATCCAAATAAAAACTTACTTGCTGATAAAATTAAAATGAATAGAGAATGGAATAAAGCTGTGTAGCTTCTCTGGTATTGAAAGATTTTATGGTGCCTGATTTCAACACCATGAAATTTTTTACCTAACTAAATATTCTTCTGTTTCACAAGGCTGAATCTTGGTGTGGCTGGGGCAGGAATGAAGAACTGCGTAAGAAAGTAATGCATCAATTTAAAATTTAAAAAAAAAAAAAGGTGTGTGAAGGTTGTGAAGTTTTTGGTGAAGTCAAAGCTTGAGTTTTATCATTTGAAACCAGAGCAACTTCAGTTAAAGCAATCTGTATGACAAATGTGATAGTTAACAAGTATTTCTGATAAAAAAACAAGTTTGCACTGTGCAGACCCACTCACCATGGTAGAAGGGCTTGAAATGAACATTTAATATCATTCTTCTCCTATTTCAGCAATCTAACAACTACAAGATGTTTTAAGAAACTTCCTAGTGGCTTTACCTTTGCTCCACTCTTGTATTCACATTGGTTGCTATCACAGTTTTGCTCCACATCCTGAGTGTATCTAATTTTCAAAGAATTTTTTGTTCATGCAATCAATATTTGAAAATGATTTCATTTTTCTGTAGTTTCGGTGTTGAAGATTATTTTCTTGAAATATAGAATTTAATTAAAAATCTGAATTCCAAAGGGTAAAATTATTTCTGCAGAAAACCAGTTTATGGAAGCAAATATATTCACCTGCTCCTTTACCTGTAAATCAGACAGAGATTGTACTCAGAATTTGGGATTTTGCAAGTTAGGGAGCAACTGTCTGCCAACTGATTGACTTGAAAAATGTCATAATGGCATTTCACCACAATTGTTTTAAACAATTTTATTCACTATTTTTGGATGACAATGTAGAGTATAACAAATATGACAATCTGAAGTTCCTCCTCTTTTTGTTCTGTTGAATGCTCAAATTCATGTCTGAGTTAATGAAGTTCTCAAAAATACTGCTATTTTTCAATTTTTATGTTCTTCACTGTCATTTGCTTATCCCTTAGAAAATATATTTCCCTTGCATGTATTTGTGAATTGTTTTTACAGTTATGTGACATTACACACAATAAGAAACTAACATCTGTGTATTTTAGCTGCTGCTTGGAACTCATTTTGAAGCTAGAAAAGAGGTCTACACCTGATCAACCACTCAGGTAATAAAGTACTACGTTGAAATGAACTGGGGATTTAGGAATGCTGACAGATCTATCACACCAAAATGTCAATCAGGCAGAAACGAGGAGTAAAAGAGAGGAAATAATTCAGATTGCCAATGCTCCCCCCGAAATAGACTTCTCTGTAAGAGAGGGCTTCCTTGCCTCCAGCAGGGCAGCCTGCCCGAGCAGAGAGCGTGTTGAGGACATTTTTGTCGCTAAGGGCACAAGGCTGATCCTGATCTGCATGGCTGACATGACGCGAAGCTGCCAGCCATGCTTAGAGCCACCTCCCAGGAGCAGCAGGGCAGAGCTGGCATCACCCTGTGACCCTGGGCAGTGCTCCCAAGTCACATCAACCATCCGTGGCTGCTGCACTTTCTCGGTCGGTAGCACCGCGCCCATGGCGGACACAGGAGTGGGATGAGGGAAACATGAGACAGAAACACTCAGACAACGGAGTTAGCTCAAAACGTTTTTGAGACTTCCTCCCTCAGTTTTGCAGAAATAGTTTCAATAAAGTCTGAAACATTCTTTATGGTAACGTGACTTCTATTCTCCTGTATTTCAATTTGTAGATGAAAATAGCAGTGATATAAAAGTGTTCGCAGGTCGCTACATGTGTGTCAGTGCAGGGAAGTATCTGAAGTAAAAATAGGATACCTTTTAAAATATTTTCTTCCCTTTCTACTAGATTCGTAACTGCTCTTTTGTTGAACAGAAATGAATTTACACTTACAATTAATTAAGCATCAGCCTAAACAATACCCCAAACTAAACATCTGCATCTACAGAATATGTCACAATTATTTCTCTAAATTATCTCTGATACAGAATCACAGAATCAACTAGGCTGGAAAAAGCCTCTGAGATCATCAAGTCTAGCCTTTGACTGAACAGATTAAAAAGGATCCAAGAATTGGACTGTCAGCAAAAATGTTTGATAAAATATTTCTTCCACTTGAAGAAATACTTTTGAAATTAAGAAACATTAAAGATTTCCATGTATAATGAATTAAATTAGAGAATTAGACATTCCCACCAAATTAAGGATCTTACTAGAGGAATATTTTTTAAATTATTATAATATCAATCATATTTTTAACTTTTATTTGCAAAAATACACCATCAGTTGGAAATCCATGTTGTGAATTTTCTTACTGTGAAAAATTTGCCAAGAAGAAACTACATAATGAATGTAAAAATTATCTGAATAGTCAGTTATCATTTTTACTTAGACTGTGAAGCCCTACTCAGAATTCATCTCATCTGTCCCTTTTTTTTTTTACTCTCCTTACTCTTTTGAACTAGAGAGGAATCGTTTTGCATTTGTTGCAATTAAATACCAAGCTTTCAGACAACTGCTGCTAATTTTGCTATTTGCAACCCACCCTCAATTACTTTCCTCTGCATTTATGATATATAAATAGTGGTTGCTAGACTAGCTTCAGCTGCAGCCTGAAGTGTGCCTGTAGCTGACTCCCAGCTTGGAGTCAATGTGGGAATCAACTGATTCCCACAGTGGCCTGAGCCACAGACCTCCTGAGGCAGCCCAGGATTTCGGAACTGCAGCCTGCACTGAGCTCTTCCTCCAGCCACACCTCCAACTGCAAGTGAAGAAGAACTGAACTGCAGATGAAATCTAAAGCTTGGCTGAAGGCATGATATTGATTTAGCCACAGGTTGAAATATCATGATTTCAGATCGTGGTTTGGGGGAATTGCAGGATTCTCTGGAGAATAGCGACCACATAAGCAGACACAACCCTGGCGAAAGATAACAGCCTTGAGCCTGTCAGTGCTAGAGCTACTACACAGCCTGTCATTTCTGTGCATAGCCAAGTAGTTAAGTCCTCACCAAGACAATGAAATCGCTGTCAGATCAGCAGACCTTGCTTGACAGTCCTTATTGCTCTGTGGAGCCAAGCAGAGCAAAATAAAACATGTGACAAATACTTCAGTAAAGTTC
This sequence comes from Origma solitaria, assembly GCA_013397895.1. Taxonomy (NCBI): domain Eukaryota; kingdom Metazoa; phylum Chordata; class Aves; order Passeriformes; family Acanthizidae; genus Origma; species Origma solitaria. The sequence goes on from VZRL01005927.1 coordinate 2,072,323, forward strand.
TTTCTCACACAGTATACATGGTGTTGATGGCTATGATAGGGGACATAATAAAGAAGAAACATCTCATACAAAATATTTTTTATGTACTAATAACAGATATGGTTTACAGAGTACCAAGAATGCTGTCACTGTGAGGAGGATTTCTAGTCACAATCTCTGGGATTAAACATCACCGTATACAACACCACCACTGAGTATTTCATAGCATCCGAAATGTAGTTCTGTAACTTCTTCTACCAAACTTTTGCTACCAGGAAGAGAAGAAGACAAGCAGCTCATTTCAATTCAAAGCGGATAAATCCAACTGACAAATCACCTTAAGAGCCAAGTAATCCGTGAGTGGGTTACTGCAAGTCCCATGTGCAAAATCCTGCTAGACATTTGAATTAAGGAAAACAGAGGACAAGTAGATACTACCTGTTTCTTAAATAGCTACAGCAGATGTCCACATGATTCATGGAGATTCTTCAGGAACATAAAATCAAATCCAGCCTCCCTGATAGTTTAGCTAGCTTATTCTACAATTAATGCAGACTTCAAAGAAATGGCAATCAGCTGGGAAATACACTGTCAGTTCTGAAGGATGTCACAACCCACGCAGAGACAGAGTTTTGGGATGTGGGGAAAGCTCCTTCCAACCACGGGTGGTATATTTATCCTTTGTATCACCCCTCCCTATGCACACACACTATGGGAAGGGATGAAAACCATGGGAGGGAGGTGGGAGAGGAGGGTCCACAAGAGTGGGAAGCAGGGCAGGATTATGTCACCCATCTTATTCTCCAAAAGGTAGATGGGGAGACCTGAATTAACCATTCAGCCTTCTTGTACCTGTCTATGTGTCTTCACCAACACACTGAAAGTTCACCTCGTGTCTTGGCATTTACTCTGAGCGGACAAATGCCACCACTAGCTTCAGAATCTGGGTTAGGAGACATGAGGAATGGAGTTCAGAACTGTCAGGTGTCCAGTTATGCACGGGACAGGAGTCACCTGAGCAGATTTAAGGTTAACATTTGAGGGACTGAGGGAATGGAGGGTTTCAAAAATAGGGAAGCTCTGGGAAGGGGGGGTTCCCATGAGGGAGGAAGGCACTTCTGAAAATCTCTCTCCTTCCTTAGCTAAACATTTGATAGCAAGCATTTTGTTTAATGGAGGATATCCTGAACATCCTAATTTGTTTGTCTTATTAGTTCTTTTATGAAAATTAGTAAAGTTATCAGAAAAGCTTTTTTTTATCATAAGTTTACAGTAAGAAGAATGCTCAGGCTAGATATTTGTGATTTTTTTTCTCAGATCAGCTGTCAAGCTGATAAAATAGATATAATACCTTTGCAGCATAATTGGCAGAAACTGTGCCAGTCACATTAACACAGGAGTATGGATCTGCAGCTGATTAATTTGGTTTTAGCAGTAACTGCATTTGAAACCTATAAAATTTGGTCCAGAAAATCAGATTAATCATTAGGTGTCTAGAGTAGTTTGAAAGTGTAATGAATCAGTCCAGTATTACATAGGACATGAGGATTCACAAGTAAATATGGAAAAACAGAGGAATAGGTTAACAAAGGAAAATATAACTGTATTTTAATATTCTGTGTTTAATAAATTAAATTAAAATTTAATAATTTAGGTTACATGTGTGAAAATGTCCTAAAAATCGTTGGAGAGATTAAAAAGCCTTTCTTAAGAGGCTTGATCTAATACTCCTTAACCTTGCCTAATACCTGTGCAAAATCAGCTGTAAATTGCTGCTTTTCCCATTTTGTAGTTTTTTATACCCAGGCTGTATATGATATACACAAGGCAAAAGGTGAAGTAGAATCATGTATAGAAACTGTGTAGGCTGATAGTGAAATACTGGGTAAGTACAAATCTAAATGTTAACAGCAGAAGAAAAGGTTAATGGTGATCCATCAGAGGGGCTGCCTATAAAGCCTGTTGAACTTGAAACAACAAAAACCAACTTTATCATCCAAACCAGACAGGAAACATTATATCAAGGTTCCAGAAACTTAAAGCAGGAATATGAATGTCACAAATACTAAAACAAATATGTAGGTAGCATGGTTTATTTTTTAAAGGTGTGAACTACTAACAAAATTTAGTTGCTCAGCCTTGGGATATGAAACAGGATCTGTCCATAAACAGTTTAACTCTGTGTCACTAATATTGACTAGAATTGAGTCAAACTCCAAATCATTGAAAAAGTATTTTTTTTACTTTTGTTCAGCAGCCTCTTTCTTTATCAGTTCTCTTAAGTTTGGCTGCCTCTTCTTCCCAGAAAACACATATATTAAATATATTGCAATTTTCACAGTTTACCCAATATATATGATATATATATGATAGATGATGGGAAGATGCATAGGGGTTTAAAACTGTATTATGGAAAAAGAGCAGTAAGTTAAACTAGTTTCTGTAAGCAATTAATTTTTGTGATTTTAGAAATGCTATTTCTGGCTATGCAGTCAGTTATGCAGATTTTTTTTTTCCTTAGTGCAGTTTGATGACAGGAAATAACCCCGTGGGAATCGCAAGTAGAGCAGGGAACAAAGAACAGGAGAGAATATAAATATGAAGGTATTTTCACTTCATGAGAATTAATTATGGGGCCCATGAATAAATATTTGAATAGCATTGTTAGTACAATGCAATAAGAGCTCTCTGGTGGCAAAAAATTATCATTACATTGCATCTCATTGTTTTACAGGCAGTAAGGGGCCTTTGACCTGCACATTTCTTTCCTCCCATTTCATTAGAAAGTATAAGGAAACTGTGTTTACAGGAATATATCTTTTAACTGTGGGTTGTTTTTTTGGGTTTTTTTAACTGTAAGGAATTTTAATTTAAGAGATTCTACACTAATAATCTTCTATATCTGCACTGGTTTCCTAACAGAGCTGTAATTTCTTACCCAAGGCATGTTTCACAACATCAGTTCTGAAAATTTTTATTCATCTTATCAGGTGTTCGTAATGGCTGTATTTTCTATTTCACTATTTAATATAAATTGAACTTTCCATTAGCTTTAGTAGAAGCATAGGAGACATGTACTAGACAGAGTAAAACAAGCTGCTTCTTAACAGCATGCATGAAAATGCATGAAAAAATCCATTCCGTTCTGATAGAAGCTGACAACGCTCCAGCTTTTGTGTTCATGAATTTTACAACGCAAGCAGGGTGTCAATACAAAATTGTGAGAAACACAGTGAGAAACAAATACCAAAATACTCAAAAATGCAATTTAATAAAGCGTAATGTAAGTACTGGATCGAAGAGTTAGTTGTGAATATAAGCATTTCTACATCATCAAATTAGCTGAGAAACAGTCTGCTTGACAGAAGCATCTTACTTCCTAAATTTTACATCCCTGATGCAGTTCTCCTAAAGTGATTCTCTAAATACGTGGTTAGTAAGAGGTTAGACAGAGCTACTTTTGAACACACTGTAGGAAGATCCTTCCCACACAGTTAGTGTGCTTAAAACTATAAATAATGCCTTCTTTCAGAGCGATCACATGAAAAGGGGAGATTTCCTCAAAATCTGAGTGTTTGATTTGTCTGTCAGTGCCCCAGGAAAGCCCAGTTTTCTCTAATTTAACTCCAGTCACCTTTCCCCAAGAGCCTTGGAGATAAGTGCATTGCTCAAAAAGAAGTTAATATAAGAGCTGTGAAAGCAAAAAGACATTTTTAAGTAAGACAATGTACAATTAATGCTTTTCATCTATATTTTGCAAAGTTCTCTGATTTATGTTCCATGTAAGGAATATGATTCACCATGTCACCAGCAGAATTCGGGGGAGCAGAGACCACAGTCCAAGTTTGTCAGTCTGTCCCAAACTCTGAAGGTCACTTGGAGCTGGCAACACTTTGGAACTGAGCCAGACCAAGAGAAGAGTGAGGATTTTCTCCATTAAATCCATACAGTTAGCAGGAAATGTCTCTCAGGGCAGCTCTTCAAGTGCAGAACAACTTTACATATATATATAAAACAAAGACTTCTCCTGGCCATCTTTCCTCTCACTCCTTTTGCACTTTTTTGTGCTAATAGGGTGCAAATCTGTTTAAAACAGTACTAGAAAGGGGGAAAAAAAGTACTAGATGAGAAAGTACTAAAAATGACATTGAAATGTCTGAATTTTACTGAAGTTCCATCAGTGTGGTAAAACAGTTGAAACTTATTGAGGCACGATCTGTAAAAATGTGAACAGAGTGAACAGTTCTCCACACCAATGGCAGCATTTTGTCAAGAATAGAAAGCTTCAATATGCTTAAATATGCCAAATTACTTGCTTGCTAAGTGCTCAATGTTGAAAGCCTGTCATGCATGCTCCTGAGGAGTTACAAAACCTCAACAGATGTAGACCCTGGATGCCTACTTGCATTTAACAATTTCCTTCCAAAATACAGTTTTTGTATCCTACAAGTCACAGCATTGTTAGTGAGTACAGTTAGAAGCTTCATTAACATTTATACAATACTGTCAGTGAACTTGCTATATCCAGATTTACTTTTTCTCACTTATCCAAAAAAATCAAAAAATAATCAGACAGACCAATATTTCTTCCTTAAATGTAACTGGAGAAGAGTTCAGATTTTGCTGAATGCAAACCAATTCTATGCGGTCTTGTTGCAATGCTTTAGCTCATCCATTCACACATCTACCAAGATTTCTCTGCCTTTTGTTATCTAAAGAAGAACAAAATACAAATGTGATAAGTAGCAACAAATATACTGCTATCAGTGAAATATCTGCCTTGACTGTGGATTCAAACAAAGAATATAGTATTGAGACTGTCTGCTGTTACATGGATTGCAAAGATATTTGCTCCACTCAGAGAATTCTAAAAAGAAAGAAGAAAAACAAACAAACTAAAAAACTCCAACCAAAAAAAAAAACAGAAGAAAAAAAAAAAACCACACAAAAACCCCAAAATCACAAACAAACAAAAAAATCCAAAAACAAACAAAAAACCCCCTAAAAATTGAAGTTTCTCTCATATTCCAAAATTCTTTCCATCCACTTCCTTTCTGCCCTTGGTTACATATTTCATTAATTTCACTGTGATCTCCCTAATAATGCTCTCTATTTGCCATTATCATTATTACCATAAACTATGTGGATAGAAACATGAATAATGGAGACAGTAAAATGTGTTAGAAATCCAGACTAAAAAATGAAAGAAACAGACAAATAAACAGAACTAGTTCTTGTCTTACTGAAATGTATAGCCTTTGCATGAGATTAAAAATTTGAACAAGATCTTACTTTTTCCACTGTTTATTTTTTATTAGGCATGAAGACCACTTTGACAATCTAACTATTCTCCTCAATTTTAGAATAAATAAAATTGTAATTAATAAACTGAAATCCATTAATTTTCATATATAATAGCTAAAATACATTCATGGTACTGCTTGTGGAGTTAAAGTTCATAAGCTGTGGAAAAAACCCTGATAAAAATATTTGGTTTAGGACACAGAATGTCCTTGGTCAGCATCTTTGCCTCCTTCTGAAGGGAGAAGAATTAAGCGAGACAGTTCAAGTGGATATTTTTCCCTTTGGTCACCCCTAAACAGCATAATAGAGCTCGGTTTTAGGAAAAGCTGTAAGATTTCTCTTTGTCAGCAATTTGAGGAAAGGAACAGGAGGAGAGTCCATGGCACTTAATACAGTACTGAGGGAAAGCAAGCTGCAAATTTGAGCTCATGCAAACTTCACCTTTTCTGACAGTCAGTCAGCCTTCCCTGCGGTGGCTGATTGGGAACCTCAGTACTCCCCAAAAAGCTCCACCAGGGTCTCCAAGCATTCCCTGCTCCCTTACTTCTCCAGCATAGATACAGTCAGTCCTGAGAAAGCACATTTTTAATGCAGAATAGAGTGTGAAAAACAACATTATTACAGAAGGTACAAACAAAGAATTATACTGATAGCAAGCTTCCAGGAATGAATGTGAATGGCTGCATCTTGGATCGAAACATGCAGACTGTTTTTCAATTAGCAGCATAATTCGCAGCAAACTCCATTCATTGCTTAGGAAGCATATTAAAATGAAGATAAAAATCTGCCTATTGATAACATAATTTAAACTTGGGAATAAAAGGCAATTTTTGTTTTCAAAGTATTTTAAAATGCGTTTGTGACTCCCCACTGACATTTCAAGGAAACTTAACATGACATTTAATTATGATTGATTATTTTTTCTGTGTACAATCAACAGCATAGTTCTTGGAACGTGTTTGCCTCATAAAATATAATTCATGCTTGGAATATTAACAATCAAGAAGGGAAATTTTCACCAAACATAAGGACCCAGAACATTACTCATTACCCTAATATTTGTTCTGATAGAGAAGTCATGCAAAGCAACCAAAAGTGTACTGAGATGCACTTTTAAAGAAGAAAAATAATTTTAAAAATTTTGAAGAAGGAAATTTTGAGTTCTCTTAGTTGAATTTATAATGAGCTGAAGTTAAGGGGAAAAACAACAGGCTCTTGTTAGCAATGTGGCAAAGACTTGACATCACCCATGAGAAATAAAAATATTAATTTGCAATAATAATACTTTTTAAAAGAAAAAAAGGGCATTTTTCACTTACCAGTGAAAAAAATTAGCTTATAAAAAAGGTTCTTTTTAATTGCAATTTAGTGCTGGTACTTGGAGGGGTCATGTGGTATTCATGAAGTTGTTGGGTTTTTCTAATAAAACCTAAAATACTGATAAACTTGCATGGATCTAGGATTTGTAGCTTTCAGGTAAATTATCTATCATGAGATAAATATCGCAAAAATTGGCAACAAAACTACTAAAATAAACTGAATTTTATTAGGTACTGAATGTCACATGGAAATTGATTACACTTTTTCTATGTCTATTTGTTTCTATTTCAAAATAAATTTGATAATGTTCCTTTTATATGAAAAACTATAAAACTAATACAGGATCATTGCAGTTCAAATATTAACACTTGGAAAAAAGTACACATCCACAGCAGCTTTCTCAAACTTACATATGCAAATATGTAGTTCTTTGAAGTGGCAGTTCTTTAGCCTGAAATCATATTACCTACTTCCCCAAAGTGAGAGTTCAAATGATACTGGGAGGCAAGATTCACGTCTCTGCTTTTCTATCTGTAAAATAAGCATTAATAGGCATCACATATACTACAAGATTCAAAATCTATATAATAGCTTTTCAAGATTTAAGTTCTTAAATTTAAGTATCAGTGTATTTTTAGTGCATTTATTATAACCCAAAATTTTTATTTACTTTCAATTTTGTAGTAGACATTCAAACACAGTTAGTTCTCTGGTGAACTTACTGAAATTTCTTTTACAAGTAAGTTACTATATATATTTATTTCCAAGATGAAGTTATTTCTTAAAGATGTTGAATTCAAACAGGTCTTTGGCTGATTCTAGACTTTTAGTCAGTATTGGTTGAGAAGTCTCTTTAATGTTTTCTCTTACTGTGTTTGTTACATTGAATTATTCTTTCAAAAACAATAACAACAACAACCCCCCCCCCCAACTAATAGCATTGTAGTGTCTGTGATACTTACACTAGAATCTGGCTATAGGAATCTGGCAGTTCTAAATGTACCCACATGCTGAAATAAAGATCTGTTCTGCACATAAAAAGTCATAAAACTGAGCTCCCAATCAGAAACTCTGAAAGTCTTAACAGTCATTTTTTGAGACATGGCTGGTGTAAAAAAGATTCATAAATTCTAGTGGTCACCCAGAGAATCATCTATTATGATAGCCTTATAGCTGAAGAGTGATGATGGATTTTGATTTTTTTTCCCTGTTGATTTGGAGTTCCTGTTTTCTAAAAGCAACACTATCTTTATTCCAAGTAGTAACCTGGATATGTGTATCACCAGCTCAGATTGCTGTTTTCTCTTTAGGATACTCTTCCTGGCACAAAATTTTGATAATTTCTCTCTTGACAATAGTACTGATGCCTAAAGGAGCATTTGGTACCCTCATACAGAATGAAAGATTCCAATAAAATCCTGGATGCCCTAGGTACTTATGACTCACAAGAAACAGCCTTTTAAGAGTCCACGGTTGTTTACATCAAGAACAAAGCCTGTTGACATCACAGAAAAGAGCAATGACGTACATCACAAACTAGGATGAAAATAGCAAAGGCAGATGGACAGTGAGAGAAAGTGAAATGCAGTCAACAGGAGGTGGATAGCAAGAGTGTTGCAGACAGTAGCCACTGAGCTCTTATTTAATATTGTTCCTCATGTGATATGTTAGTATAGCAGTTTCTGATTAAACAGGGCATAATGAATCTCCTCAGACTGCTCCTGGACTACTCTACAGCTTTACAAACCACAAGGAATACTCTCAGCTCTCTTCCCCACATCATGCTGTTCAAGGGCTGCTACCTGCATGCAGAAGTACACATATCCTACAGAAACAGCCCACACAACTGCAATGTATATTACAGCACTCTCAGTTCTCTGAATTTCATTAATCTCTGTTGATACACTACTTTCCAGAAAAATATATAAATTATTATTCCACAGTAGTGTAAAACCGTTGCTGTCTTGCCTACATAAGTTAGAAACCAGCATTAACCCTCTGCAAGTTTCTGATCATGACTCAGAGAAACAAGTTTTTATTGTGTCTGCAATACATGATATTGTTGTCATGTCTTTGTGATTAATATATGCCCTAGTGATATTCTTTCTTTGATGTGTCTTCCTTTAATGTCTACATAAAAAAAACCCGTTGGCTCACACTGATGCTCTCAGAAAAGGAAGTAAAATAAAACTGTCTCAACAAATTTAGTTTTACCAATTAGAACAGCAGTAATCAATTATATCAGTTACAATAGAAACATATGGGTCTTCATGCATAGAATCATCCAGGGCTCAAAATAAATACATACTCAATGAGTCAGTTGATTCTTGAAGACTCTTTTGGTGTCTAGAATGATATTTAAGTAGAATATAGAAAATAAAAAACCCAACAACATTTCATTGGTTTCAATTTCTGGTGGCCACTGTGCATTAGAGGTACCTACAGTCACCTGACATCACTCTTCTTGGCATGACATCCTCCTCATGTTCCATCCTCCATAAAATTTCTGTGTGTGCAGTACCACAGCCAGAGGAATATCAAAAGGCGTTCAGGTCCACCAGCTCCCACTGAGCTCCACACAAAATGCAGAAGTCACAGCCACTTATGTTCAAAACTATAGCTAGAAAAGGTGACTCTCAACACCTTTTACATTGGCTCATTTTCCAACTACAGTGCTATTAAATGCTATATCTACTCAATGCTATCCCTCTCTCTCAGTTTTACTGAGACTATGCTAATCAAAAGTTGGCAGACACAGACAGAAATTTGAATCACATCTGCAAACACTTGCAGCTAAGTGCTCTGTCCAGTCCAGTTACTCCTGGATGACTTTGTGAAGTCACGCAAAAGCAAAGGCTCTGACAGACTTTGAAGGTATATTAGAAACTAATTGTGTCTCCGCACAGAGGGGTTTCTATTGCATACCGAAAATCATATTGAACAGTGAGTTAGCTCAAAAATGGACTAAAAATCTCTGTTCAGGAAGGCAGGCAAAATGCCTCAGAGGCAGGGCAAATAATGAAAGGTGGTGATAGCTTCACCCCTTCATTTCAGTGTACCATCTGTGTCAGACCTTAGCTTTCCTAGGTAACAATGACTTTGTTAAAGATTTTTTGACACAAGGTAAATCTAGTTCAAGTTATCATGATTTCATTCCCATGTGAAATTATTTAAATCAAATAATAAATTAAAACAAACTAGCAATCAATATGTTTGATTTGAAAAGGGAAACGAGAGGAAAAAGGTTACTCAGAAAACTAAAAGAACTATAGTACACAGGAACATGCAGAGATTGCCTAAAATTCCTGAAATCAAAGCTTAAAATCTTTGTGGGAATTGCATTCCATCCATCTGTGTATTTAGCCTCATCATAGTTTTCTTATCAAACTACAATCATTTTACAAACATTGATATTCAATATGCTACTATGAAAATTATGATATTCTCAATGGTCCTCATGTATTTCATCCATTTGAGAAATGACATATTTACTGTGGGTTCCCATGTAAAATAGGAAATTACAGAGTTTCATTGTTGAAGGACCTACATAATTGTTATCTAGACAGTGAGTGTAGTGGCTGTCACTTCAGGATTCCATTTCCCAGACAATAACATTTAGCAAAATGCAATTAAGATCGAAAGCAGTTTAGATCTTAAAAGTCTATTATTCTCCTTAAGTCTTAGTTTAGTAATGAGTTTGTGGTTTAGCAATGTAAAGGCTAGAATTTTCTATTGTATCTCAGAATATTTTTACTATAAAAATATATTTTGCATGCAACCATCCTATAAGTCAGATGTGACATTGTCATGGGGTATTATTCACTAAAAATTCCATCTTCAACCATTAATATTTGAAGGAATGTTATATTAAAGAAACAATGAACATGTGAACACAGTCCGCTTTTTACAATATTGTAAAAGTAGTGTTATGTTTAAATATAGTTTCAAAATATCCACTGTTACGCTAAATTTAGTCTTTTTATTTAGCCTTGCTTTTTTTCAACTTGCATTTATCAAAAATTTATCTTTTCTTTCAGCATTTTTTAGAGAATTTGTTCATTATTAAAGAATGGGATCTATATCCAAATCTTTTATCTTCTCTTATTATTTTAGAAATATAAGCTTGAATATATGAGTTTCCACAGTTTCCAAGATAAACGGCACATAATTTGGAGTTTCTGGAGAGAAGAAATAATGGTAACTGCATTTTGTGGAGGATTTATCAGAACCTATAGTGCAAGTGCCTGCAGACAGCATGGGGCACAGGTGCTAACTCACAGGGATCGTAAGATTAGGTGAGATGATTCCACTCTTTTTTGCTTTCCCACTCTGAGACGATGTTCCTATAGTTAGAATTAAAGTACATTTGAAATGCTGTCTAGATAAAGCTATCTCATAGGCTTACCGAATAGATGGCAGCATTGTTAAGAATTTCTGCAGTGCTGGAGCCCCCCTCCTGTAGCTCTGGTCTCCCTGCATTTTCTGTATACAACTAACATTAAAGAGTTTCTTGGAAAGCAGCTCTTCTACCTTCACACTTCATTGCTAGAGGCCTTTAATTATGTTTTGAGCTTTTCAAGTTCTTGGACCTTTATACATGTTATAACTGTGTGAAAAAATGTCTAAGCTTTCCTTCATGTACCCAAGTATTTACTCAGCTACACATACCTAGATGCTTATGAGCTCTTCAAAGTTACTTAAAATCTATGAATGACTTCACATATGAGCTGCTGAGGTTTTGGAATTCTTCACAAGAACATTTTGAATTGTGAGCACTCCAGTGAAGATCAGGCCCACAACATTCTCAAGTTATCTTATTTTTGAAAAACACCTAAGTATCCAATACAGCATTTATTAAAAAAAAAAAAAAAAAAAAAAAAAAAAAAAAAAAAAAAAAAAACGAAANAGAATCACAGAAAGCCAGGAAATTCAAAGCAAAAATGAAAAAATGAAATTATATTGAAATTAAAACTTTGGACTGGAAAATGCAAACTTAGAAATAAATTAACCAAAATCTCTTAATTACATCTCTGCAAGAAAATTCTCCCAATGTCGTCCCACTTTAGTGCCTTGCAGTTTGTGTATAAGTGTGTCAGTGAGTTTGCGCATCTCTGTGTGTGTGTCTGTGTGTGTGTTGGGAACTCAAAAAATGAAATTGCTTACTCTTTAAGACAAAATTAGGTAAACCTTTGCCCTAATGTGTATGTCAAAATTATAATTTAAGGCACTAGTCTAAGAGAAGGGTTTTCTTTTAATTTTTACTTTACAGGGTTTTAAAAAAATTCTTACTCAACCCTTTATGAAATGCCACCAGAATGAGATTTCCAAGTATTTTACCATATCACATGTGTTTTAAGCATTCTCCTCTCCTTCACCCAAATCGTGCTTGTATGACTGCTATATTCTAGTTATGAGTAATGCTCAGACAGGATACTAACCTAAACCATAGGAAAAGCTGACCAGTCCAAAGAATAGATGCAAATGTATATGCAGCTTATTTACATTTACATAAATGTGGTCTGTGGCATTAGCACCCGTAAAATTAATGATTTACTTTGTAAAGCACACAGAAATCCTAGTTGTGAGCAAGACACTATCTTTACAATCACTAAGCTTTACCATTAGACCAACTGCAAAACAAACAGAACAGAAAACACAGACCTTCTTTAGGTACGTCAGCTTCTAAAAGAGAGCCTTTCCTTACACAGTCTGGTGAAAGTAAATACATTTTTAAGACCAAATTGTTAAAATTACGAATCATGAAGACCACAGATCAAGAAGGTATAAAGTTATCTCTTTGACGTTTTTCTCCCTCTCTGTAAGCTGAAATTGATTTTTAAATCCAAACCAAACATAAAAACTTTAATGAAAAATTTGAAAACATGGGTCCATGTACCTACCAACATTAATGCAGAGATTTAGCAAAGCAATTACCATTCAGAAAGAAATCTAACCCCCTCCATGGAAAATATTTCTAACCAGTTACTGGTGGGTGTTTTGGTAAAATTGTGGTCAGAATAAGCCAACATCAAACTGCCCACCTCAGATTTGAACAATAAAGGGGATAAATTGCATGAACCTTTCTGTCTTCTCCAGTAACACAGCTACCTACCAGCTCATAAAATTATGGAGATCACTGAAAATGAACATCCTGAAAAGTGAACATCCAAGAAAAAAAATACTCTCCTTCCAAGGAAGAATAAAGACACAGCAGCAATAGATTTTGAGTATGCCCATGTTTGCTTTTCAGTTCTTAAGAAAAATAGAAAAGCCTAAATCTTCATTCAACAAATATAATCATCAAGGCAGCATTAAAATTATGACCATGAAACAACCTGACATGAGTTTCTGAGTAAAAGCCTGATAAGTAACAAGCCTAATTTAGGCCATAGCCTGACTGATAAAACATACCTGAAATAGATTAATTGTTGTGAGCTACACTGCTCAGACGATTGGGGTTTTAGACAGTCTGAAGTGCTAACTTCATCTTCTGTCACTGGAAAAACCACCCTCCACTCCAGCAGCCAGTTAGGAATGTTTCTTTTCTTTTTTTACTGCTTTGTTTTGGTTTTTTAATTACACAGTAATCCGTGGGACCTAGGATTATCATTGACTTTGTGTACAGGAAAGTAATAATTTAAGGTTGGTTTTTCCCTTTGTTTATCTTGAAGATGTTCATATAAATGAGAATATCTACATGCAATGTGCAAAATTACATTAAATATTAAACCAATATTTTTATTAGGTACAACCATTCTTATGCCTTGGATAAATCAATTTCCCTTCCTGTCTTGTTTTCTAGTATATTCTTTCAATGAGGTTATTTTCTCTCTTGTATGTATTTCCATACAGAACTTCTACATGATTTAAAGCAAAATGTACTCCTTGGAAACATGGACTTCTATCATCCATTTAATTTTTCACCACTGATTCTCAAAGCACAATCAGTGAAATATCTGTAAGAATAAACTGATACTATGCCAAGGAACTAAGATGCCTCTGTTCAGCCACCAGCTGAACACATCACTCTGAAGGAAGCACATTAAACTCATTGTCTCATTTCCAGATTTCTCACTTCCAGCGTTTACAAAATTGAGACAAGACATAGAAATGTTTCAGGATCTATAGATTAAACATGCTAAGACAAACGCAAGGCATTGTTGTCATGTAATGGACTGTCTCCCAGCTGCTGTCAACTCCAAATAAAATCATGGGAGCTGAACTTCTCTGCAAAGTCATTTTCCTGGACCATTAATTCTGAATTGCCATTTACAGAATAATTGCACTTTTGTTTCCCTGGGGATCTTGCTGCTGTACTTTAACCTATGCTATCCTTCTTAACCCTCACATCAAAATATATACAGCTGAAATAGAAGTCATGAGCTATAGGTCATTAATGCAGAGCTGGGCCTAAGGGTACCTTTAATAGTTCTGTCGAGGACATCCTTACAATGACTGCATTTTTAGGGGAGTGGAAAGATTTTGCCCAGAAGGACACAGCTGGATCTATTCTGAGAAAGGTTAGCTGGGACAGCTGAATGTCCCTGAGGAGATAATAAATTGCACTGGCCAATTTGATAGAGCTGATTCTGAACTGGAGGAAATCCAAACAGCAAAAGCCTTTTGAATGGTAAATACTTCCCCCATTAATTGCTGAAAATACAGGTGGGCTTGAGGGAGTTTCATTTCGACTACGCTTTTTTTTTTTAGGTAACTTGTAGATAAAAAATGTACTGTACTTGAAAATGACCCTCATGACTTTGATGAGGCTTGAGTTGAGAAGAATTTCTCTTTCTTTCCTTTAGGAAACTCCAAGGGAGGAGCAAGGCTAACAAAGTTAATGACTTGATGTCAGAAGTCAGGAGTGGAGGATCTGAGGCAGGAAAGAAGCGCGGCTACCTCCCGCTACTCTGCAGGGTATCTAGGAAGGCGCTGCATTAGCAAGAGCATCATTCTGACCACACTTTTGTCAGGCTCTGAATAGAAGGTCACCATCTCCCTCATTTTTCCCTTCCAATCAATATTTAGTCTGCTCAGCAGCTGCTAGAGCTGGCTGCCTCTGAACTTCATTGCTGTAAGTTACTGAGAAACTGGCTTATTATGACAAGGCAGATCTCCCAGCAGATCTGACCTGCAGCGGCTGCCCTGTCTCTCTCAATCTACTCCAAAACAGAGATGACTCCAGTGCACAGCATTTCCTGTACAACCCACTGTGGAGAAGCTCTTGATCAATAGGAAAAGTAACAGGCTATGAGGGGATTTGGGGCCAAATATCTTACATAATACAAAGATTGGATTAAGGTTAAGGCAACTAATTACAAAATGTCCCTATCAGAATGCATTGGTTAAAAACATAACATTTTACTTCATCATCTTTTACTAAAGTTCCAGCAAAAATGTATTTTTTGAAGGTTGTTTCATTTTTCACAAGACCTTGGGCAAGACACAAGGTATCTGTAAGGTCACAGACCAGACAGTAATGTTTTGGAGATATGTTAGATAAACACCCAGCAACAGAGTGATTTCAGTAAAAATTATTGTACAGACTCAGGAATTTACAGGTTCAAATGACAGATAACAGTATGCACAACTTT
Source organism: Origma solitaria (assembly GCA_013397895.1). Taxonomy (NCBI): domain Eukaryota; kingdom Metazoa; phylum Chordata; class Aves; order Passeriformes; family Acanthizidae; genus Origma; species Origma solitaria. Next base: position 2,087,520 of record VZRL01005927.1, read on the forward strand.
TAGACCCGTGCTTAGTAGTTGGATAGTAACTAGAGTCTAAACCCACCACTGCTTTAGCTTCAGGAGCAACAAAATACTGAGTGCGCAAGGCAAAAAAAATTACCTACAAAATGTTGTTCTGTAGGTAGCCCACAAGAAGTTATCCTGACCAGGCTACTAACTTTACAGTTAATCTGTTAATAATTTTACACATTAAAATATTTCCATTCATTTAATCTTACTTGATTTTTACAAGAAAGATTGAATTTTCAATTCCAAATTTCAGACTGTCTATTTAGAAACAAGATTATTGTTATAATGTAGAAGACCTCTATCCGAGTGGACCTTTAGACTGAATGTATGCATTCAGTCCACTTATTCCCTGACAATGAAATTTCTTCAGAAATTAGAAACTGTTGAAAGGCAATCTGATACCTTTACAGTACCCTTATCTGTTTTACTTCAGTGTAAAACTACAGGATCTAGCAAATGTACAAAGCAAAACTAGTTTTACAGAAAAGACAATGAAAAAGTTTTATTTTCCTATGGTAATCTACTTTGAGTTCTTTCAGCTTTCCAGAGATCAACTACAAATCTGCTTGTAAATTTTCTGTGGGATAAACATGCTTTTGAATGGCATATTTAAACACTGAAGAAAAAAAGTAGAACTGATTCAAGAAGAAAAAGACAGATTTGAGGCTAAATTGTTGACCAGAGCATACACTTAATGATAAAAATGGTAGCAAAAATATAGCAGTGTCTAAAATCCTAGAAAGAACCCAAACCAAACCAAACCAAAACAACCCCCCCGCCCCCCCCCCCCCCCCCCCCAAAAAAAAAAGCCCTCTATGAGTTCATTTGTTTCAGGTAGAAATTTCAAAATATTCCTGAATAACATTTCTAGAATATCTCCTTTCTTTAAGAAGTAGTGATTCTCCTACTGGAACTAAACCTTTCAAGTTTTTCTCGCTATTTGTGGAGGAGTTTTGATTCACCAAGAACTGTGTTGTGACTACCTTTGTATAGATACCTCAGGGGGAGGGAAGTGATATATTAGTTAAGGTACAATTTTTGAGCTAGGCTGTATTCCAAGTTCTGTCCCATCTTCCTCTGTGACCTTGAAAAAAGCACCTAATTCCTCTGTATTTCAGTTCCATTTCAAGAAAATGAGGACAAGGAAACTGTGCTATCTCAAGAGTCTTGTGAAAAGAAATTAATTAGCAGTTGTGAAGCACTCATATGCTGTGGCCATGGCAATCTTTAGTCTGACAAAAATGGGGCAATGTAGTAAGGGTTTTTCCGTGATCTGCACACCTAGAGGAGTGTCAGTACTACAAGCTTTATTCTTGAGCACTTGGTACTGATGAAATCAATCACAGTCTGTTTCCATCCCCTGTTTGCCTCTGAAAGAGCACAGCTACATAAAAAACTGATTAGAAACCACCACAACGTTTGCTACACAAGCATATATTTTTATTTGTCTGCCAATCAATAAAAAGAAAAAAAATTCACTTAGAATTCTTATTCCTCCACTAAAACAAGCTTCTCCAAAATCGTTTCTTAGAAAATGTATTTTCAGGAACACTAAACCCAGGCAAACTAACAAGCAAGGAAAAAGAAAAGAGAAGAAAATGGAGCATCAGGTTCAGAAAATACCTAGCAGAGGAGATTCCCTTTTACAAACTATTTTAGTAGATAGCATACTCTGCAAGACATGCACAGTGATCTCTCCTATGGGAGACACAGTTTTAAATCTCATGGCTATCTCACACCTCCCACAGCTCACTTTTCTCACCTATTCCCATTATTTCCATTTGATGCCTTCCTACAAATTTATCACAGATTCATAAATAGTTTGGGGATGACTTAAACTGGGGGTGGGATTGGCATATTTAGTATTCATGCAACATTTTTAGAGATTTTGATGAAAAAAGAACATTTAAAAAAGTATCAATAACTCTTGACTGATACAGCATATGCATGTAGTGCTATTATTAATATGTTTGTGTAGTGCTTATTTGTCTTACCTGCAAGTTCAGTATTTAGGTTAATACTTTGGTCTGTTTTGAATTTTTAAATAGGCAATTCTCTGTATTATGAGTATTTTCACCTCAAGAATACTCAGTATGTCTGGACAGGTTTCACTAGTCTAATTTATTCCTGTGAGGTGCGTGCTACAAATATCAATTTCCCAAATAAAACATGGATCAGTTAATGTCTGAAAGAGCAACACAAAACACATCAATAAAAGAAACTTTTAACCGTTAGGCTAAACTGGCAATTTTAGTACTGCTCTCTGGAAATGTATGCTAGATCCCTCTAAAAATAACTGTTTATTCAAATTTAATTTTAAGAATCTACTTTTAAGAATATTTTTAATAATTCTAAAAAAAAATTGCAATATAATTTCAAATCAGTTTGCTGATTATTTTTTCTCCTGCCAATATTGGCTGTAAAATGCTATTGCCAAAAGCCTTAGTTTCACAGAGATGATTTTTTTGTTCAGGATCTCCCTGATGTTTTAAAAAAAAGAATTCTTAAAGACTGTTTAATGCACACATCTATAAGGGCTCAAAAATGTATGAATACTTCACTACTATTGTATGTACACATATCTACAAGCATTCAACATATGGTCCTACATTCGGGACATAATTTACATTCTTCCATAACTTCTGGGATTCACATAGAACAAGAATGTTTTCCCATGGTGTGAGTGTTCAGCAGCTGGCACAACACCTGACTAATCCCACAGAGAAAGCTGCAGCAAAGATGATTGATAAGACAGAATGTAATGATGGAAGTACCGAAGTTATAGATGTTGTAGACTGAAGAATGCTCAAGTGTGGCCGATGTTATTCTTCCCTGACACTTAATTAACACTCACCTGTCGTATTTTCCTTGAAAAAGAAAGATTATTACTCTCTAAACTTTACTGCAGTAATTTCAGACACTGACAGCCTGGTAGTGGATAGCCTCACTGTGAAGGCAAGTGTTTATAGCTGAGTTTTTGAAGGCACACAGACAGGCTGGCACACTAGATTAAACATATTTTAACATACATGCACAACTGGATTTGAAAAGTAAAATATGCAAACTGCATTTTATGCAGAAATTGCCTTAAGTTTTTCTCTGGAATGCTGGAATGACCAGAGACCTTAATACTGGTGTTACTCTTGTTTAGCACATATTGGCAGGGCTTTCAACAGCTGCTGAGTAACACACAGGGTTACAATTGTTCCAGTTCATGAAGTCCCATTAAAAAATCAAGCTTCTTTTTTTCTTTTCTTTTTTTTTTCCTGCAAGACATGTATCAATATAGATACAAAAAAAGGTCTTGGAAAGGTAATTTCAAGCATATAGCTTCTCTTTTATTTAATCAGAAATCGTCAGTTCTTTTCTGAACTTGTTATGAATTAATTTCTCTTATTATGGAAAAAAAGAATTTCATTGTGGAAATGTTTTTATTTTTGGGGGGTTTTCTTTGTTTTGTTTTGTTTTGTTTTGTTTTGTTGGGGAGTTTTTTTGTTTGTTTGCTTGGTTTTTTTAATTTTTTAAAATTTATTTTCTAACTGGGAATAAGTTTGCATGGAGAAAAATATTTTTAATATTTTTATTTTTATATTAAATCTATTTAATTCAGACAAGAAAAAAAACCCTCCTAAAATAAAAAGGTACCTTGTAATTAAGCAAATAAGGATTTTTAATGTTATCTTTGCTATCTTGACTTTCAAATTGTAACCTGAGAGCAAGAGGGAGAAACATTGCTTTATTGCTATTGCACCTGACAGTCCTCAAGTTAATTTTAAGTACTGACTGTGGATTCTTGGGGGAAAAAAATTGTTTAAGCTTTTCTCTCACTTCTCCATAATTCTGTAGTTACACTACAAGAAAAACAATTTGGGACATGGCAGGGACATACCTATAAACACTTTTCATCAGAAAAGATTAGAATGTTTTGCTTTCAGTGGGATCCTAAAAATGTTGAACTCCCAGACAGTTCCCTGCTGGAGGATGCACTCTGAGCTCTGAAAGGTCAAATCCCTTCTATATATATCAGAACTATCAAATTATTATGCTGCTCTGATGTGTGAGATTTAGATATCCATTAACACTGTAAGAAACACTCAGGAGTTGTTGTCCTTCCCAAATCGTGAGTCCAGATGTGCAGTGTGAGATCTCATTCTGTTCTGCAGATTACTCCCCACGCAAACATTGCAAGGGCTTCCAGAACCAGAACCTTTCCCCAGCCAAAGAAACTAACCAGAATTAATAAGAGATATACATAAAACTGCATATAATTGCCTTCACATATCACAAGCCCATCCACAGGTCAGCAGGCACCACAGAGAGCAGGTTACCTGGCTCTACTGCCTCTGCAGCTTTTCATCTCCCTTTGGGTCAGAGGAAGGAGGAGGCTCTGGAATTTCTGTGGTCAACATGTGAATTTCTTGCCTTGTCCTGTTGCAGTTGTAAGGCCTGATGCTACACAGAACTCCAAATGAAGGCAAGAACTTTTGGAAAAGAGGACTTTGCAAGACAGAACTGATTTCCCAAGTGGGGTTTGTTGGTTGGCTGGCTGGCTTGTTTAAGTAAAGCTTGTTTAGGCATTAGAAATCACCTGAATCTCCCAGGAACCGGAATGTATATCTTTACTTAGTGTCCCGTTACATTTTTACAGTGGTTGGAATAATTCAGAGCTAGGTATAAAAAAGCAACAACAGCATTTAAAATCACACATTTTACCCTATCTTACCTGCCAAGGTCAATAAAAACATTTGCTTTTCATAGTTTCTTTGTTGTACAAGGTGATATGAATGGAAAGGTTAATTCTCCCCTAAACCACAGTGCTAAAGATTAGAAGGGAAAGTCTTGGAATTATGCTTACATTTGACGTATATCTAGTTGTTATTTTAGTGAGAACTACTAGCAGGCACTATTTAGATGAAGAGGTGTTGGAGGACTGTGAAAGATCTCTAGGAAATCCATGAAGGGTAAAAAAGGTTTATCGTATCTTCTCCAACAGGAAAGTAGGCAGTGACAGATGGTGCAGAATGCAAAGTTCACAGCAAAAGCTCCTCCTTTAAATTATAGATACTTCTGTGGAACAGCATATACATACATCAGTAAAAATATATAGCCTTAAATTTTAAATTAAAAAGGGTGGAGTACCCTGGTGTGCTACCTACTCTGGCTGCTATATATGATTATGCTGTTGAAGACAGACAAGATGCCTCAAATGACAAGAAAACATGAGCCTGACTCTCCAACAAAATTTAATCTTAATTTTAAGGTTAAAAAAAGTTTGCAAATAATCTTTGAAATATTCATATACTTGCAATTATTCTTTGCTTGCATGTTTGTTTAAAACAAGCCCAGAAAAATATTGTCCTGTAAATTAAGCTCAGACTTTTGTAGTTTCAATAGAAAATATATATCTGAAAAAACTTTTTTTGTAATTCTATGTTTTTAGATATTTATTTCTACATCAACTTCTGTAACTTCTTCTTACTAAAAATTAATATGTGGCTATAATATAGGATAGTCTTCAAAACTATGATATAATGGTACCCTATATCTAACCCAAATTTAATTACACTGCCTAAATACTGAGCAATATATTTAGCTAAGATAAATATCTTTAAATAGGCTGTGAGGAGGAGTTGAAGGCCTACTTATTTAGAAATTTTGGAAACTGTGTTTAAACAGACAAATCTGGAGTAATGTCTCACACCAACCTCACATAAGTTCAATCGAATTCAAATCAATGTTCTCACTATTCCTGAGGTTAATATTGAAAAAATTGTCTGTTAACAAGAGTGAAGCTGAACAAATTCCCCTAGAAGCAAGAAGAAGGAGGCTTCAGTTTCACAACTACCTTTTCATAAGCTTTGTTCCCTGTTTTATTTTCTGTTTCATTATTAAGACATTCCTTTTTACACCGTAGGCACCTAAGGTCAGGTAGGAATTGTTCCTAATTTTTAGCAGGCCACTCCAAAGGCATTGTATGCTAGTTCAGCTACACTACCAGGTGCAAAGCTACCCGTCATTCACAGCAGTGCTCATGACTGGAATATTGATGGATACTGGCTATAGGCTGGAACTACTCCTGCCATGTCATTATGGAGCATTTGCAAACGATCCACCACCAGCAGGCCATTCTCAAACAAAAAAATTTTTTCAGCAACAAGCACCTGAGAAATGCGACTGCCACACAGCAGGCAGACGTGTGCTTGCTTTCTTTGTCCTTCTGAGAATGACAGCTGCTAAATATATTGGGGGCTTTCTCATTATCTGCAACTATACATCTGAATCTATTGTGCTATAACGTATTATTTTATCTTATCTATCTTTCTACTGTCTGGACTTGCGTTGTTTCTCTGGTTTCTCCATTGAAGTTTTAGAATAAACTACTCACTGACTAACAGATGCTTTGTAGGACTCAAACTTCTATTTTCTTTGCTTTCCATACAAGTCACTCACCTAAATGTCATTCAACGATTCTTTAAATGACATGTATGGTTTTCTCGCCACACTCATTGTCTTTCATAATCTAGGAAATTATGTCAATGGCTTCATCCTTCAAGCTAAAAGACTTCAAAGAGAGAAGTCACTCCACTGCTTATGTAGGTAGCGGAAGGAGACTGGAATTGCTGCCAGCCGCACTTGACATTTTTGCCTCTACTGAATGTTATCTTCACCTTGCTTCTGAAATTTGATTTAGCTATTCCTATTCCAAATGCTTTGCGCTATTCTACTGTCAGTCTTCCAGCTGCTCGTATCAATTTCACACGTGTCTGTGCATCTCTTCTCCTAAACAACACAGTCATTCTTTCATACAATAAGCTACACTAGCTTTTCAGTGATTTTCAAACTCGATACATAACCCCCAGCAAGCATCACAATTTCAGGGAACAAGTTCAAGACATCAGTAAAGTCCCTTGGGCACTAAAACTTTCATGCCCTTAGCTAGGTCTACCCACAGTGCTGGGTGTTTTTGTCAATGTTGCCTACTTTTTTTGCTGCTGACAAGATACCAAATAACACTTGATATGCACATTACTGGTTCTGAAGTCACAGAATGTACATCAGACAGAACATAACAGACGACATGGCATGCAGAGCAGTCAATAAGATATCTGGCCAAGATTTTGTCAGGAACTGTCAACAAAAACATTACACTGTAGTTTCTCAAGTCTGATTTTATCTTTTCTTCTTTCAGATGGTGAGGATGATGGCTTTTTGACATCCTCCAACATCTCTTGGCTTTCTATAGGGAGAAAGTAATCACCAAAAGGACCATATCTTTCCAAGATACCATAAGTGATCTTTATCATCATTTTGCCGTCACCTTTATAACATTATTTACAACTTCTGATTAAGTGCTGGGAAGATCATACTTAAATCACTGTTCCTTAATGAATGTATTTTTAAAAAATTCCTTTTCCAGTACTCCGCTTGTCTATACACCATCTGTTCTACCATGATGGGATCTGGTTTCTTTTCTTCTAGCAAGTAATTCCCTGTCTCTTATTTCCTTTGTAAATGTTCACTCTCTACTCTGGGACTGGATGACAGTTTCCTCACTTCTGCATGACGAAATACAAATGGTGTGCTGAGAAATTTTGGGAAAGCCATTCTACCAAAGAATGATATTCCCATTCTTCAAAAGCAAATTTAAAACTAAATGTTTCAGCTACAGGCATTAAAGGTTACTTAAGCATTACCGGAGGGGTTTTTTGATGGTGTTCTCTACAAATGGTATCATACAGTTGTCTTCAGGTTTTCTACCTTAAACTAAATGGACAATGACAGAATTGCAGTCTTTCACTACCTACTTGCATCAGAGACAATAACAATCCATTATAAACAACAGTATTTTGCAACAAAATATCAATAACAACATTACTGAAATAGTCTGTCAAATGTGTTTTATGTGCTCTCCAGTTTTAAAGCACTGTGTGTTTGTTAAGATAGAAAACCCTAATATTCTCAACACAATCTTTTAACTGAATTTACAGTATTTAATTATTTTCGGTCAAGTGTTCCACAGGGGCAGTCGTGCTAGAAAGTCTAATATTTTCCAGTTAAAATCGATAGAAAAATATTCACCACATTCAATGGGGAAAAGCCAAGTCTGAAGAGAGTATCATCAATCCACCACAAACCCAGAAAACATATACAACCAATTAAGCTGCAAATACATTTTCACAGTGCTTTCACCCAGAACTAGTGATAGGTTTTACATCTACTGGAAAGAAGTTTTAAGTCTGAAAAAGTGACTTTTAAATATTTTTGCCTTATTTTTACCATATGATACAGTCAAATTAATAAGCAATGCTAATGCAATCTAGATACTCAGCCAGCTGTCTCATGCAGCTCACACCGTGTTATTAAAGACTCTTTCTGGTACATGATTAATTATATTGCAACAGACATGTTCCCTAACTGTTTTTATTTTCCTTTTTTTTTAAAGCCTGTGTTCTGCTTACTTCAAGGAAACACCAAATAAGGTGTTAATGATCATCTTTTCCCCAGATAATTAAAGAACTTTCCTGAGAAATATCATGCTGTTGTTCAGGCTTTTATACAATGATTACCAGCAGATATCAAGTGTTTACACTGAATATGACACAAATTAACGTAGCGGGAAACTCATTACTGCTGTGTACTTAAATGGTTATGAATTAACATATGTACCCACCTAATTCTGAAGGTGGGAATTGTTTAGTGTGCTGAAACCTGAATGGTGTTGCTAGTTCTCATAGAAGACAGAGATCCCATCCTGGGCAACCATAAGCAACCTGTTAAAATCCAAATAGCTGTCATAAAATTCAGGTAAATGAAGCAGCTTTTTCAATACCATGTTTCTCCCACAGCTTCTTTTTTCCTATCTTTCACAACATCTATGAGCCTACTACTTCTGCTTAACAAAATGAACTCATTTTCCATGTTCTTTGTCTTGTATTACTGATACCCTTCTCTAGAGTAGTTCTGTAGCCAAATTTATCACCTTTTATTCTGAGGCTCTGATGTGGAGGCCTACAAATCTCAGAATTATTCACATATATAAAACAATTTACCATGTGCAAAATGAATTTTGAAATATTCCAATCCTGTACTATAAATACTTTTTGCTATCTGTTTTTATTTTATAATGTTTGATAGACATTATACACAATTACAAAATATGAGGTTGATATTCCCCAAAATTTGTCAATATTTTAATAGATGTTAAGCTCATAGTATTTCAAGAATTTACGTCCTACAGGGTTGCAATAGCTATAGTGTTTCAGATAAAACAGGAAGTTTGAATACTACTCTGAATTTTCTGTAGAGTGACAACATTAAAAAGGGAAGCAATGATACACATGAGCACCTATCTCTATGGTCTTCAAATCTATAAAGAGGGCCATTAAGGAACAGAAGGAAAATAATGCAAAAATATTGTATTTCTTGATGATAAATCTCAAACTCTGGAATGGAGAAAGCTGAAGTGATAATGTCTTATTAGTTATCATTATAACCTAATCTTTGCATCAAAATTTTGCTTTCTGTGATGGAGACTTATGGCTAGTAAGAAACACAGCAAGTGAGGATGCTAGAGCTCACTGAAATTGAAAAAGTAGTAAGATTTCAGTGTTAAACAGTGTTAAGATTTCAGCGTTCTTTCATCTACCATCACTACAACCCTGTCCTAGAAGGCCACCAAATTTGTCAGACATGGTTTGCCCTTAGTGAAGCCATGCTTGCTGTCTCCACCTCATTTTCCGTGTGCCTTAACACAGTTGTTTCCTAGAAAAGATTGGGACCAGCACTTGTGTAGATTACATCTGCCACAGGGATTCAGAGAATGGTGTCCTTACTGTTAATGGGAGAGATGATGACACATGAGCTCATTCAAAATCAATCCAGCTTGCTGGAGGCACATGAGAGATAATTCTGAGAAATAGATTAGTGCACTGGAAAGAGTGGAAAGAAATGCAGGGGGTAACAGGGATACCAAAAGCTTCATCAGGCTCCTGCAGTTTTCAGCTGGACAACCCTCTCTTACTTAGCAGGTACCTGCTTTAAGAGTGCACGCAGCACTGGCTGCATGTGGATGCCTGCCCACACTGTGTCCTGGAGTTGAAAATAAACTGTTAGCTGCCTGATACAAAAGGGAGAATACTACAGGTACCAGATCAGGGAGGGAGGAAAGATTTTCATTAGGAGTCTAATAGCCATGAGATCAAATAGTATATACTACCAAAATCTTAAGCTAGCTATGTCTAAACTGCCTTATCCAGTGACATCAATGTAATTTTAAATCAATAAAAAAATCTGAGCTTCTGATTTTTTTTAGAATGTGAGAATGTCAACTCCAGTCTGCTTTAAAAATATATTAACAAATTTTCTGGTTTGGCATGTAATCAGGATACATATTCCCACATGTTGAAGGCATCAAGTGATTCAGTGGAAACTACGAAATAACTGCTTGCAGTCAAGGCACTTGTTTAGATGCTTTCCTAATGATTTAAAGCTTACTTAAGGCAGTACATTATACATTTCCAAATCTGTTGAAGAACACCTCAACAGAAGTGATTTTCTTCTGTTCCAGCATGCTGCCTACAAGCAAAGTTTTCACTGTCAGTTATATGTATTGGTTTCCAGACACATCTGGTGTGTACTGATCAATAATCTCCGTGTTTATGTGTTGTACTTGTTCATTAAAAATCACTAACGGAATATCCAAAAAGTTATATAAAAGAAAGAGCCTAACGAGTGAAATGAACGGGAAACATTCTGCTGAGCATTTTACTTGCTGACTGGGTTCCACAGATTCATAGAATATGCTGAAATGGAGGACACCCATCAGAATCTTTGATTCCAACTCCTGGCCCGGCTCCAGACTCCCCAGGAATCATACCATGTGCCTGATAGCACTGTCCAAACACTTCTTGAACTCTGTCAGGCTTGGTGCTGTGACCACTTCCCTGGGGAGCTGCTCCAGTGCCCAACCACCCTCTGGGTAAAAATCCTTTTTCCTGGTTTGATTTTGTTGTCTTAACTTCACGGAGGCATCAGGTAACTGGGCTTCCATCCAGTTCTAATTCACTTCTCAGTTAATCCTGCCTGGCATTCATCACATTTACATATGGATAAGAAGAATGGAGCAATCGCAAAAATCTGCAAACATGGAAAAGCTGTCAATTTTACCACAATAGCATTTGCTGCATGGATAGAAACCTAAACGCCAAACTTCATATCACAGTTATGCAAGTATTTGCTCACACTTTAACACTGAATAATATTGCAGCAGGCATACTAGACCTCTACTGGTAATACTGCCAGCATGATACAAAAATAGTCTGTAGTCCATTTTAAGATCAACTCAATATGCCAACCATTAACTTACAAGAAACTCACTAGCTGAAAAAAACCCCAAAATTAAACAGAGTTCTATTCCTCAAATCTTTCACCTTTTATTCTCTTTGTGTTAATTGGAATTTGCAGATTTTTCACCACACTACAAAGCTTAGACACTCCAAAAATACTACTGAAAAAGCACACTTTTTAAAAAATAACCACAATGAAGGTATTTTCAAGCTTTTAGTGTTTTCTTGCACATATTTTTTTCACTTGCAGTGGATCAAGGTATTTTTCCTACAGTAGTTAATGCAGAGCATATATACAATTGTTCAGGCAGAAAGACAAGGAACTGGTATGAACAAATGCTGCAACACACTTAAATCACCAAGTCATTATAAGAATATAGTGGAATTTAGGTGTCAAAGGAAAGATAGTTTTGTTAAATTAGGGGTTTTGCATGTGTATTTTTAAAAATAGTAGCACAAAAGCAAATGTGAGCAAGAACTCTACATTATTTTGCTTATCTGTTAATAACAAATAATAAGAAAGGATAACTTTTCTCTTTGCCTCTTAGAAGCAGTGGTGAGTGTCTTGACCGCATTGTTTATAAGTCAGCAACACTGAACCTATTTCAAAATACTGCTTTAGTTTATTTAGTTCTACCAACCTAGTAAACACCACAAACTATTTACAAAGTTGACACCATATAACCCTGGTAGGTCTCCAAGCCCTGTGCAGCCACTTTCTTGCTCCCTGCAGTGGGATGGAAAAGGGAGTAAGCAGGTGAGTAAGCAGTGAGAAATCTCCTGGGTTGAGATAATGACAGTTGAATATGTAGAGATTTACAAACCTCAATGTGTTATCAACACTGTTTTGCTCACAAATCCAAAACATAGCACTCTACAAGCTACTATGGAGAAAATTCCATCCCAGTTAAAACCTAAACAGAAGTATTTGTAAAAGACTGAAATGTTTGGAAAGTGCTTAAAATTAAGCGCATGTAAATACAGTGGCAAAGCACTGTGAATGACAAATTATTCTCCTTAGCTTCCAGCCAATCAGCTGGCTTAGATTCCTATTTGCATATCAGTGTATATTCATTTCAAATTCATACTAGTACATAAATAATTCCGGGTTTTTTTTATATATTGGCCCACTGCACATTACCACATAGAAGTACATGAATCCGTATGGCTGCTTTGTTACCAGCTCTTTTGACAAAACCATTTTTGCTCTCTCTCTATGGATATATGTAAGTCTTTAATACCATACATGTGGATGTACCTTTGCACTTCCTTTAGGGTTTGAATTAACCCTGAAAGTAAAAGACACAACCAAAGAAAAAAAAACACCACCTGAAAATATCAGGACCTGCATGCTAGCCTGGGAAGACTTCTTTTGAACCCTTGAATTCAGAGAGAAACCCTGGCAGAGGAAAATCAAACAGAAAATCAAATCAAATCAAATTGAAGGCTAAAACTGTATGCCACAAGGATTTTCTAAAAGCCCTCATGAAAATCTTTGCCAAAAATTAGTGTGTGCTTAAGAGGGAAGAATTAGCTTTGGGAGTGTGTTGGTTTTAGTTGTCCTGGTTTTTGGTAGAAGGGGGGACACAGAGGTGGCTTCTGTGAGAAGCTGCTGGAAGTTTTCACCATGTCCAGCAGAGCCAATCTCTGATGGCTCTGAAGATGATGGACATGCTGCTGGCCAAGCCTGGGCCAATTAGAGATTTTGGTTACTCCCCTGTGATAACATATTTAGGAAGAAATAAAAACAAAGGGGCACACAGTTTTTTCTAGCCAGAAAAGAGGAGGAGGTGAGAACATGTGAGGGAAACAACATGGAGACACCAAGGTCAGTGGAGAAGGAAGGGGAGGAGGTGCTTCAGGTGCCAGAGCTGAGATTCCTCTGCAAGCCATGATGAAGACCATGGTGGAGCAGCTGTGCCCCTGCAGCCCATGGGGTCCACAGGGGATGCAGAGATTCGCTCACAGTCCATGGGGACGTTGCCCACACTGGAGCAGGTGGATGCCTGGAGGAGCCTGTGATCCAGTGGGAGACCCAATGGAGGGACGGGGCCCTGCTTCCAGGCTGGAGCAGCCTGTCCTTGGAGGACTGCATCCCGTGGACAACTGATCCACACCGCAGCAGTTTTGGGAGGACTGCTGCTCATGAGAGTGGACCCATGCTGGAGAAGCTCACGGAGAACAGTCTCTGTGGGAGGGACACCAGAGTGCAGTAGGGGAAGGACTCCTCTCCTTGAGCAGCAGAAGAAGATCTTGGTGATGAGCTGACCCAAACCCCCCCCGCCCTCTTCCCTGTGCTGTCGGTGGGAAGAAGGGAGGGATGGGGGGGAAGAATGGTGTCTTTAAGGGCTTATTTTTACTTCTCATTATCCTCCTCTGACTCTGTTAGCAGTAAATTCACTTCTTAACTTTAAGTTAAGCCTGTTTTGTCCTAGGAGGGTTTTTTTCCTCCCAGTCCTTATCTCGACTCATGACCCCTTCGTTCATTTCTTTTCCCTCTCTGCCCAGCTGTGGCAGGGGAGAGCAAGTGAGCAGCTGATGTGGGTGCCTGGCATTTGGCCAGTGTCAAACCACAAGAGGGAGGCTAGTGGGGAAAATGATCTTCTTTTCTTCCCTTACTCCCCAGTTTAGGGTAATCGACTTTCACTTATAGTGGTATATACTCATTTTCTTTCCTATCACCCAAGAGTCTACTCTGAATAACAGTTTTCCCAGAGCTACACTATTAAGAGGCGTAAAAGTGTGTGTGTGCCTGTGTCTGTGTTCATATCTGAACACGGAAACAAACTAATATCAAAACCTCATTCTTCAGAACGCCTCACGGATTTCATTATATATCCAAGTTTTAACTCTACCAGAATTTTTCCATGCTTTGAATGAGATGCTACTTCCCCAATACATCAGGAAACAAAAACCAAATGAACAAACAAAAGCTCCTGTAAATGATGTTATAAGCGATGGCATGCCTTTGTGGCATGTTTCCTGTCTTTAACCTAAAGGATAGGTTTTTTAATGTTCTTCAGCAGAATAGTTCCTGCACATTCATTTTAATATTGCATCATACCTGCCTACCTACTGAATTATTTCATATTAGCTTCAGCTTGAGTTCTCTTCTTGTTTTCTTAACAGTTCTGACATGTGTCCTGTAGGCAGCTCTCACAGGCCATATCAGAAAAAAAGATGAGCGTGATCCTGGAGGTGCATTCCAGCCAGGGACATCAGCCAAGAATAAACAAATGTAGACCCTGATTATTAACAAATCATACCCAACACAACAGTATAAGACAGGAATTTTGAAAGATAATTTTATTTTCCCCTGCAGAGAATTACTGTTTTCCAAAAATCCCATTCCATTCCAAATGACTTCCAGCTATCTTGGCTAATAGCAACTCTTTAAAGCAAACAATGTAGAAAAGGTGATTGTTGGGAAAACACCTTTCTTATAAAATTCCTTTGCTCTGAAAATGAGGCTCAAATCCTGAGCATAACTGTAAATCTATAACCTACAAGACAAGACTGAGCTTCATCTGTGGGGTTACACGCTGCTGCACCAGCACAGGAGGAAAGCTACCCTGCCTAGCAGCCTCTCCAAGCACTCAAATGTCAGTGAAGCCATTTGCTGCAGCCACCTCCCTTCACCTTCTCTCCCTCCTGTATGGACACAGGCTGAACCCATACATGGCCTTCTCTGCTCCCTGACTTCCAGTGTGGGCAGAGATTGCACTGACCACGAGCCACGCCTGCAGTCTGAAGGATGCTGTAGCAGGAGGGAAATATGTGTGCCTGGCCTGTGCTCTCATATTTATTGCATAGGAGCTGATGATTAATTCGATTAATAACCAAATTGCAAAATTGGGAGTTGTTTAATAAATCTGTTTTTCCTTTCATTAGGACTATCATTCAAGTATTTCAGAACATAATGTTTCATTTTTCTGTTAATATTTTCCTCTTTTCATTAGTATTAACATTCTACAATCTTATAATTGTTTTTGACATTTATTCTTCTGTTTCTTCCCTGTGGTCTTCTTCATTTCTCTTGTCAATTACCATTTTATACACATTACTAATCACTTCAGCATCTGCCCATTCCAAAACATTAATCATTCACATTTTTAATAAACAAGCATTTTAAAAGAGCTAGCTATACGGGTTTTTTTAAGAAATGTGAGTAAGATTTCCACCAGAAAGTCCAAACTTACCCTCCTCCAGCAATATGTAGGACTGACACAGTCCCAAATTGTGAGGGATTTCAAGGCTCTTGTTTAGATAACACAGAACCTGCAATGCAGAAAATGCTGGAAGAGCAGCTATCACATGGGAAAGTTATGACATAGCTGTCACATATCACATCATCTCTGAGTCTGTTCATTGTACAGGAAAACAAGGAAGGTCTTGCCCTACCTCTTTTTGCTTGTCCTACTTTCAGCTCAGTAGCTGTGATGATGGAATCTGTCATTTGCTTACATTTTTAGTTTATGAAATCACAACAGAATGTCGTCAAGTGTCTAATTAAACACTTGCTTGTCTCAGACCTATAAAGTCATTTAAGTTCTTAACTGGGTAAAGGTTAGATACCAGCACTTCACTGTGATCTGAGACCACATTCTCTCAGTAACAAAGTCAAATCCATCCTGCCCCTAAAACATGCTGCTCTTTTTTGCTATGTTTGCTTACTTCTTTGGGGGAGGCAAGAGGGTGGCTTCTGGTTTTTCTTTTTTGGCTGGAGCACCTCTCCTATGCAGATAGAGAGGGAGTTGGGACTCTTCAGCCTGGAGAAGAGAAGGCTTCAGGGAGATCTTATAGCAGCCTTCTAGTACCTAAAGGGGGCCTGCAAGAGAGATGGTGCAGGGCTTTTTCCATGGCTTCAAACTGAACGAGGCTAGGTTTAGAGCAGATATTAGGAAGAATTTTTTACTTGGAGGCACTGGAACAGTTTTGCTAGAGAAGCTGTGGATGCCCTGTCCCTGGTAGTTTTCAAGGTCAGGTTTGATGGGGCTGAGAAACCTGATCTAATGGAAGGTGTCACTGCCCATGGCAGCAGGTATGGAAATAGCAGGTCTTTAAGGACCCTCCAACTCAAACCATTCTGTGATTCTGCATTTTCCAGTGAACTATCATTTTGCATTTCTTCACATTGCTAGTTCTGCTTATGTAAGCAGCCTGACTGCCAAATGCATATCTATGGTAACTGATTTAGCACAGAATCAGACTGCGAGTGTTAACTTGGTGTTATTAGTCAACAGCAGATTTCCAACTGATTCTAGTTCTGCCGGTAATGTTACTGCTTTTATAAATCGCACACAGAACCCTACCTACCATCAGTGTTATTATTAGATACTGTGTATATCTGCAAGTTTAATGTTGACAGGTTTTCCATTTGAGAGTTCTACCTGCTATTTTTTTTGTATTAATTTCTCTAGGAGTCTGTATCTGGTATAGACATGTACAGACATATATATATATATACACACACACACACATGTATGTGATATCCACAGAAGCATCCTGTTCAACTTGAGCTGGACCCTGGTATTATTTGTATTCCTCTTTTACTTGTAGACAGTTTTGGATCTATCTTTGCCATTCCTCTTGCCTTTTGAGAGTGTTCCAACCATCAAATTAGTATCTCAAGTTCTGGTGTCTGAAGTGGTCTTCATCTGACACTGTCATTTATTGACTGCATTATTTATGATGTTACTGACGCTCAGCTATAGCATTTATTCTCATTATTCTTCCCTGATGCTTTCCCCCTAATCTAGTCAATAGGAGAAGCCTTGCCTTAATTTCAGCAATATATGAACTCTGAGCAGCTTGCTCCAGGTGACCAATCAGTTGCACTACTCAATAGCAATCACAGGGCTCTCATTGGAGGCATTACAGCAGAAATCCTTATTGCTCTGTTGCACCCTCAGATGCTATCTGTTCAATGATGTCAGCTATCTTTCACTATTCATTACTGCACACTGTCCATCTGAAGACTCTCAAAATTATTTTTATAGTGACTTACTGCACATAACATTTCCCCTGTTTTTCCCAAAATGTCATATCTTCGTTCACCAATTTTCCAGTAAATCTGCCCACATCCCTGCTTTCTCCTGACAGACAAATTAATATGATTATGTAATTTATGTTCAATAACCTCGCTGGCAAATCTAACTGCAGTAATTAGTAATTAATTGCTGAATTATGGCTGCTCAAACAGCACCAGTACTTACTGTCAAATATTTAAATGTAAAGACATTGTTTAGGAAAGAAAAGAAAAAATCTTAAGAAAGAATTTGAGAGCTGTGCTGTATTCTCAAGAAAACTCTGCATAACATAAAATGCCATACAATATTTTATGTTTATATTGGCCCAAAATTGTCCAGGAGTAAGTAAGAATATCATCAAAAAGTTAATACTTATTAAGGAAAGAGAAACAATTGTATTCTCATTGCTTATGATTCTCTTAGGCATACTAAAAGCATATGAGTTTATTTGATTCACAGTATCATGGATTCTTTGTGTCTGTTGATCTGAGAGGCTTTTAAAATATTCTGAAAGGTCTTAGGTGTAATCACCAAGGATTTTGTACATCTGATTGAGTACTAGAAATATGTTACCCACTGTAATAATTGCATAGGTAGTTATGAATATATTGTTTATAAAAATAATGTACCCATGTACAAATGTATATGTCCCTCAAAAAATTTTATACGTGTAAAAGGCTGAAGTCAAGTCTGGTTTGATATAACTCTCAAGGAATTGCCGATTTGATTTTACACAGCTGCATACCACAGCCCCAAGCACACACTTTTTTGGACAGACTTGATTTGCACTGTGCTAGACCCAGTCCTGTGGGTCCCATCTGTTTCTGGAATGAAATTACCTAATCTTAAAGCCCTTCTATGTCAGACTATGATATTACCTTCCAGAAGGTAATGATAAATAGAATTTGTAAGATTTATAGGCCACCTCAGTTTAGCTTGAAAAAGAACATCACAGAGCTACCATTTTCACAGAAGATAAGCAAAGATGATCCAGGGAGCATTCTCTTGTAAGTGAAGAGCTCATACTGATCATTAGACTAATTAAACTAATTTTCTGTGCCTACTTACAGAGGACATGGAAAACAGTTTCCTTCTCTGCTCTTTCTTTTCACAAACAAGTACTTCCCTTTTCTGGAATCAAGAGCACTTTATGTTATGAAGCTTTTATTTTAGAGTGTGTGTATATATGTATACATATACATACGCATACAAACCTCTCTGTTTCAGAGGAATGTTAAAAGGGAAGGTATAGATATTTGCAGGAAGTATCCTGAATATACAAGCATGAAAAAATTTAATACATACAGCTGCTTCGACAAGGAATTTGGGGTCTGCAAAGCTCCAGAACTAATAGGAATGCGCAGCAGTTTGGGATGTATCTCTTCTGTTTCCACAAGGGAGAGAGGTAGAGGTATGTTTGCAACTGTGTTCCATGTTTGGTGAAGCAAATTAAAATGTTTGTTCTGGCAAAGCCGAATTAAGATGTATCACCTAAGTAAGCCCCTACAGTTACCTGTCCTAGTCACTATACAGGATATTTTTCCTGGAGGAATATTTTATTGATTTTATTGAAGATATATTAAGGATAAATTCTTGTTAAAATGCTGAAAAACGTGTCGTATATCCTCAGCCTATGCCTTTTTTTTTTCTCAAGATTTCTTATAAATACTTCAGTAATAAGTAAGAAAACAGAATTCATATTCTGTAATTAAGACACATGGGAAAATATAAAAACACAGTGAAGATCAAATTCTTCAAAATATAAAATACATAAACAACTTACAGTAAATTTAAAGCAATTTACTTCAGACATACTTAGGAAATATCAAGCATGTTTAGTAATAGTGAAATACTGTAAGCATATTTTAATATATACATTTTAAACTCAGAGCTAAACACAGTCATCCTGACGACCATTGTGGTGAGCTATAGATATGTTAATTTCAAGTCATACTGCCTTGACTAAGCTAACATCCAGTCCAGAGCAGTTTGCTGAAAACTATAAAAAGTGAAATAGGAGTTCTAAGTTGTTTCTATCAATACTAATTACATGTCTGCAACAGGGTTAAATTAGTTGACTCTATAGTCAATATTCTCAGAGTAGGTGCGGGTGTATGTCTTAATTATTGTGTCTTTTTTAAAAGAACAAATTAAAATTTCAGTGCTATGCTGTAAGCTTTCCCTGATCCCTCTACTCCTTCAATATTTTTACTAGTTAAAAAGATTCTTCCTAGGAGCAAGATATCTAAGGCACATATAGTTAATATGAATTAATTTCTAGTGGGACTATAGTTCAAATCAGTCATATCTAAATAAATGTATTATAAACTCAGATATTCAGATACAAATAGGAAAACCTGAAGAGCCTTCTGAGTGTGCTTTTCAGTTATAGCATACACTTGTTTCACTGCAGAAAGATTTGTGCTCATTATAACTTTTAAAAATTAAAACAAGTTAAGGAAATGTCTAAGTGCAGTTCTTTTAAAAGTCTTATGGTTACACCAAGCTCTGTTAAAAAAAAAAAAAAAAGATAATTTTACAAATTATAGATATGATTTTCAAAAATGGATTATTTCCTGATCTGAGTTCTGGTTCCTCAGGAGTAATTATAAAAAGGTTACAAATTCATTATACATTTACAAACAATTGAATGAAACCCAGTAATTCTGACTATTGCAAAAGACAGACCCTTCCAGAGATGAATGCAGATCACTAGGAAGAGGTTTTCTAGAAAAATGGCCCAGAAACCAAATACAAACACGGATATATTGAATAATATTGAATAAAATGATAAAGCTTTTAGAAGATAGGCTACAATATAGCGAAAATAAATTAGCTAAAAATCATTTGCATTGTTCCACTGTTATTAATGAAAATTGGCCTCATTTTTAGGACAGAAATCATTATGTAGTTCTCCATGTAAATTATTAGGTCTGTATCCACTTAGTCCTGTAGAAGATCAGCATCAAATCTAGGTAAACTTTTTCATGAATGATCAAATATCTGAAGGCAATTTTATACTGTCTTTTTTTAAAGGAAATACTTTTCTGATACCTTTACTGTAGAAGGTAAAGTTGAAAATTTATAAGCAACTTTTAAAATCTGAAATCTCAGTATCTTCTAAGTTATTCAGTTCCGGAAAAAGAGTGCTGCTTTCTGTAAAGTAGACACAGTCAAAAAAACCCAAAACACCATGATCAAAAAAACCCCAAAACAAAAAAAACAAGCCCACCTCAAAATAAGCAGTCCTAAGAAGTGTCTTTAAAAAGAAATCAATGCAAAACCCAGAATGCAAGCTAAAGATCTAAATGTCTGCCTTCATACATCTCAGAAAATTGTTTAGAAGTAGGCAAGGATATATTACTTACCTTAATGATTCATAAAAAACTCCTGACAAAATACTAGTTAATATCTACTTCAATTAAAAAAATTATATAAAACTGTTGAAAATTATAGGAGTAAACATTAAGCAGGGGCTGCGAAAATCATACTGACAAAGGAAGAGGTAGGAAGAAGAATAAAATACAGGCTACAAAAATCCCATTTCTGTTTTGAGCATATGAGATGAAATATTCACCTTGGCACCACTGTCAGTATACTAATTTTTGTGCGGTTATAAGGCTAAATACAGTAGGCAGATAACTCTTGTTTTCAAAAATTAAATACTGCTTTATGAAACTTCTATTGACCCTCAGAATGACAAAGTCATATTCTGAAAGGTGTGTGTTTTGATGTATACATAAAGAAAGAAGGGATGTGATTGTATTGCTATGTGATACAGCACTTCGCTTTTGGAAACACTTCAAAATTTTCTTGAGTTTCTTGATATTTTGCCCTCAGGTGATAGAACTGAGCAGAGAAAATGGCCACAATCCTGGTATATAACATTCCCTTCACTATTTTCTAAGGCCCTGAAAGAAGAAAGTTTTTCACAAAAGAGAAAACAGTGGTTATAAACGCAATGCTAATCTTCCTGAGGAAACGAAACCAAGCCAGAATAAAATAAAAACAATCAACAACTCACTGTGAAGAATAATTTAAATTTTTACAGCCATGACAATATGTCATTAGCTCAGAAGACAAAACTACAAACAAGTCATACAAGGCTTTTATTGTCAGGGTATGAAGTGGATCAGGGAAATATTAAATTTCAAACTGCATTCACTTTCAAATCAAGATTTGGCAGAAAATGCTTTTTTAAATAGTGGTTATCCTTAACTGTCAAAATGCTGCTTACGTGCTGTCTGGAAAAATTATCATTCATATTCATTTGTCAGTACTTCTCCTACTCTTCACCATCAGGCAAGGTTAAAATTCAAGTCAGAGCTGGTTTTTTTTGTCAATGATATTTATTGCTCCTAAATACTAATATGTAGACAAACTTTTCCTGTTTCTTAATGCTGCTTGCACATGTTGCAACACTGTATTTCAGGCTAACCCTCTATAATTTCTGTGTGAAGAGTTCAATTTGGGAGGGGAACAGGATCTTCTGTTGGGAAGGAGACAGTAAATGTCTTTTTGATGTTTCAATTTAGTGATTTACATTATTATTCTGACATGCTACAACATCAAAGAAAGCCATTCTACAAAAGCCTGACCATCACATTTCGGAGAGCTTCCTTTGCATAATGTATCTCCATTAGGGATTCCATATGAGTTGACAGCATGACAGTTAAATCTCTTCATGCTTTTCTATCACTTCATGTAATAAAATGTCAAACTTCCTATGCACACTGAAGTAAAATATGTACAATATGTAACGCAAAATGAAGCGAAGCACAACCAGAGCACGACAATATTCTATAAACAGGGGTAGTTGGTATCAGACTGAAATCTAGAAATTACAGTCTCCTAGGTATAATGGTTTCATTAAAATGTTCAAACAGTGTCTCCAAAGCTAATTTTCTTTCCAAAGTACCCATGCATAGAAAGTACAGCAATAAGACATCCCCCTGCTATGCCTTTCTGAATAGCAGATTAACTGCAGAACTAGAATGATGTCAATTTGTTTCAAAATATTGCAGCAAAGCTTTTGAATGGATGAGCAATTACTAACAGAGGGTGCAATTATAACCAAGTCACAGGGAATGCTTTAATATGGTTCTTCTCCCATGTACAAGGCATAACAAGAAAATGTAATGAAAGAGGAATAATGAGACAGCTGGCTTTGACAGCACCTTGGCAGCCGTCACTAAGAAAGTAAGTGCATTAGTTCACTGGAGTCCATTCTTCAAGAGATCTCCTAAAGAAGGAGGAGGAGGAAAGAGCATCTTGTCAGACAGTAGCCGAAAGCTAGCACCAACAGCGGTGGTGTAAGATTTACTTGAATAAAAACAAAATCTAGTTTTATATAATAATTAACTGTTAAAAGACAGCCATTTGGGCAGTTTTTACTAGACCATCTTTGTAATTTTCTTCTCCTCTTATCCCAGATCCCCAGCTTGGTTTTTAACTCTTTGGAGATGAAATAAAAATTTACTTGTGACCTCAATTCCACAAGCTCACTCAACAATTCACCCTTTTGTTTCTGAATGAAATTTTTACAAAGTGCTTTTTGCCATTTGTCACATTAAGGTGGCTTAACACTATTTCTGCACTTAAATAGGTCCTGCCTGGAGCCAGCTGGTCTGCCTAGGCAGGCTTGGGAGGAAGAAAATTAAGTTTCAGAAGCAATGGGCTAAATTCTCCTTTCAATTATCTATTGTAACCTTATTATATACAAAATCAATGATACAATGTGCTCCCATGTTTTGCTAGTAGAATCAATATAATCGTCCTTATGGTATTCAAATACTACAAATACAACAAATATCTTTATTAAAGATAAAAAACTGCAACCAACCCCCAAATATAAAGAAGCTTTATCTAGACTACTGCCAAAGTTCATTTTGTGAACAACATTCTTAAATTACCAAAAGCTGCAAGAAACAAAGCACTGAGATCAAACTGTGCTATGCCCTGTTCTGGTCTCCTCAGTACAGGAAGAGTAAAACAAAGGGTCACTAAGATGACTGAAGGACTGGAGCATCTCTTCTATGAGACATGGCCGAGACACGTGGGACTGTTTAGTTAGGAGAAAAGAAGGTGACCATGTTACTGTGGATAAATACCTGGAAAAAAGGTGCAAAGGGAACAGAGCAAGGCTCTTTTTAGTGGTGAACAATCAGAGACAAGGGGCTCAAACTGAAACACTGGATGTTCCCTCTGAATATTAGGAAACTCTTCTTACTGTGATGTTGCCCGAGCACAGGTTGCCCAGGGAGGTTGTGGTGTTTCCATCCTTGGATATGTCCAAAAGCCATCTAGAAATGTTCCCAGACAATTGACTCTAGATGTACCTGCTTAGAAGGGAGGTAGGAGCAGGTGGTTGGTAACCCCCTTTCCAACCTTGACCATTCTATGATCTCATGATGCTCTGAAATATTCACATACTCAGTACAAAACTTGGGGAAAAAAACAAACCATCCAGTATGAACAAAGATATGAAACAGCACAAGCTGTTTCTTCAGCACACTACTTCTACGCCTTCTAAGTAATACTTTCTCTTCAGAGTGCTTCTGTCTAAATAACTCACTCAGGAGAAGGAAAGTATCAGTGTACCTAATTTGGTAGTATACTTTAGATTTGAGGGGTTTTCTTGTAGGTTTGTAAATGTTTTTAATAGGCTCGCAGTGATCTTACAAACATGAAATAAATCCATCAAAATGTATTCCATCTTTATTTATGTTGGTTTTTTTTCCTAAGGTACAGATAATTGAATTGGAATTGTTGATGAGTGTCACTGTTCATAAAAAGTGCTAATTCCTGTTCACCCAGCTATAATAAAATCATTAGGTTTCAGAGATCCAACACAGCACTCAACTGTTCTTTGTCTTGGAAGAAAAGTCATATAGACCTTTACCATCCAAACACTGGGTATCACAGTTAAGGTTTGTTTGGGCAGAAGTTACAGCATCAGGTGCAAAGTGCTGTTGGCATATATGCACTTAATGGAAATTGCCGTCTTTATTACCATCTGGAAGTATGCCTTTTGACTTTAACACATACGTATGTTTCTAGGCTCCTTATTACTAGTTGATATTGTTACTGGTACTATCTGCATGAGCAAGAAATACTATTTTACCATTAAACCTATAGTTCTTAATACTATCATAATATCTAGGAACACAAGAGAGACAGACCATGACTCTATTGTTCTGCAGATTCTAGAACTGTAGGACTAAAATAGGGTGACTCCCCTAAAAAGCTTTAAAAAGTCTTTCTGTTTCTTTCTTCTTTCATGTTGTAATTCATAACTGCTTTTCAATTCATAAAATAAGGGATATAGTCTCAAAGTGTGCATAACCATTGAGGAGATCTAGAGGCAGAATTAAAGCACAAAGGCATTTTCTTGCATATCTCATCAGTGACCACTTACATTTCCCCATTGTTATAATACACACATCCCACAGCAATCCAAATATGAAATTAGGTCCTAGGGCTTCCTCCACCATTTTTCAGAAGAGTCTGTGCATGAGAAGATAGCCTACTTCCTAGACTATATTAACACATGATAATTATATTTTCAAAGCAAAAAGGAGCACATGTCCTTTGTAGTCTTTGATGGTAACTTTAAATTGCACTCACTGCTTTACAGCAAGTATCTCACCCTAATGAAAAATAAAGTTATAATGCTGAATAATTGTTCACTGCCTTCCAACTTCAAAGTGCTTTGTAAATATGACCTAATTCATCAAAATTTTCGGTACTCGAGGGAATTGGGTGCACAAAAAGCAGAGATAGGAAAAAAAAGATAGATGGGGCTAACGGTCAAATTCTGTAATTTTTGCCCAAACATGTCCTTGCTCAGGATTTTCCTTAAACAACAAATGAATCTAAGAAAGGACGTAAATTTTTTCTAAATCACAAATTGTAGCTAAAAGTGCCATGCAATTGTCATTGATTTATTTGATGTTTGGCAATAATACATTCAGAAATCTCCATAGCTCGACACAAAACATTAGGATAAGGACATGGTGCCAGGCCCCCAGAATCTGCATGCAGCAGATATAAATTCCTTCCTCCACGTCATAGAATAAGTAAGCTCCTTACAGACTTCTACTATCCGTTTTGGCTTGCTTTTGTCTTCCTATAAGAAGATTTGGCTAGTTGGCTCACATTGTATATGGACTCCTTACGGAAGCCACTCAACTTTTCCCCCAAAAGCTTCGTATCCTGCAAACACAGAACACTTTGTTGCAATCACTGCAGCCTGCAAACACAACACTACAGTGGATCTCTGGCTTTGAATCCAAGCACATGTATCTAAAGGAAATAGTATTATTCCTGGAGATATATCCACACCACAGAGAAAGCATCATTTCCATTATTTGTTCATCTCCATTATAACTTTATGTAATCAAGGAAAATATGAATGAAAATATCAAATGTTTCGATAGACAAATCCTGAAGTCAACAATGAATCACATTTGGTGTCAGCAGTATTTCTTAGTCTGTTTTTCTAAACCTTAGTCAATGCACAGCAACAAATGCATGGTTTTAAGCTATTTTAACAGTGGAAGGATATAACAAACTAATATGAATAGATTTTTATAATGACACATATAAAGTTAAGATATCAACAGATATACATCATACAAGTATTTACACACATAAAATATATTAAAAAAATACTGGATCACTTTGAAACAAATCAGTAGGGAAAGGAGTATTGCTGATATTGATATTTATACATCATACATAACTGCTCAGATAAAGCATCTACTTTTCATTAGACAGTTATGTAACTGTTTGGAGAACATTAGCAAGGCTTTCAGAATTGTTAGTGTTATCTAAGATTATGTTAAAAAATAAAATAAACTCTGCATGTTTTACATTTAAAAAACCCAAGAGACAGCATATTTGAAGACAGAATTCTGTTTATCTGCTTTTGATACTTTTATTTTCAAGTCTTCCTGTTAGTTATGGCTACCAATGAAATAAGGAAGGAAGGAAGCAAGCAAAAAAAAAGCAGGAAAAAGCAAGGAAGCAAGAAAAGCAGAAAAAGGAAGAAAGTAAGAAAGCAAGTTCAAGAAAGCAGGAAAGAGAGAGAGAAAGAGGAAAGAACAAAAGAAAAAGAAAGAAGGAAAGAAGGAAGGAAGGAAGGAAGGAAGGAAGGAAGGAAGGAAAGAGAAAAAGAAAGAGAAAGAAAGAAAGAAAGAAAGAAAGAAAGGAAAGAAAGAAAGAAAGAGAGAGAGAGAAAGAAAGATAGATAATATTATCTCATTCATCTATTTTCTATGCTAAATGCTGAGTGTCTCATAACGGAGATAATATGGCATCTCCTAACTCAGAGGAATTATCCCACAGTTTGCTGGGAGTGTAGCTAAGCCAAAAAATAACTGGAAATATGAAGGAAAATGAATGGAAAAAATGCATCCAGCTTTGTACAGGAATTGCCTAAACTAAACCACCCCTATTGTGGGATGATCTCACCTCTTAAATTGGATTAATGACTATGACCATAAACAAAGCTATTGCGTTTTACTCTAATCCAACAGGAAAGCATGTATTACTACTGCAAAGCACTTTTAAATGAATGTTTGTTGCCTAGACCCCTCACATTTTTTGCATATAACACCACAAGTTCTGGGCACTTTAACAAATGCTTTTGTCATTTTATGCTTGTACAGCATTTGAGCATTTCCATGAATATTTTCATTGGCTGAGAAGATGAAACTGTGTTTTCATTTACCAAAACTATGTGTGGGGCAAGAGGTAAATCAGTGCAGAAGATGCTAGAACCAGTTCTAGAAGGCATCCAAAGTACTTCTCCTGTCAGGGAACTAGATAAACAGCAGTATTGGGCTTATAATAACGTGATCTCTCTGTTAGTTTCGATAATGCCATATTTTCTCTGCTTGTAGTTCGTTTTATGTGTTTAATGAGCTCAGATGTAAGTAGATCAATAGAACATACTGTGTAAGTAAATCAGTAGTAGTTAAAAGGTCAAAGTTTGGATCTAATCAGAAAAAAACCCCTCACTACTCTTTAAAATGGCCATATGGCAGTATATGTATCTACTGCATGTGTCTGACTATCCTGCCAGCTTCCCTGAAGCAGGGAAGACCCACATGTCACCCGAATCATCCCATTAAACTGGCCATATTGTGCAGGGAAAGAAGCAGGTTTGTAAAAGCTGTAGGATAATGTCACTGCTCTGCAGTTTCAATTTACAATCCAGAAATTACAAGAAACAAGTGCCTGATCTGCTAACTCAGATTAATTGCAAGCACAAAACATTTGGTATGGGTTCAGCAGCAATCCTCAGCCAGCAGTACTTCGAAGTGCTGTGAAAGAACAACCACCAGCAGAAGTGAGACAAAGTCTCCCCAGTTCTCTGCATCCCCAAAATATGATCCTCCTCTTCTGGGTCTGCTCCAGCTGGTCAGAGGGAGGAATGCGGAGAGGGCTCTGTGGTGCTTCACACTGCATGGATACTGAAGATGGAGCCTTAGTGCCTGAGATGGGTGAAAGAGGAGTCACCACAGTGTTCCTGCCATGCATGAGGGTGAGGAGCACACTGTCCTAAAATACCCCTTTCACAGGCAGTAACTTTCTTGAACAAAATTACTCCTAAATTAGCAGCCATCTATTAGTTAGCAATGAGACAAGAAAGCTTCAAAGTTTATTCGATAAAATAAAATATAAAGCCATATCCACAAAAAACCCCACAAAAAAACCCCAAACCTAAATAAAACCATTTCACATAATTGAGTCCTGCTATTATATTGGTGGTGGTTTGGGTTTGGCTGGAGGGAACACGTGCTTGGTTTTTATTTAATGCACGGATTTATCTCAGTTGTAATGTTGTCATGATGTTTTTTACAGAGGAAATCAATCGAAACAGCTTACTTATTTGGTTTTCTTGTTCCTGCTGAAATGGAAACCTGAGCATGCCGATGCTGCGCTAATACGTGTAAACTATAAAATTACCCTGGCTGGGGACTACAGCTCGAACTAACTGAAACAGACAGCAGGCTGCTCTCATTACCCACCCTAAGTGAAACCAGAATACTGAGAAGCAAGAATAAAAAGTGAAAAGTAAATTGGGAACTGATTTTATAAATTCCTGTGAACAGCTTGCTGTTTTTCATATATAAATGACAATAGCATACAAAATACTTCCCCAAACAAAGGTTTGCAGAAGCAGCAGTTTTCAAAAAATATTAATAAAAGAGAGAAATCTAAGGTGTATAATTACTACAGTCTTGATCATGTTTATTTAAATATTGCTACTGTTTACCTTATTGTGGTTTTTTTTCCTTTTTCAATTCTTCTCCTGATAATATACATTTTTTAGACTGAATACACATTTTAGGGAAATGATCTATGACTCTAATATACATCATACTAAGAACATACTAAATTTTATGCAACTGTTCTTAATAAAATCAAACAAGGTCATCAGAAAATGTAGGAATGAGGATAATAAGAGAGAAATCCATCCAAAATGATCCAATCAATTACTATTCATCAATCACACAGCTGGGTGCAAATTTGTACTGTTTGGCTCAGGGTAACATTTGCTTAAGCACTATTCATATGCTCAGTTGAAGCCAAGCTCACAAGCTTTGTGGAACCAATGTCTAGAGACACATAACTGAACCCAGGGTATTAGTCTTCCCTGCTCCTACTCCTACAGAATTCCTTCAAAAGATTAACTAGTTGCCAAAAGCTATGCCTAAGTATGGAATTTGATACTAAAGCAAATCCAGCTTTGAAATACCTTCTCAGATCAAAAGCATAGATTCGTGATGCAAACCATTGATCATGTGGAAATGCCAGCTGCTGGCTCAAATGAGTTCAAAGTAGGGCTTTTTTGGTGAATTAGCTTTACAGTGACAAGCTGGAGACTGCTCAAATACTGTCTGTCCACTGCTGCCCAGCAAAAACCAGTATAAAAGTGAGAGGGCAACATAAACTCTGTATATGCATTCTGGCAAACTTGCCAGAAATATAATTGTGTGTCCATTCCTCATCCAGATGGAATTAGCACTCCTGGGTCCCCCAGTAGCACACAGATCAGGTATTAACAATTGTGGAACAAAAGTATAATTACATTTACTGTAAAGTGGGTATATTAATAGTTCTCACCACAGCCAGAGTATAGAGAGAATTAATTCAAATCCCTGTAAATTCATAACCTTTTATCTCGTTCTATTGTGGAAAATTCAACAAAATAGTAATATTCCACACCTTATTTTTTTCTATTTTGAAATTGTTTTGATGATATATATCAATATTATTGTTCACATTACATAAGCAAAAGATAACAGCAGAAACTAAACTACAAAATCCTAAATAATATACCTCATTTTGATATGGTCATAATCCAAACTACAATTCAAAATGTCTTCTTATCCAAATGATTTAATAGAGAGGGATTCTTGGTAAAATTTCAAAACTTACCTCAGCAGGAATAAAAAGTGACCTACTAGACATTCCCGAAACATTGGAAACTTTACTCAGTCTATGAACTGATTGGAAAATTGTAAATAAGTTACCAATGTATGCAGAAATGGTTTACTGGAAATTATTGGCAAGGAAAAATGCCGAGTTTATTTCCATATTTGGAAGATAAATAAATTGACAGCAACAGTTATCCTGTTTTGTCTAGACATCTCTGCAGGAGGATGAGGTACCCAACCCAACATCAGAAGCTGAATAATGACTTGATGCAACTGCCATTTTCCCATTTCCCTTTCATCCTATTACATGAAACTACCTCATTGTTATTATGTTAAGTAGATTGCATATCCTTGTAAGTGCAAGATGTCAGAATCTCTTCAGAAACTGCCTTCCCTTTCTGCATCATAATAAGAACTGCAACATCAAAGCTCCACCCCTCATTTCAAGTATAGGGTTTCTTGAAGTCAAACCTCCATTTGTTTCCAAGGTAACAAAGAGAAACTCAACTCCAGCATGTTTCTGGCTTTACAAGTAAAAATTAACCAAGTGATGGATATATGTGCCTTGCTTTAACTGAATATTTATCAAAAGGTAAAGATTGTACCAACTAGAATGAAAAAAATTAAATATATTTAAAATAAAGAGAAAAAAATTTAATAAATAATATCAATGAAAGATTGTACATGCTAAGACATACTTACGTTCACAGCCCTACCTCTAAAAAGCATGCATAATTTAATGAACCAATTTAGAAATTGCATTGTCTTTTTAATCTTTAGAATAAATATGAGTTCTGCTTTAACAGCTTCTGTACAACAAATGTATTGGACTCACTGGATAACAGTATCTTAAAATACCTTACTATGCACTGTGCAGAATTAATGTTGGGAAAAGTATTTTACTAGTCATTGCTCCACATTTAAAAGCCTTTTCAAGAATAGAGCATATTGCAACTTACAAAACTGCTGTGCATTAAATAAACAAATAAATAAATAAGGTGATGAATAGAAATTTCCTTTTTTCCTTGCCGTTTTTTAACTTACATAAATACTCAGTTTTCACAAAGTGCACAGCAGCATCAGAATAAGAAAGCACTAAGCTGTGTTGAAGCAGGTCATGTTAAACATGTAAATGTGCAAGAAAAGGTGCACTCTGAGCAGCATGGCATGCAGTTTGGTTACGTGAGGTGAAAAAATCTGAACAGGTCTTTATCAGCTCATTTGGAAGCCCCGTCCCAGCTTGACTTCAGACAGGCTCATCTGAAAGGATATTGTGCATGACTGAATGTTTTTATTTCTTCCTAAATTATCAAGGCATAAGCTGTTTCTGTAGACTTTTGGTACTTGCAAACTAAAGGCAAAGTAAAATTAAAATAATCAAGTATTGTCACACTTGGGGAGCTTGCTGGCTCCCTGGGGGGCCCCATGGACACTGGACCATGATAGCACAAAATTCCTTTTCAGTCAAAATCCAGGGGGAGAAGCAGAGTTCAACTCAGTCCACCAAGGATCCTGCAAAGACAGAGGGACCAACACTCCCAGAAGCAGTTGTTTCCTGACTGCCTGCAGGTCACAGTGTAAGAAACTAAGCCCTTTGCTATCCATAAGAGGACACTCCAATACCATCTTCCTGCTTCCATTCACAGAAGTCAAGGCTTTTTTACAAGGCGGTTTTATATGTATATATATAAAATGCAGACAGAGGGAAAAATAAATGTAATGTGTTTTAAAATATTTTACCAGTAACTTTCACCTTTTGTTCATTTGCTGCAACATTTCCTCCCCATCCCATCTTCAGCTAAACAGGAGGTAGAAAAAGAAAGGAGAGAATGTTGGCCAACTGATTAAAGAAATCACTCTCTGTTGGTACAGGTGTCTTACATTTATTGTTTTGTTTGTTTGTTTTTCCTGAGCCACGCAGTAAAAACCAGTAATTTTATAGCTGGGGATTTCAAATATAATTTTGTTTACTTGTTCTTCCTGACATGATTTATCTTTCCCCTTTCTATTTTGAATGGATTTTATCTCTATATCTTCTAGGTATTTCCCACTTCCAGGCAAAGTCTGTTTAAATGCATTTTGTAAGCATATACAGCTTCAGTTGTTAAGAAAGTATATCAGAACGTGATTAGAACAATTTTTCAAACAGTTCTAAGTGAAAGCTCTGAATTTCTAACTTATAAAATAGTTTCTCTCTAACAGAAAATAAGATTTTCTGTAGTTTTATAGAAGTGATGAGTGCGGCTTAGGAGGAAAGTCTGGGTTCAACTTTGCAGGCTGGAAGGGGAATTGAAGCATTTTGGTCAAAGTATCCTGTCAGAAAATAGGGAATTTAATATTTGGTATAAAATAAGCTTTCTGTCAAGTTATAAACAAATCTTCTGTTTAACTGATTGATCACACTGGTTTTAAAAGTGCCAATCCAAATATTAGCAGGGTATATTAAAAATGTTCAAGTCAAGAATTTCTCTCTGAGAAATTCAGCAGAAAACAATTTCATCATAACTACTGGGTGACTTTCTTTCAAATAAGTGTAGGGTTAA
The DNA here is from genome assembly GCA_013397895.1 of Origma solitaria. NCBI lineage: Eukaryota > Metazoa > Chordata > Aves > Passeriformes > Acanthizidae > Origma > Origma solitaria. The sequence goes on from VZRL01005927.1 coordinate 2,119,898, forward strand.
ATATGTAAATATAATTGTGTAAAAATGATAAGGGAACAGAGCTAAGTTTGAGACCTTTATAATATGCATAATGCCACTTTTGTTCTGTAAACATTTAAACATTTTGGGCTGGCAGTAACATAACATATTCTCCATTCTATATGAACTTCTAATTTGCAGTTTTTCTTTAAAATAGCATTTGGAATGCGCAGAAGGTTAATGTCACACAGTTTATCCTGTACAACCAAAGTATCAACCATGCCTGCCCTGCAAAACAATTGGGGCAGATGTACACTGCTTACAGTACTCAAATTGTCTCTACCCAGTACTATATCCAGAGGAAATGTATATACCTCAAATGGGAAATGAAGGTGCACTGAGCAAATATTTGTGTTTTGACATATGGACTTCCTTGTGGGAAGAACTTTCATTAGACCAGATTACTCTCAGGTCAATTGATATCAATATATGGTATTAATATCAACTTACTAGATTTATACTGGGAGATAGAGAGATGGAATTATATTGATATAAACTGTACAACCATTTCAGTGCTCAGTATAGCCCTAGAATTGTGGCCTGACACCTAATTTAAGAAAGCACCTAGAGGGACTTGCTCCAAACTCCCCTGTAAGAGCATGTATTTCAGTGTAAAAGTGCAAGAGTTTTGCATTGGTTTTGCAGCAGAGATAAGCTCAGTTCAGTCACATACATAAATTGCTCACAAATACTCACCTGAATGTATGACTAGGCAGGAGTGAGGAGGTAGGCAGAAGGAGGGGAAGTAGGAAGACGAGAACAGGGATCTGCTCATTGGTAATGAGGAGACAATTTCAAGCAGGGGGAGTTTTCCACACTTCCATAAATAAGACATTCAGCAAAAGGCACCCTCAACTGCCCAGGCAGATTTTGTGCTATGGCGACCAAAGTCAAAGCTTCTCCATAACCCTTGCACCATCTCTCATGTCCCCTGGTCCTTACTCAGAGTCTTGTCTAAAACCTATTTCCCAACAATCTGACTTCCAAAGATTTTAAAAAATGGTTTATACAGAGGAACTTGATTCTTTGCCCCGGACTATGAGAAGCTTGAAGCGACTTGACCTGGAAACAGAGCATGGAGTGTCTGTAGCACATCTCATTGCTCCACTTGAAACCTGAAACACATTTTCAGGTCCCTTAATCCAAGCGGAAAAGTGGGATTTTAAAGGATTAGGATCAGATAGAGTAGGTGTTCTTGCTTTTAGATGTGCAAAAACCTGAACAAATACATGGATGGAAAAAGAATTCCATGCAGGAACTATTTTAGAGTGCAAAAGACATTTCACGACTTCTGATTTTCTACTCATGTGCACCCCTTGTAGTTACAAATGAAGATTTATAGGAAAAAGATTTCTAAACAAAAAGGTCATTATTTCACAATCAGATTGGTGATATAATTTAATATCTAATTTTTCTTTGTCTTCAATACTACAAAGACACAAAGCTCAGCTTTTATTTTAAAAAGAGTAAATGTTCATTTCCAAGTGTTGTGAACTGAATAGTCTACTCACATTTGACATAGAAGTTATTTTTTTAAGTTGTCAGGTAAGTAAATTTTAAATTAAAAAATATTACATGTGTTTTTGATATTCTTTTACAACTGAAGCCTCTGGTACTTTGTATTTCATTTGCATTTTAAAGTCTAAAGAATAACTGTATTCAAAAGAGAATTACTGGTTTGGTGAAAAAAATCAGCTCATAAGCCTGCCTTAACCAAAACCCAAAATCTGGCAACAATATGTCATTATGGAGTGTTTGCTTTATAAACTGCTGGGAAAAGGTTTGCAATGTTAATATTTCAAAATGAATAATTTTACAGAGTTTCTCTATCATAAATAAGCTTGCCATCATTAATTTAAAACATGAAGGAAACATTTGTATTCCTAATAATTAGTAGATGGAATATTGTAAGTGATTCAAAGAAATAAATTATATTACTTTAAAATGCCTTATTCTCTGAAATCATGAACATCACAGTAAAGAACTTGGATGCAGGATCTTCAACATTATGTGGGGAAAACAAACTAAATGCTTCTGTTTGACCATGAGATACCCTAGAGCATTCACAGAGCACATTTCAATTTTTAGTTTTATCTTTCTGCCTTACCTCTTCCTCTTTAGCAATTTTGGTGCCTGATAACTGTGTACCTTCCTTGGCAGGTGCTATTGTGACAATTTCTATTACCAGAAATTATTATTACTCCTTTGGCCAAAAACTGTCTGCTTATCTACCTAGATTTTCATTCTGAGCCCATCTCTATACTCTTTCCGTGTCCACTACAACCCCACGGCTGGCAGAATGAGTGTCACCCAGCAAGGGGAAGGCAGAAGCACCGACTCTATTTCCAGATGCTTCCCTCGCTGCCACTCTGGCAGATGGAGTGAGCAGGCCTTGCCTGCCAAACATGGCATAACTCTACTCTTAGCTCAAGCAAAATCTTGGCTATGCTGAAATCTGTGGCATGTTGCCCATCCTCTTCAGCAGGGCCCGGCTTCTGGCACTGCAGTGGTGATGGGGAAGGACACAGCAGTTTGATGAAGCGAGGAGAGCACTGGAAGAAGGAAGCAGAGGTGCACGTGGGTGTCGAGAGGCTCTGAAGCAAGCCAGGAAGCAACAGGTCTTAGGTCTTTGGTCTCCCTCGATGTGAGATATAAAGATGGATGATACTCACAACATTACTGAAATTATTTATTGACCAGAGTAGGCAGAACAACATGCTCATCATTCTATTTTTCTTTATTATCTTATGCAATTTATTCTTATGCCTAACCTGAGCCCTGTAACATTTCATCACTGTGCTCTTTGGTCCTCTTTACCCCAGCATCTCTCTTACTACGTGTCATCCTTATTTATCTTGTCATATTTGAAATTTAGAGGGTAAGATTTTTTGGAACAAAGATATATCTCACTGAAACTCCTGAACAGAGCTTCCGGCATATCCTTTCCATGCAAAATAATGAAATCAATACAAGTTTGTTTTCACTGTTCTCTTCGTATAGAAAGAAATTACAGAAGTAGGTTCCCCGGAGTTTGGTACTCTTGAGGCGTTCTTTGATTTTGTTATCTTTGGACTCTCTACATTATGCAGCATTCCCTTGATTTTGAGATCTCAGATCTTTAAGAGAGAGGTTGAGACAAACAATTTCAAGGATCTTTTCCCCAAAAAGTACTTTCCATCCTTCATCGTCACATCAGAAACCACAATACATATCATCATCAGCTCTTCATTGGTGGGACACTAAGGAGCTGCTTGCCACCTGTCAGCTAGATCACATCTCCTGCAAGTGACCTACCTTAATATCAGCCCTCAAATGTTTGGATTGTTTCTTTTTTTTTAGGTTTTAATGTGACATGTCTCTCAACAAAAGCTTTAAACACCAAACTTCTCACTTTGTCAATTTTCTTTCCTTTTGATGATAACATCTGGATTCACCCTCACAAAATATATGGTGGAAAGGGTTATGACCAACATACCTATCCAAAAGCAGGAGTAACTGTACCCACACCAAGTCCTGACTAATCACCAGTGGCTATGGAGAACTGGACATTCCTTTTTTTTTTCTGTAGCACTTGCTTGAAGACTAAATACCATAGTTGTTAACTTACTGGTATTAACTCAGCTCATCATCCATTTTGCTACCAAGCTTGACATTTCTGGGCATTTTGACGTCCCTTTCTTCATTCATTTTAAATATAATTTGTTCTGCACCATTGCATCAAATGTTTGATACTTCAGTGCAGACTCCCTGGGGCAGATGTCAGCAATCTAGCTAGAACAGTTTGCTGATCTGCAGGTTTATTTCTCAAACCTAGGATTATGTTGATTGCCAGTCAACATATTGATCTAATCGTAACAGAAATTGGGAGTGGAGGTCACTTCCTGGTTATCTGGAGCTCCTGGAGGGCAAAGAGCTGCACTCTTCCCAAACTGTCTTCCTCAGGAAGTAGACCTCTCAGCTCCTGGGCCCAAAGCTGCAGTATGACATCTAAAATATACCCCTCTTCCATATTGTAGGTGGTGACTTCTTTCCAAGCAGACTTTTACTTATTCCTACAACTGCCCTGGGACTTCAGAAATAGAGAAAAGGTTTAGAGGGGACTGACAAACTTTAAATGCATAGTAATAACATTTAAACACATATTAATTCACACACAGGTATTCTGCAATCTTCAAAAAATATTACTACTTGAAAATAAATTCACAGAAAACTAGCAGCCTCTGATATTTTCCATGCCCTTAGATGACTATGTTAGCATTAAAGGACTGGGGAAAGCCTGACACCTATCAGTGCGGTGAGTAAATTCTGCAAAAGAAAAGGGGAATGAAATGTTACAGAGTAGCACAGGTGAAGGACAGATGGGGTTTTGGTAAAGTTTGCTCTTATTCCTTCAGTATAGCCCCCTAAATTACTGCGGAATTGCAAGGATGGCAGAAACTATTTAGAAATGGCAGACTGAATGGAAATAAAAAAAGAGAAACTTTATTTCCAAAATCTCAAAATTATAAATTCCGTATGTTGTATTTTTTGTGTAAAGCTCAACCTTAATGCTATGGCTTATCTTTACTGTCTTATACCCTCCTGTACATTACTTTACCGGGCTTTTTAGGCAGAAGCAGTAAACATCTTCCCCACCACACTATCAGCGGCAGTATCATTTTCTCAAGAGAGATCTTCTTTAACGCTCCCTTGGTTGATATGTCTCAATGCCAAAATTTACACAAAGAAATTATTGGATAGATTGTGAAGTAAGTTATGGAAGAAACTGGGGTTTTTTTCCTCATAAAAAATTCAAGACTTTAATTATTCCTTCCACTCAGAACAGCCTGATAAATCAAAATTAGAAATGTTCATTGATCTAAATAAAATTAAAAATAACCAAGTTAGGCAAAATGCCTTAATAATTTATCCTAACTTGTAAATTTTTTTCTCTTAATTTTAGATTTCTGACATGATTTTTTTGACTTAGTGTGCAAAGTATCAATATTTCAATTTAATATCTTTTGATCATTATAGTCATGCTAAATCATATCAACCATCCACCATCCATACCAAAAGTATCAAAACAAGCATATTGTCTGAAATTCCAATTTCTCTACAAAGTTTTTTAAATATAACAGCTAAAATAAAACTAAAACCCCAGAGAAATTTATCTGGCTATCTATAGTAAAAAAAGAAGTTTTATTATGAAATTATTTCCCCTGTAAATATAACAGCCAAAATAAGGGGGGAACAACAGAAGACAGAAAAGAAAAAGAAACCAGAATCTAGGAACTGCTGGGAAAAGATAGAACTTGACATGCTTTAATATACTGTATTCTGCTCCCATTGCATCAGGTTAGCACTAAATACCAGAAGTCTTTTTTTGTACTTTCTGGGAACCTTTCCCGTATCATGCTGAGGCATTTACATTTTACACAAATTAACATGTGACTACTAGGGTAGATGGTTAATGGAATACACAATTAATAATGTGGAAGCTCAAAATCACTTAAGAGTGTCAAATGAGGTATCTTCACCTCTGCCGCCAAAAAGGCTGCCAGTGGCGTGTCAGAGACAACATGAGCATTTTTTTACTCAAATGAGTTGGAAACAATGGCGTCTCCCTCTAGGAGGATGAGAAGATTCCCAGAAAAGAATTTGCTCGTTCAGTCATATCCACCACATCTCACAGAAACGCTGCCAGATGGGTACCTTGTGCAGAAGACTACATGCAAAGAGTGTAATATATCACACACAGCTCCCGTGTCCTTATACAAGAAGAGACACTTGTAGTAGTTGCCAGTAGAATCAATAGACTAAAATTAATCACCTGTTGGCTGAACTCAGTAGGAGCCAACATGTGTTGAAGTCAGAGGAAATGCAAGAGAGCTGCATTTTTTGTGTACCTCAGAATTGTTTTCAACAGTCTCATAATCAACACAATTTGAGAGCTCTACAATATTGTTCAGCTATGCCAACCTGGAGCCACCGCTTTTGGATGTTTACATAAGACAAGGCCCACTGCAGGACTTCCTCTTTTCTTTTTTCCCCAAGGGCGTAGGTAAAGGAGAAGAATCTGTCTACTATCAATAATCAATGTCCACTGTCCCTTGAGGGGAGGCTCTCACAGGTCCCAGTAATGCATGAGCAGTCTGGCAGAAAGACAAAGGAAACCCAGGACTGGTTTCAACACAATCTTCTTGTCTGATCTTGAAGAGTCAAGCTCTGTACCTAGTGACTCACTTTACCATCTGCTCAACATCATAGGAGTACTGTGAGGATAAATACATTATGAGTAGGAGGCACCAAGTAACTACAGTGATGAAGGCAATATAGTATGTTGGCTACCAAAATGAAGGTGTAATTGTAGCTTATACTATGTTCTTCTGCAATAGTAGTAAAGAAAAGCTGACATAGGCTTTAGTAGGTGGTAGCTGACACCAAAAAAAAAAAAAGAAAAGAAAAGCTGAGAAGCTACATAAGAGATATTGATCCTATTTAGTTGTTAATTTGTTCACCTAAGAAGAAGAGACTCAGGTTCAATTTTCCACACCATCAGCTGTTTATTTACATAAACTGGAAGACCATCAACAACATAAATATAGAATAATTCCCATTCATTCCAGAAAGTACCCAGTACATACTCACTTGGGCTGGGCTGTGCTTGACTTCAAAACCTTCTTGTGAAAAAACTGAAATAGGAAATTGAATCCATGTCTTCTGTGTTCCATGGCAACTTCTCTTTTTTTCAGTTTCAGTAATTTTAAGAACTAACTTTTCTTTTTCCCTGTACAAAATATTTATTTGTTTAAATTAAATCCTTGCTGCATGCATCCTGATGGGTTTTATTTCTTCTCTTGTGAAGAGGACAGCAAGGGCAGCTTTAAATCCAAGAGACAGATAACCCTTTATGCCCTCATAAAATTTTTAGGTTCTTCTACACACCATCACAGCAGTTTTATGTTTGCTGTGGTTACTGAGAACATCTTGGTTGCTAAGGTATCTTGATGTAGCGAACATCACACTCTTAATATTTGCTATTATATTTTAATGCTATGTCTGTCCTTATATATAAAAAATATGAGAGAACAAATTGTTAAATTCCGCTGATGACTTTCAAAGAATACTGTCTGTGATCAAAAATTTACATCAATTAATGCCTTGATGAGTTTATCTACAAAAAGAATTAGAACAGCTACCTCTATACCCACACCTTAATCATTATTTGAAAGAGTTCTGAGTTCCTAAAATTAAGTGTGCTCCACAAATTAAAAATATTTTCTGTTTTATTTTGAATGTTTCTTTCCTATTTGTTTATTAACAATGACTGTGAGATTATTGTTGGGAATTAATCAACAATTTAAATGTGTATTTATTTTACTTCTTGTACACGGACTTCTTTAGAGGCTTGCCAAACAGTAATTGAACATTTGAATAATAATAAATTTAACTTTTTTACAGCCCGCTGTAGAGAATGGCATGCAAGCCTTGTTCCTTACCAAGGCTGAGCATTAACTGCCTAAATAAAAAGCTGTAAGTCCAACTTGGCTCTGGTCAAAGGAATTATTCCAATGTCTCAACACTTAATGTGTCAGGCTGCCACCATGGGAGCCCTACCTTGGCCCAGTATAAGTGAATTACAATGTGATTTATTTTGTGCTTTTTGCCTTTTTTCCACCAACTGGTATCTGTATTGGTCTTATGAAAGAACAGTTTTAAAAGAGACAATTTACACAGAATACTGGTTTCTGGTAATTTTCACAAATATAAATGCATATATTCTTCTTGTGGGATTAAACTCCTAAATTATATTCCTTTCTTCAGGGTATTGTCTAGTATAATGTTCCTTTAATGTTCTCTATTTGGAGAAATTTCATCATTTTCAGGAAGGATTAGGTAAGAAATTAATTTCTTCTATGAACCACAAAGATGAAAAGAACCTTTTTCTATAAAAATTTGAAATGCACACTTCTATTTGAAAAACAGATCAGCCAATAGTGTCGGAAACCATTCTGTCACGCTGTGCAAATCTATGACATATCAGTGTGAAACCTATCACTCCAATGCTTATTCGTACTTCCAGGCACTCAGCAGGTAGTAAAGGCCTTAAAGCATCTCAGTAAACAAAAAGGGTATTTGAAATGCCATTTCATGTCATCACTTACTTGGGAAAATTTCCATTTCATCTTAAAAAGATGATAGCACTTTAAAAATACCTTTTTCTGTCTTTTTTCCCCCTCCAGATTGCTTATCAGTAATTATAACTAACATGCTCTTCTTCCAGTTTGCATTCTGAATTGTAAGTATCTGTCTATAGCCTTGATGGGAGCAGTAATCTTCATGAGTACATCTACATGATTTCACATCTACTTGAAATACCCCTTCTACTCTACATAGAGCTGCAGCAAAAAGCACTCAAAGAAAGTAAAAAGAATTTAAAAAATTAAAAAATGAAAATAAATAAAATAAAAAATAAAATTAAATATTTAAAAAGAAAAGAAAAAAAGAAAAAAAGAAAAACCAAGTCTAAATGCCATAAGTCACATAAAAAGTGATGTGACAGACTGATAATCTGGAACAGGTTGCCCAGAGAAGCTGTGGATGCCCCAGTCCTGGAAGTGTTCAAGGCCAGGTTGAATGGGGGTTTTGGGCAACCTGGTCTAGTGGAAGATTTCCTGTCTATGGCAAGGGGATCAGACTAAATGGTCTTTTTGACCCCTTCTGACTCAAACCATTCCATGATTCTGTGTTTCTGTGAAAATTGTACAGCTCAGCTAACAGCTAATCTTTTCTTGCTCACAAGCTTAGTCTTTTTTCTTTTTCATATAATCTTTATAAACATCAATCCTACATACTAGGAAGTAATCCAAATTCAACAGGAATGGAATAGTTCGAAACACGTCAGGAGCTTGTGCACTGCAATGCCAGCATCTTTGAAAGAGCAATTGCTAATGACATAACATGAGTAGCAGCAGGTTGATGGACAGAAATGCAGAAGCAGCCTACCATGTGCCATGACAGTTTTCTGGGAAGACATCATCTCTTGGGACAGATAAACACTTAGGAGATGAGCAGTGAGGGTGACTAACTAACCTGACATCTTGGTCTCCCTTCCAACGCTATACAGGGCTAAACAGGACTTTGGCTACACTGTTCAAACACAGCGAATGAAAACAGTTCTAAAATAGATGACATATGGCAGTTTTTCCACATGTGTTTACTTAGACTGTTTTAGTTTGGAACGCGGGGTGTGCCAATGTGAACTTAATGAAAGGGTGAGTATAGAGGTGGCTATTGTTGTCTATCAATGGTTATCAGCAGAAAAGCTAACAGACCCACTGTTCCAATTAATTTTTTGGCTTTCCACCCTGGTGTAACAGGACCTGAGGCAGATCAAACAAGTAAAACACTGAAAACTGTCCCTTTAGAGATACAAAAATGCACAGAGATTCTTCCTTAGTGTACTGCATTTGTCTGTTCAACTTCTGTGTATGCACTGTACTAAAGATAGCTAGGTTTTGCAAGCACCAGACTTTTTATCTCAAAAAAAAAAAAAAAATTCATGTCTAAATTTACCAAAACATTTAAGAAACTTTTCTCAAAAAATTAATGGTCAAGCTTCATTAACTGCCTGAAACATCTCAGAAAGAGGACAGCTGGAGTTACAGTTATTACAACTGTGATGCGAAAATGATTAATACAGTGGAATCTTCCTTATGGATAAATGTCTTACATTTGATGATCCTAATAATTAGTCAGAATGATTTTGGCATTTACAGTTCAGACCAACACACAGTTCACAACAGCATAGCAAAACTTAACTACTTAATGGCACTGCATTTCCCTCTCTTATTATGAAAAAGTACGTTACTATAACTTATAGTAAACTATAAAGCAGATATTTTATATTAAGGACTCAAGAATCTACACATTACTCATAGTGAAAGGCTGAGCTATAGATTAGTCATTTGTACAGTGTCTAAAAAATGTTAATAAAAGCTTTGTATCCATAAAATGAAAAAATGTATTTCCTATTTTATGTCGCAAATAGTGTAAAAATATTCTGTACTTTAGATACTTAATATTTTATTAGTGCTATAGCTCTGCCCTAAAATAGAATCATTTATAAGGACGTCTGAGAGGCTTTTTGGTTGTTGAAAGGAAAAAAATCATTAGCAGAAAATTTCAGATTTTTAAAAATTTGCTATATTAAATAAACTATAAACCGTGCTACACGTCACTTTATGTTTGCAGATTTTATAGAATACTATGGATTAGAAGTAGGTTTTGCACCTACCTATTGTTGAGATAGGTGCAAAAGCACTTATGAAAGTGTATACTAGCAGAGGGATGCATCAAAATGGTGTTATGCATGGTATCTCCTCAACTTAGATCATCCATCAAGAGAGTATCTCCTACTGGAATACCAAGAACACTCCAAATTTCTCAGTTTTGGTTCAATAATCCCATTTGACACCAGATCAGTTATCTTTATGAAGACAGAGCTGCTAGTGTCCTGGATTTTAATCTCATCTGTAAAGCAGGTACAGTTTGCACTGCAATGCTTCAATTTTATGCGTGCAAAATCCAAACCACTTGTCTTAGAATGGTTTTAAAAACAATCTGTTTAAATCCTATCCCTACCTGACATATCAGAAATTCTTCAGTCTAAGGGTAGTGAGGCACTGAAACAGGCTGCCTGGACAAGCCATGGATGCCTCATCCCTGGAAATATTCAAGGCCAGGTTGTATGGGGCTAAGACAACCTGATCTAGTGGTTAAAGGTTCCTTCCACCACAAACCATTTCATGATCCTGTAATTCTATGACACGATTCCATGTCAGTCAGCAGATTACATATCTAAGCACTAAATAGATTTTAAAAATTAACAGCAGCAAAGTGATCAGTGACTAGGAAAATGCTGCATCCATATAAGTTTCATTGCCCAACAATGGCAACTTTGTCTGGGGAGTTTTATACTGTAGCATGCAAAAGCCCAGAATTAATTAACCACATGACCTCACTACATCAGCCTACGACTAACCATGAAGTTAAGTATTTAACATGTAAGGCTCTACCTGTATATGTTTTTTATGCATCACAACATGTATACATACACGTTATTTATCTTCAGTGCATCAATAATCACTACAAAATTTGCTTTTCTTACTTCAAAATTACCATCCAACTTGGTTTCAAATCTTAAAGAATTCATTTAACTTGGTGGGGGCAGGATTGTTCTGATATACAGCTTTCCACAAAGAGACCAATGTATGTTTTACATCCGTGGGAATAATAACGTTTATCATAGAATCCTATGTTAAACAGAGATGAGAATCTTGAGTTTCAGCAGAATACTCACAAAATTGCAGAGCAAAAATTTTACAAATTATGGAAAGAATCAACTGATGTCATAGGCAAAGAATAATAGTTTATATTGGGAAGGAGAGAGCAATGAACCACAATATTTTAGTCTCATATATTTTGGCCACAAGGGGCACACACTACAAAAGCAATCATCAGCCTCCATTGCTGACGTATACATGAACCCTCATCATTTGTGAATTTTCCTTACAAATAAAATATGGAGGAGGAAAAAAAACCCAGGAAGAAATCATACATTAATGTGACCAATAGTTTCAGATTTTATCTGAAACCAGAAATGCTTAGCTCATTTAATTTTCAGCAAAAAATCCAAGAACATTACTTTTCATTATATACATTTAATAATAGTGGATAAAAATATCTATGCTAGTCTTCTGGAAAGTAGTGCCTTTGAGATCATTGATTAATTTTGAAAGATTCACAGTCTATTGGGTTATTTTAAGTGAAGAGCTCATGGCTGAGGGCAATTGCAACAAATGGCGTTCAATTTATCACATACAATATAGTCATGTAGTATTATTTATCTTAATACATATAATGTATAATTTTCTTTAATAATAAATGTGTATCTAAGGTTTTTTAAAATGTTGTTTACATTTCAGCAAGAAAACTAAGAACGAGCAGCTACTTCCAGTCCTGTAACACCATGGTGCCTGCAAAACAGTGGCACAAGGCACACACACACGCAGGGGTGCAAAAGCAGTATTAAAGCAACATGTATAAATCTGCTAGAGATGCTCACAAAGCAAGCAGGATAAAACAAATGGTTCTGCTGCATGTCTGAATTCCTTGTGTGACCCATGGTATCTGAAGTCTCAAACGAATGTTTGAGTGCAAATGAACCTGCCGATTAGGAATCAGAATCAAAGCCTTAACCTCCCCAAGTTATTCCTCACACTGCGCTACAGACCAAATTCAGAGGCAGACTAACTTTTGGCACATTGTGTGCTCCTGAAAAAAGGCTGGTAGCAAAATTTGCTGATGGTGTAATGACATTTTCTGAGTCTGATGCAAATGTCTGGTTTGACACTAAAAGAGACTCTAAAACAATCAGATTTACAAAATGAAATTATTGCATATAATGCTTCAGTGTCTAGATTAGCTATGACCTTTCTTCATCTGATGCCTTTCTCGACATGATGGACATTGATCATCAGCTCAATATTGGAGAGAAGGCATTTAGGATTTGAAAATATAAATTAGGCTAATTCAGCTGTGGTGCTCAAGTAAGGTGTGCAATTTAATTTTGATAATTCTGTCAAAACATTATTCAGTTGTAACTGTACCTTCCTAAATGTGGGATGATAATTTCCTTTACAGGAAATAACTCAGAAAGGTTTCTAAGGAAACCAGGCAAGCATACCAAACTAATATCAGGTTTTATATGACAGTGAATATCACACAAGGAGAGTTGGAAGAGAATTTTCAAGGGAAAATGCTGTAAATGTGAATAAAGATAAATCCAGGTTTAAACACTTGCAATGAGAATCTCTGCTTCTCACTCTAGATATATTACTATGTTAAGCAAAAAGAGGTATCCAATACATGAACAGGAACACAAAAATGAAGAGAAGCATGAGGGATACAACTAAATGACAAAATACAAATGCAAATAAAGGAGGCCGAGGAAAGGAAAATGCAGATTATTTTAATGGCAGTTTCAGAATGGGGTAAAGTGAGTGAAGTGGGAGAAATCTCACCACCATAGCAATGATAGGTGTTTCGGTGGTTAGACTATGGTCAGCTAAAAATGTAGCCAAGGGAAACAAAAACTGCATGTAAGTAAATTAGATGGGAATCTTTTTTTCATGTGCAAAGCATGTCCAGCCTGAATACTGCTAAAAATCAGACTCACAGACGCATAAAGGGGAGAGGGCATGTCTGGATTTTTGATTTTTCAAACTTCAGCGGTGTCTGAGTGCTTCTAACTCAGCTTTGAATGTCTTTAATTAAATGTTCTTCTGTGGAGACTGCTCCTTGCTTTCTTCTCCAGCAGAGCTAAACTGATTCTTTAATGTGTAAGGAAACAGAGGGAGGAAGGTGGTCCAAAGCAGTACCAGGCACTGACCAGGATTTAAGGAGTCCTACTGTTTAGGGTGCAGGTGCAAAATCTTTCTAAAAATCCCCAAAAGAGGCTAGATGCATGACGCATGAGGTTTTTTTCCCTAGATAAAGGCTGGGAGAAGGGGAGAGTGCAGTCATGCTTGCTGGGAACTGTGAACAAAGGAGGTGACTGCACAGCTCTGCTCTGGCAGGTGCTAGCTGTGAATAATGAAGAGGCTCTGGGCTCCAAACTGATAATCCCTTACAAATGAATAGGAGAACATCTGATGTAAATGTTTATGATGACATGAATGTGAGCTTTTCAGGCAGAATCACTACCTTCCATTAGATCATCTCATATTGTTAGGAAAAGTTTCACTTCTGGCGGATCCAAACTTTCCCTCAGGCCACTATAGTTACATCCAGGTTAGGGGCCAGAGAGAATATCATGGGCAGTGAAAAGCAACTCTCTTTCAACCCACATACATGTCCTTTGGATTACTCTATTAAAAAGAGATAATTGCAATATATTAAACAAAATATTTCATTTATAAAGTACTTTATAGTATACCATGAATGCAAATGTAACAAAATAATAAGGGTGTTTCTCTACATCTCCTGAAAATATTCACTTATCGTTCACACAGACAGCTTTTTAACCTTCTTTATCCAGTGGTGTGTTTGATCAGCAAGCTAGTAGTTTTAAGATCCATTCTGGAAGTGATTTGCAAGTAAAATTACTTTACAAATGAAAGTATCAGGATATATTTACTTATACTCAGCAGACCTTTGTCCAGGAATTCCTCTGTGTAGGTAACAAAACCCCAAGTACTTTGAATACAACCACTGTAAGGTGGCTAAATATGCCCTTATAATCAGGCAGAACATGTACCCTTTACCTGAACTTTGCAGAGAATGAATCTTTCACCAATCTCTGAACATTAAAGCAGGAAAAAGAACATATTTTTCTACCAGAGATGAAAACATCTGGTGAGAAGGTGGATTTTGCATTTTTATTCCAGAAAAAAAGCAAATAAATGAAAACAAAACAAAAAACACACATTTTCTTCTCTGAACTTACCAAAAGAAAATCCCCATTTATCAACCCATCAGCAGAAGATGACATGTTTCTTTGTATTCAGCTGAAGAAGCAAATTAATTACCTATTTTCTTGTCAACAATTAAAGCCCTCAAGATCTATGTCTGAACTTAAAGTAAAAGGTACATCTTTATTTTAAGACACTTTAATATATATTTGTGCTTTTAAAAGTGTTTTTTTTCTCCCTTTTGCAAGCATATATACACACATAATTTTAATTAATATATAGACTCTGGGGATTTAACATCAAATGGTCACAGGAGAGAAGAAATTAATGTAAATCATAAACAAACTACTATACTTCATTTCTAAAAAAAGCCTTTGGGCAAAAACAATCAACAGTTTAACGAGCAAAGGCAGATGCTAAAGGGTCACTATTTTCCTTCTTGCGATCATTTGTTGAAGAATTCTGTAGATATAAGGAGGAAGCCACTGAGCCAGATCCTGCTGTTCAAGAAATATGTTTCACAGCCAGGTAATTGCTTTCCTCAGACTATTGTACAAAAAGGAGGAGAAAGACAGACAAAAACCTAACGGTAATGTGGTGGGCTACTTTAAGAGGATCTGGTCAGAAAACACTTTGCATAGCTTAGTTTTATTGCAACTGCCTGTAACTACACATTTTCTGCAGTGAAAAAGTAAATGTTCAAAATAAAGTCCCAGCAGTGTTAGACTATAAGCAAAACACTAGATTATAATATACAATAAATATCAATAATGCTGCTTGGAAATTAATGAATGCTATCAAAGATAATCAAATTACTGTATATACAAATTTGATAAAAATATCTCCATATTATGCATAGACAAATGCATGTAAGTCTTCACTTACTGTTTTTTTGGGTTGCTTTTTTTTTTTCTTTTTGACATTTTGATCTGCATCATTAGACACAGAGGATTCTTGTAATATTTCACCACAGCACACTGCTAAACATTTTCATAAGACTCTGATGCTGATGCTAGAAACAAACTAGGGTAAGCACCCAAAAAGGAAGTTTCACATCTGAAAGGTGTTCATAGAACAGGCTGAACTAACATCTTTTCCTCCACCATTCGGAAGTTCACCATATCTCATCAGGCTGAGGGGCAGTATCACTTGCAAAAATGAGTTGCTGATGGTTATTGCACCCTGCAGAACCCTATTTATAAGAGTACCACACAATTTGAAGGTGGACTTTGAAGGAAAACAGACCTCCATCAGACTCCTCTGTTAGTAAAGAAATAAATGAGCAAGTTATGAATTTCACAGACTTATATTTTCACATTGGTGAACAATTTACCTAAACCATTACTTTAATTTCTAGCACTGAATATGAACATTGAACCTGCCTATCCATTTGATGTTCTGTAAAATTATAGCTCAAGTTCTGTACATGGAAAAATCAATTATTTAACCTTAATGAAGAAAAACCTTTCTGAAGAATAGAAATAATTTATGTGTAACAGATACTCAACAGCTGTTTCTAAATAATGTATTTATATATGCAAGAACACATCAAAAGACACAGTTCAAGCCTATTCCAGTATCGTTGTTGAAAAAATTGTATTTGTCTTGCTACATGGTGGTCAGATGGTCATTCTCTGTCCAGAACAGATGAACACTGACTTTACATAGGAGCCACATTGTCACACTTCCATTTTTTAAAATAGATTATGGAGAAAATTATTTTCTTATGGGTGTCATTTTAGCCCATGATGTGCTATAATTTTCCCTCAGCACTACTTGCAGTTGTATCAAGTCAGAACCTGACATTGCAGCTGGATTCCCCGGATAGAGCTCTGTGTGTACTCTGTCTTTAGTGGCACAAGCACGAGGGATTCAGAACAACATCTGGTCTTTTTATTGTATTTTTGGTCTGTGCAGGTAGCACAAGAACCAATTTCTTAAATGATAGTTACTTAGATTTGAAAAATCAGTAAAGACCTTCTGGCAGCTTTTAGGTGCTGCAGATGTAAATTGAAGAGGAAATAGTAATGCAAGTATCACACAAAATCAGTGTCGTGGGTTTGACCCTGGCTAAATGCCAGGCACCTACGACGTTTGCTTTTTATGCTCTCTCCTGCTGCAGCTATGCAGAGGAGAGGAAAAACTAACACAAAACACTGGACTTATGAGTTGAGATAAGATCACTGATAAGGGTCGTACGAGATTCAGGGTAAGAGCAGGCGGGAAACTTAAAGTTGCAAAAAAAGTGATTTATTAATCTAACAGAGTTAGAGGATAAATTGGAGATAAAAATAAGTTTTTAAGACACTATTTCTTTATTCACTTTTCTTTTTTCTTTTAAGGTACTACTTCTCAGTTCACCCCCTCCCTCTTTTCTAACTAACTAACAACTCCCAGGCAGGGGCAGGGTGTGGGGTTTTCTTAGGTCAGTTTATTGTAATTCTTTTACTGTAGACACTGTTTTTCTATTTGTTTTTTTTTTCTATTTAACCAACTGATTTGGGCTAGGGCAAGGCATGTGGGGTTTTTTAATCAGTTTAAGGTTACAATTTGTTTGCTACAATTACTGCTTTTTTATTTATCACTCACTTTATTAAGGTTATTTTTCAGCTCGCCCCCTCCCTCTTTTTTTTTAACTAGCAGCTCCGGGGTGGGGGCAGGGGGTGGGGGTTTCCTTTGGTCAGGGGCAGTTTATCAGGGGGAAGAATCTTCTACTTAGCCATGGGGGTCCCTCCCACGAGAGACAGTCCTGTGCGAACTTCTTTGGCGTGGGTCCAATCTCACGAGCAGCCCCGCCCGATTGCTGCTGTCCGAGATTCTCTCCAGGCTGCAGAATTCCAAGCCGAGGCCAGGCTGTTTCCATCCCGGGAGCAAGGCCTTTCTCTCTCCTGCAAGGCCTTTGCAACTCTCAGTCTCTGGGACTCCCACTGGATCACAGCTTCCTGCAGGCATCATCTGCTCCGCTGGTGTGGGCACCTCCCCACAGGCTCTGGGGGTTGCTCTGCATCCCCTGGACTCCATGGGCTGCAGGGGGACCCACCTGCTCCCCCATGGTCTTCACCACGGCTGGCAGAGGGTTTTCAGCTCTGGCGCCTAGAGCACCTCCTCCCCCGCCTTTCCATTGACCTTGGTGCCTCCATGTTGTTCTCCCTCACATATTTTTACCTCCTCCTCCTCCTTCCCTGGCTAAAAAGAAGTGCGTGCTCACATTGTTTTGATTTCTTCTTAAATATGTTTTCACAGAGGCGTAACTAACATCTCTAATTGGCCCAGGTTTGGCCAGCAGCATGTCCATCATTTTACAGCCATCAGAGACTGGCTCTGCTGGACATGGTGGAAAATTTCCAGAATCTTTACTCAGGACATGCAGGAGCCATCTTTGTACCCCACCCTGTTCACTGGCAAAAACTGGGCCAGGCAAAACTACCACAATCAGTAATGCGGGAACTGGTCAGGGGCTTGACCAATGCAAAGCATCTGTACATCTCCTTCACACTATATAAATTTCTCCCACTGTTGGGTATCTTTCGAAAAATTGCCCAAGTACGTATCTATAGACTCAGATCTGCAGTGCATTGAAAGCAGTAAAAGATTCTTGTGCGATTTTGGAGAAAGACATTCTAGCCAGAACCCAAACTTCTTTTTTCCAACTTCAGAGCAACACTTCCCATTTACAATAGAAAAAAAAATTGGCCTATTAAAGAAAAAGATTGACAAAACCTGAAAAATGAAAAAAACCCCAACCTCTCTTTGCTCTAATTTAGAGATGGCTAAATCAGTTTAAACTAAAATTCATTTTTCTGTCTCTCAGAGAATGAAATTCCTTTCTAACAATTTTGTTGCTACAATAAAGCCTCGACAAATCGGAACTTACAGTGGAAGCTGCGATAGACCATTAACTATAGAGGATGCACCATAAAATAGCAGGGAAGCTGTCAGTGGGAATACAATTTTCAGGGGATTTACTTTTGTAGTTATATAAGAATATTAAATAAAAGTAATGTAATACAGGAAACCCTAGTGCATTAATTTTATTTGACAGCTTTTACTGTACCTGTTTTCCTTCAAAGCCCCTTTTCTCATTTCTTCATCAATACTCTTCTCAATAGATAAAAACTCTTCAAACATAGTGAGCTGGATCATTATACAAAAATGAACCCAGAAGAAGCATGCTTAAACCTGAGCATTCAAAAAGCATTCTGGTCAATCCCATGTGTCTTCAAAAGCTAGTGCTGCCTTGCTGCTGAGACACACCTGGTGGGACATTTCCAGCAGATGACTGGTGATGGGAAGAACAAAGGAGAGGTGAAAATGGAAGTGGAAGTGGCCTCCAAAACTCCCTCAGCTTCTCTGAAGGGAAAAGGTAACTAACAGGTTTCTAACATTTACTGCTCATCAATGGGCAGTAAACGTTTTGCCCACTTTTGACTTCTTTAGCTGTCTAAACTCTGTAAAATGTGCTGCTAAGGAGCTGTGGCTTTCCAGTCATTCTCTAATTCAAAACTAATACACTCCCTGGAGTGAGTTTTGTTTATGTTTGTGTTGTGTTTTCTTTTTTATTTGTTTTTGCGGAGGCATAGGCCTGAACTAAAACACAAGGCAGACATAACCACACACATGGATTGCATGAAGTAAATTATCTTTTCCAAATTAAAACACAAAGCAAATCATAAAAAAATTAAGTTAAATTAAAGAAATTTATAACTTGGTCTCTTGTTAAATTTTATCTTGTCTGCTTCACATTTTTACAGCTTGTGGGTGGAAGGAAAGGAAAAAAAAAGGGATTGGAATTGAAAGCATACCTGAGTCATCACAGATCTCCAGAGGAAATGAGTTTACAGGTAACAAAAGCTGTTAGGTTCATCTGGTTAAGGAGGGTATCTGAAGGAGGCTGAGCCTGGGCACCAGGCAGGTATTTGGATTCCAATCAAAACAGATGCGAATCCCAAATGGTGAGGAGTGCTCTCAGCTGAATTCTGCCCACCAAAAACATAGTTATCATGGCCCTATCCAAACTCTTAACCTTGAAAGCCAATTTTTAAGAACTACTTAACAACTTTGAAATTTAAATGTGCTTTGAGCAATTTTGCTAATTTAAGCAGCTTTTTTTTTTTTTTCCTACATTCCATTTCCTTTATGTCTCAATCAGCAACGAGCTTTCTTCCCTGTAAAAGGACTGGAAGACCTGTAGTCAAAAACGTCATGCGACCAGCTTTAAAATATGTATATGTTATGCATTACTCATTGATGGAATATCATTGATGGAAATCAATCTCTGAAATTCCATTTTATTTGTACTGTTCTCTCTCTACTTCTATTTTAACAGGAGGATCAGCTTCTTCATGAATTTCTGATGAAGCAAATTTAATTGATACTTTTCACAGTGTTAGGATAGAAAAGCCCTAATTTCTAACATAATGAGCACTAATTTAGTGAGCACTTTTGGGGTTGAGGTTTTTAGGTATCAAATTAAATTTTAAAACCAGTTTAACTTCGTATAAAACATCCAGAAAAAAATGCCAAAAATTAATATTAGATATGTGGTGGTTTGGGGTTTTTTTAATTAAAATATGAAAAGTTGTTTATTTTTTTATTGTATACTTGTTTTGCCAGCTCAAGGTGTCTTCTTGCCCTGACTCCCTTTTTGGCACTCAGTTTTGCAGTGACATAGTAAAAATTGCTGAATTTGGATATTTTTCTCAAGCATATTCCCATCACCTCAAAATAAAATATGTTTTCTGTTTTAAATCATTTCAGCTTACAGAGAGAATTTACAGATTGGTTTTCATTCTCACAATCAGACATCTTCTATAGTCTGATGGACACAAGTGGTAAATTAAGACCACCGTTGCATCTAACTTCTTGTCCAGTGAAAATACAAATTTGTTTCAGTTATTTCACAATTCTCCGCTCCCTAATCATAAGAGATATGTGGTCAGGCCATTAAATCAGCAAGGTTTTACACCTATGAAACTCTTGAAAGATGCTTTATTGTTACTTGTTGAAAATGATTTATTTGTTTACTTAATTTAAGTAACATCTAGGAGTGTAGTACAGTAAATTAAAGAAGCAAAGTATTAAGCAAATATAAACTCAGAATTAAGAAAAATAATTTAATTTATTAAATTACTGTATGAATAACAAGAATAATCTTTATCTAGATTTAAAAAAAAAGTTATTTGATTATAAATGTCAACTAAATAAATAAAAAATAATTAATTAAGCAAACTCAATCAGCTCGGCCTTTTATAGAATTGAGTGGATTAAAATGGACTTAAGATTACTGGGTGTCAGATTACTATCTAACAAAACTTCATTGTCATTTATGGAATGATAGTCTTTAACCACTCTCAACATATCTCTCAGCGGAAAGGGTAGCCCAGGCTACAAGTTTAATGCAACTCAGAGGTCTGTGTTCAGAAAACTAATTCAAGAATGCCTAGTTAGGATTGCAAAAGAGTCTTCTGGGGAACTTCTGTACTTGTCTCAAGCTGTGCTATTACAAAAACTCAATAAAGTTCACATCTTCCTGAAAGCAGTCATCCACCCAAGTACTCTAAACAACTTGTTTTGCTAGTTTAGTACATATCAAAATAAATCAGCAGGGTTCCACAGATCTCAGTTGAAAGATTCCATGGTCCTACTACCCCTTTACTACAGGATAGCCTTCTGGAGATAGGACTTACTGAGACTTATGTAGACTGGTGCTTAACCTTATGGAATTTTGAAGATGTTAGATTTATGGCCATTGTTTTCCAGTTAGCCAGGTAGTATGCTACAAAATACAATATAGTAAAAAATGGAACCACTATAAAATCAAAGGAAGAGGGTCCAGAAGGAAGTCCAAATCAACACTGAAAAATGCAGATGTCAGGGTAAAGCATCTCTTGGCCCATTGTCATGTTGGTGCAGAAATTTTGCATTTCTGCTTGCATTGCAGTCTAGAACTAAGAAAGGGACTAAGAAACACTCACCTATAAAAATCCTTGTCTTGGTGATTAAGTCATAAGACTCTGCTCCCTGCATGAATAGCAATCTCGCTTCTGAAGAAAAGAGGTCATATGCTATAAAACTCTAGGCATTACTTTTGGGTTTACAATTCCCTTTCCACAGACATGGACTGTCCTGACATGCCAAAGATAAAGAGTTTCTGTCATGCTTTAGTCAAAATTTCCTCTTGTCTGACTTCAACACACCAGAATTCAGGACTGTGCTTGGTGCTAGCTCTCTTCTACACCAACATGGTTAACTCTGTCCCTAGTTTCAGCTGTCTGATTCATTATACAGTCTTTTAACTCTTTTCAGGTTTTGGGACGAGAGGTGCTAGTTGCCATTGCTTTCTGGATCTTCACCAAGTAAACCTCTATCACTGTAGGTTATAACATGGAATCTGACCCTTTGACATTTTATTTTCTTTCAACATAATTTGTGGAACAGGACAGACATATTCTTCAATAGTATATGGAGGAATAAAGCATTTTGTACAGACTCATTAAGTGCAACTGCATTCCATGATGAGGAAAAACATGTAATGGATTAGGCAGTACTTATGCAGAATAGAGGACTTCAGTCTTCTTAAGTATCCTGAATAAGGCCACTCTTGAGCCAAATAGAGAGAAAATTATAATTACATCCTGAACACTCCCAGTAATAAGCAAAACTCTTGTTTACAGACCAGTTCAGAAATGTAAAATACTGACTTACTCATGAGACACAGCTGGGTTTAAAGTGAGTTATTAATGTCATATTGCCAATTAATCTTTCTAATTCCAACATTTCTCCATTTCTTAATTCTCTGCCAAAGTAGTTGTAACATGGACTACCTGTACAGAAATAATGCATACATAATGATACGAGCTCTACTATTGACTGGTCTAAAAATTGATTGCTTTTCTTTCTTTCTCTGCTTCATTTCTTTTGTTGGCTTGAACATCATTCATATACAGATTTAACAAATGTTTATGACATATGGTTTTAAATGATAAATTACTTTGCCTAGATAACAAGATAAATGTGGCAAGTGGATTTTCTAAAGCTGACAAAACTAAATATTTTCCATGTTTCCATGAAAGAAACCGAAGAAAACCAATCAACCAAACAAATAAATCACTGCAAGCATATTTTAATTAACTTGATAATTAGAATGGGTTGGATTTTTTGGTTTTGTATTTTTTTTTCTGCCTATGAATCCTTGCATCTTGGGTCTTGATATATTCTGTATTACAGATTATGTGTAAAAGAAGTTTCAATGGAATAGAAAAAAATCAGAATGAATAATCTTCCATTCAGGCACAATCTTGCAACAGAGAATGCCAAACAATGACTGAATTCATTTAAATATTGAATGAAGCAGTTCCCTTAAAAGAAAAAAAATCCTGTTTAGTTTCCCTTTTATTTTCAGAAACCATTACAAAATGTCAAGTCTTTTAATAATGATAATCATAATACAATAATTATATAAATCACACTTTGGTTTAAGGAAATCTAACAACTTCTCATGATTTGAAAGTGGAATGAATATACTTTCAAAGGATAAAAATGGTTTAATATTTCTCTCCACTCTTCAGTTAATACAGCCCAGTTTCTCCGTACAGATAACCCTTGCCGTCTTGACACTGCCCTCTTGCCCAGTGCCTCATGGTGGGGAATTTCCTTCCCATTTTCACATACAATGAGGCTGCTTATGGCTGCAAATATCTCAGCCAGGTGTTATTCAGCTGAAAAAGATATCTCCATGGTATTTTTTCTGATGCCACATGGATACTCATCCATGCTGCTTTCATATCTGACTAACTGCTTGCAACTTCAGCGAGGCACTGGAAGCAGCCTCGCTGGGAACATTTGGTGTCCTGACTCATGGGTGCTGGAATGAGCGAATAGCAAAAAGCTGATACATCCGGAAGAGCCTGAGGCTGAATTCTGAAATTCAATTTCCATTCCTTTGGACTACTAGAGAGCTAAATTGAGCAATGCAAAAATCACTAAAGACTCAAAAAAGACATCTAGATTTTTTTTTTTTTCCCCAGAGTAATCTAAGTAGTCAAAAGAAGTTGTTAGTAGGAATATTCATAGGAAAGGACTGATAATGGTATTTAGATTTTTTTACCTTTTTTCCCCTTTATACAGACTATACAAAAGACTAAGTTCAAGTGATATTCTACCTTGGGATCTTTTTTTGTCCATCTCTATGATAGCAGAAATTTATCCAAGTACCATAAAATTGATGGGTAGGTATAGAGGAGCTACAATGAAACTACAGCATTTTTCAGCAAAGCATGAAATTTTCTCTATTTGAACAAAATCACATGCTTAGAGAGTACTTTATATTGGTTATCAAAGATGAGCTCAACCTTTTAAAAACAGGCTTCTTCTTAAGTGTAAAACAGAGGGAGGAAAAGCCCTAAAGGTTCCCAGAGCCACACTCGCTGCTTTGGAAATGTCGATTTATGCAGGATATTGTAGCAGAGAACCATATTCAAATAAAATACATTTGTAGGATTTTTAAGAATGATTTATTTAGATGTTAATTTTCTGTCCCCTCTGTTCTGATGCTTATATGTCCCTGATAAAAACACGGGATATGGATTTTTCTTCTTTTACAGCTTCCTCTAAATAGAGTGAAAGTCTTGTTTTATTTTAGTTTTATTCTCAAATTTCCTTCTCTTCGCTTAATTTTTAGCCCCCTATAACACCAGTGATTTCAATGTGTTGGACCTGAGCTACACATATATACAGGACAGAAGAATCCAACACCTTTTAAGAGAAGTCACGCCAGGTTCGCCACTTCCTTCAGAGCTTGAATGTAGGTTTTTGCTTCACCTAATAAAATCAGCCAAACATTTCCTAATTCCAGTTTAATTGAATGGTTCTTGATCAAAATCTTTGTGACCCTACAAATCTGCCCCAGTAAGTATTTCCTAACGAGGCTTGTCTCTGGGAGATATACTCAAATAACAAAGCTTGAAATGAAGCCAGAATGAGCTCATTTAAAATGATCTTTTAGATTTTAGCCACTAATTTTGGCTCCTAGCTACAGATTTGTTCATGTTTTTCACTAACCTACAAATTATTTGATTCATACTTTAAGTTTATTCCATCTCCTGGTTGAAGGCAATAAAAAATAAGAGTTTTTGAAGGTTCCACTTGGCCATTTTCCTGGGAAGCAGATTTGTAGCACTAGCTAACCCATTTTTCAACAGCATGAATTCTCACTGCCCTGATTATTATGTGCTCATTTGCACTAATTCAAAGTCAGTTCACAAAGCTAACACAATCTAATTTGGTAACAATAACTATCCACCTATAAACTGAAACAAATTATTAGAAAATCTTCAGCTATGTAGAGAGTCTGACTTGGAAGTATCTTTCTGAAACAAATATTTTTAGTTATTTTAGAAAATTCTTTCCAAGATGATGGCAAAGGCTACCTTTGCCAAAATATGGTGTCTTGCATTCTCTGGGAAAAGAAAATTAACCTTCTGTGGCCCTGTTTTGCTCCCAAAGATATAAACTCTAATATTCTTATTGATTGAAAATGAGGAAAGTCCCATTCTAAATTAAATTCTATCTTTCTAGTGTACTTCTATCTGAATGCAGTTAAAGTTCATTTAATGAAGTATAAAAACAATATTCTGGAAAAAATGTGAATAGCTGATAAAAGACACGAACTATATGCATCTCCCAAGCTGTTTGACACAAGCACTTTTTAAAACCAAGCAAACTTCAACATCACATCTTCACACAAGCAACTCAATGTGATTCCTCTTACCTAGGTCTTCAATGAGACAATGTCCAAAGAAGCCAGACAGATTCTCAGAGTCAACACTCCGTGTTGTATTTTCTCAGCAGCACCACGGAATTGTTAAGAAATGTTAGTAGTGATATTCTGCTAGCACAAGCACTCCAGCTAATCTCAGATGCCCTTGTCCCACACAGTAAGAAAAGTGACATTCTGAATGATACATGCTTATGCTGTGTATAGCTTTCTCTTTTTAATGCCTACCCTCGGCCACAAAAGCTGCTTCCGTGAAATTACCAGAGATTCAGTGTATTGTACGTCCTTTAACTAACTACACCAAGCAAGCTGAAAGTGGAATGATCTGAAGTATTCGACTGCCAAACTTTCAATTATCATTATGGCTTAAAAAAAGCCAGTGCTATTTTGAGTGCAGTTACAATAGCACGCCACCTGTGAATAGCTGGTTGGAACGCTGCGCCGACAAAGCCTCATTGGCTTGTATGAACTACATTTTCACCCTCTAGCAATAACCTAAACTATTCAGACATGAAACTCACTTGTCCTTTGCTGTTCTCTAAAGCTACGTCTGTGCACCAGCTATTTTTTCAAGCTTTTTTTTTTGACATTTTCTCAAGAATGTAAAACAATTAGGGTCACATAGATACATTCAGACAGATATATTAACTGACAGTACTTTCAGGTGAAAGTGATTATCATGATCTACACCATTTTTATGGGCCATTTCCATCATCAGATTTCTGTCAGATTTATTTATTTCTACCAACAGAGCACCCCATTACCGCCATTAGCCTCTGTCTACAGCAGTGAACATATTTGATGTAAATCAAGAAGATGCTGATGAGTGTTTTACTGACATCTGATGGGTGGCAATGCTTTCAAAGTTCTAACTCAGTGATACTTTAAATTCAGGATTCGGTCTCACAAAGACATATGCACTGTCTTGGTTTGTCTTTCCAGGAAGTACTCGCTGTGCATAAAATTAAACACATATAACAGCTCTAGTAGATCTCTCCAGCTGAACACTTACAGTTTGATATATTTTACTCTAGCACGGGTCCATCACTTCTTATGCTTCCCTTGGTTAACGTTTTCCCCAGATTTCCTGAAAACAAGTAAAATGTTTCCCAGAGATAAAACCATGCAATTTCCCTGGCCAGTATCATCCACTGCCATTTCTGCAGTAGCTTAGTTTGTCCTTAGGAGGAGTGGCTGAGGGAGATGGGGATGTTCAGCCAGAAAAAAAGCAGGCTCAGGGAAGACCTTATTGCTCACTACAACCACCTGGCAGAAGGTTATAGACAGATGGGTGTCAGACTCTTCTTCCAGGTAACAAGTGACAGGACAATAGGAAATCATCCCAAGCTGCACCAGGGTAGGTTTAGATTAGATGTTTGGAAAAATTACTCTATGGAAAGAGTTGTCAAGAACTGGAACAGGTTTCTCAGGGAAGCAGTGGAATCACCATCCCTAGAAGTGCTCAAAAAACACACATTTATGGCACCTGAGGATATGGTTTAGTGGTGAACTTCGTGGTAGTGCTGGGTTGCTGATTGGACTTGATGATCTTAGGAAGACTTTTCCAAACTTAATGATTCTATGATTCCATCCAGTTGTCCACACACATATTTCCTAGACTGTGACAACATATTTAAGTATTTTTGAAGGCCATGACAAAACCATAAAAAGGTACTTTTATAGATAAGAAGCCAAATTCCCAGACAAATGCTATGAGCTTAAGTAGCAATCTTATGGTGATTCTGTGCCTTAACAGCAGTTCTTGATACTCCTTCAAATATGTTTTGAAGCACACCTGAAGTTTCCCTGAAGTTGAATTATAAATTCTGTAATTCCTTTTGGTTTTTTATACTGCAGTCATATAATATCTGGATTTAGAGACAGATAAAACCAGTATAGACTTTTTAAAGTGCATTGTTTTTGGTTTTTTTTAAATTACATTTTCTTTCTTGTTTTGAATTGTAACTGATATAGCAGGCTGGCATATCCTTTTCTAATCTCCTCACAAAATACATGCAACTTCTGTTATTCTGTTAGCGCAAAGCCAATCAAAACTAAAATAAGGAAGTAACATCTCAGAACTACAGTTGAAACCTGCAGGCCTTAAATCTGCCCTATGTAAGTCCACCTGTCTCATGAAGTGGCATTACTGACAGTAAAGGGACCACAGGAGTTTAAAAAAAAGGAACAATAGGATAGCAATTTCTGCCTTATTTCCCTATCACATTTAGCCAAGAGTTGCTAACTGTCTGCTTTTGAGAAAACAGCAAACTCGAGATAAGGCAAACTCGAGTTCAGGTGCCTGTTTGCATCTGAGAGGTCATCTTAAGGGGGTCTTAATATTATTGTGGACTGAGATACTAAACTGACACTTTAACAAATTATCTGTTTCAAACTATTGGAACATGCATTGTTAGATTTCAGAGTTAGTGAACAAGAAGCCATAAACATCCTTGTATCACAAGTTGATCATTGTTCATAGACTTCAAATAGCAGTATTTGTTTATGGTTGGTTCAGATTCAAGCTTATCTTCAAAACCAGACTATGGAGTTCTCATTTATTAAATTTTTACACAGAAAACTCATTTGGAACATAGTACTTCTGAACAATCTGCATTCTGCAATATTTTCCCAGAATCAGAAAAAAATCCCATGGCTAATGTTCTTTATCTTCTGAAGTCAAGAGCAGAGGCCCTGTTCAGAGCTCAATATTTAAATAAAAGGCTAGCATTCAAACTTTGAGATTTAAGTACAGAATGTTCAAGTATTTCTTCAGTTCTGATATCACTCGATTTTTCTATTCAAAATTCACTCTAGCTTCTCTAAAATGTGAAGTCCATCCTTTGTGCTCTGTAGATCATTATAATACTCACAGCTGCTCTTACTATTTCAATGAATTGCACGGTGTTGCTCTGAAAGTTTCATAATGCAAACTATTATTTCTCAACTACTTTTGTATTTATGTTGCTTCTTCCCTTTCTAAAAGTTGTATTACCACATCATAGCACTTAAAGTGTGTCATTTGCTCTATGTAGACAGAAGTTCACCTAGTTTAGGATGAAATTCACCTGATCTTGGAAAAATTACTGTAGCTAGTATAAAACTTACATCTGACTTTCAAGCGGCATCTGGGAGATGTGGAGACAAATTTTTTTCAGCCCACCAACAGATGAAGACGTTTTATATTTCTCCTAGATTTCCTTCTTCCTTTTCCCTTCTGTCCTCCTCCTCCATCACACCTGACTATGACAAGGATGTACCCAGAAGTACAATACAAAAACCACTTGAATATGTACATATAAATATTTCAACATGGACCTCTCTCTTGGTTCATTCGCTGTTTCCTAAGCCCTGCAATACCAACTGTGTAAACCAGCACTATGTGCTACAACCAGTTTATGTTTTTACAATAATTTCTCCTTTCTTTCCTCTTTTAGCATGCCAACTCTTTTCATTCCTTATTCTTTTTCACTTAAAGTATGTAGAAACAGTGACCACTTTTCCAGTGGTCTTTACTGCAATTCCCCATTATGCCACAATTATGCCTATTTAAGTCTTCTACTTTACCATATGCTGAACATCCATTTTATGGGACAAAAGATGATATAAGACTCAGTCAGAGACAGATGCTTATTCACACAAAAGTCAGATAGACAGATAAATGTTAGAAAAATAGAATAGATAGAAAGATAGACATATTTTTTGTCTACCATATAAAAAACAACAGAGAAACTACCTGGAGAAATCTATTTTATAAATACTGCAACTGCGAGGTTTAGAATTTGAAATCTCTCGTCACTTCAGTATAATACAGAACAAATTCTTCTGCCTCTAGGAGAGCTCTGCGCAGTTCTCAGCCTGATTTTCCTGATCCTTACATTTGTGCTGCTAATCAGGCATGTTTCTTATGTTTATCATTCATTCTCCCTAGAAACCAGGGTACAAGGAAAGGAAGGAAATCTAATATGGATATGTTCATTGAAGATTCCCTAAAAAAGATTAATGCTTCGTAGTATCAACTGCATTTAATTAGGGCTATCACTTGGCATTGCATTTTTCTTTCTGAGTGTCATGTCCTGAAGTCGTGCTCTTTAGAGGCAGTTTGGAGATAATTCTCACAGTAGAAAGAAAGAGGCAAGTACTCATTCTTTTTGTTTGTGAGGAACACAAGAAAATATAAACCTTACAAAAGCAAAAAGAACCAGGGAAATAAAAATAATATAATTTTAGCAAATTTTCACCATCTTTAAATATTTTGGCTCACCTTGAGCTTTTGAGAGACACATTAATTTTTATTTCAGAGGCTTAGATAAACTGCTAGTTTCCATTCCTATCTTGTTTTGGGTTTCAATTAGAATAGTTCCAAGAGTCATGGATAAAGACATGGAAAAAGATGTATGGAGAATGAAAATAAAAGGATCAAGCCCAGGATTCCATTAAGCTGGAATGAAGCCAATGAAATATGGTCTTGTAATCACCAGGATTACTTTTAAGGATAACCTTAAGGGTATCTTCAGGAACTTTAGATAATCTTATTACAGTTGCCTTGGTAAGAAAGGGTATGTAAGTTGAAGATTGTAGGCTCATCACTACAGCTTTAACTTTTGTTTGGCTTTCCCCACTCCATTGTTACTATTCAACTTTTAACTGTCCCTCTTCTATGAAAAACTGCCTGGAGACAATTAGAGAAGTGTTTGTCCTTTTTGCACCCCACCGTTTCCTGTGTGTCACCCCGGATGAAAGGGAGGGAGTGGGGAGAAGGAGGAAAGAGTGGGAAGAAAATCACCTCTTAATGTGTCTTTCAGTATTTCCATATGTTTGCTTAATAATAGAGACAATGTGGGTAGAATAAGTAGCGTTGAACTGCTCTCACTACTGTCAGAGAACAAGCATATGCACACAGGCACTTAAAGTCGCTGGCATCCTGCACATCTGTATTCTACTTGACATTGCACTAATTTACTCATTAAACCAAAGCCTAAGAAATAGGTCTGCAGTCAAACTAGGCAACAAGGACTCATTGATAGTAAATAGTTTAAATTATTCTCAAAAAAACCCTGAGTACTGAAATACAGACTGCTGCTAAAGATAAGCTTGTTTTTAAGCGTGGGTTAAAAGGAAATCACTGAATGGTAGAGAAATACAAAGAATATTATGCAGAATAACACCAGTTGCTGAGAAGAGGAACCATGTACATCTTGAGCGATTCAGTTCATTAGATTCCCTAATCCTTGCTTTTGCATGGAAAAATAATTTGAAGTTCCATTCCTTGGCACATAGCAAATGTAGTATTTTCACTCAGTCTTGTTGCAAACAACAGCCCCACCTCCTTTAGACATCTAAACCTGCAGAATGTCTGTGGAAAGCATCCAAAAGCACAGCAATCAAGAGCTTCCACTGTGCAGAAGGTTCTGATGCAGAGACATCCTGCAGAGGCACTTCACTTCTCAAACATATTTTGAAGTACCATATAGCTTTTTTCCTAACACAAAATCAGGAGAAAAGGCAATGGGAGATCTGCAGCACATCTATAACACATGGATTCATAGTCCTACTTTCCTCAGAGAGCTGGAACACCTGATCTGCAGTTCTTGTGGCTAACTTACTGTCCAAGTAACCAGAGAAAAATTCATCTAATTTAATTTTATCTATGTAGCCTAACCTGCCATCTCTCTTAGATATCTGTCACCTTAGACTCCCGACATACATTCATTCGCCCTGTCACAAATGCCCACGTTAGAGGAAGATGGATGATTCTTTGGAAATGCTATTTTCCCCTCTTTGATACACAGTGTTTAATTACGACTTTGAAGTCTAACTTCTAGACATTAAAGTTAGAACTCATGAATCTTTCCCTAATTAATGGAGAGAGTGCAGAAACTCCAAAGGGCAATTTCACCCATCTATTTTAAAAGCCTATTTAGAGAAGAGAGGGAACCATTTCTCCCCATTAACTGTGTAGGGAGCCAAGTTAACTTGCTTAACCAGACACTTAGCTTTCGGACAGCAAAAGTTGCTAAGATGAATTATATCTCAAACGTTCTGCAGCCCATAAGGGGATTTCTTTCGATCCCTTCAAATCCTAGCAAAACCCCTCATAAAGCTTGTTTTTTTCAGACTTTACAGAGGAGTCATGATTTAGCTCTGCCAGTGAGATAAATAGAATTCAGGGGTGCCTGGTGATGCCTTTTTTTTTTCCTCCCAGACAAGGGAAAACAACCCCAAGCTAAATATCACTTCTAAGGTCTACTAGGTCATCTTCAGCTCCTGGATCAATGCATAGATGGAATACAATTGTAAAGGTCACATTGGAAAATTCCCTCTTCGTAAAAAATTTCAGTATGAAAGAAAGGTAACTTATATAATTCTTATCCAAGGCCACTATTTCAATGCACTTTCATGCTAGCAAATCTAATTCTTTTATGAGTGATCAGCATCTTTTAGGTTGAAATGCAAAGAGCGGAAGGAAACATAATTTGCTTGCAAATTCTGTTCATAACTGGAATTCAAAGGCGATTTAACTGACCCTACTTGTATTATATTTTACAGTATTCAGACCTTCCAAAAGGACATGGACCTACTGCTTTTTTACATTAAGAAAAGATAGGTCATTTTATGTTTTTATTAACTCAATAATGGCCAACTACCAGCCTAAAGCATGTAGTAACCTTAAATACAAATTCAAGACACAGAACATCATTAATCTCCAGGCAAAACTCTTCATTACAATATAGCAAAATTAGTCTTTCAGACTTTAACTTTCAGCTTTTATCTTTTCCTGTCACTGTGCATTTGGTCCCTCAAAAATAAAGATTATGTTTCTGTAAGCAAGTTATTTTGCCTTTTTGGAGAAAACTGACCTGAGAAATAAAACCCTGGGGGGATAATGGAAGCCTATGAAATTAATTGACACTCACTAACCCTCATAAAGCCTGAAATAAACACACTTGATCTCCTAGATCCAGGAAGTTCTGGAATACCATAATAGATCCCTGAATTAAAAAAACAGAAAAGAGGCATCATGAGCCCTTTTTTTTTTTTTTGAGTAAAGTCACCCATCCAGTTTATTTATATAAGATTTCCTTGCAAGCTCCTTTACATACATATAGTATTACAGATATTGCTGAGAGAAAGCATCACATTGTAGTCAATCTGAACTTCCTGTAATGGCCAGTTGTGTTTCCAGTTTAGAAATATTTGAGATGTTCGTAACATTGTTATTTAAATGTACCTTGAATTCTGACCTTTTATAAAGATTCTTAATCCAGACTCAGTTTTAATGTCCTCAAGTGCATTGCAGTTTCTATGTTTTAAAAATTAAAGGATAAATGAAAATGTATAATCTTCTGTCTATTAAACAAAAAAACAAACAAAAAAAGTGATAAGCATTTTTCAAAACAGCCATTCCCTGGTTCCCTTTTGGACACAGGAAGCTCATTAATTATGCTTTTAATGTTAATTTAGTTGATATAGTGGAAAAAAACAGTAAAGTAGGTGCTATGTAGAGAGAACACTTATACTGCTCAAAAAGACAGTTAACCCTTTTCTCTAATGCTCATTCAAAATGTCTCTTTCTGCTTGATCTTAATGCCAGCCACAAGCAAAACTATGAGTTACTGCTGCTTATTCTTGCTGATGATCTCAAGGAACTGATTCAACTGCTAGTGACTGCCAGCACATGGGAACATCTTGTACATGGAAACATCTTACAGCCAGGCCAGACAGAGCAAAATATATTCAGTTTTATGGTAGGAAACCACAAAAGATTATTTTAAGCCAGTCGATTGCTTTCCTTTCTTGAAGTGCTAAGTGAACATGTCCTGGAGTATGTTCCAGAAGGTGCCACCTGAAATGCTGTGTCCATGGAGGGTCACCTACAAGGAAGCAGTTAGTGCTGCACATGTTTCAAAAGGCAGCAGTATGGAAAGTGCTTCCACTCTGTATAGATGGTATGTGTGTTTTTTCACTCTTTGAATGGTGAGCTTCTGAAAGAGGAGAGTAGTTCTGACGAGCAGTCAATTCATTCTCATTAGAAGAACAAAAAAACAGCCTTTGTGGGAGACTTGACTGAAATATTGCATAAAAAATTTGGGCTTACCTTGTCTGTGACAGTCTTTTGGAAAACATTTGGGTAAGAGGGTTTTTTTTAATACAGCGTAACTAGGTAAACGCTAAGTGGGTTGTTGGGTTTTTTTCATTACAGAAAAAAAGAAAACAATATCAAACCTGTTACAAACAGTGTGATAAAGCTTTTGACCTTCAATAAATCTTTGAAAAGTAATGTGTAAGGAATTATTTCTCCACATTTTAGAGAAATGTCACTGTTTTACATAGTGAGTATAAGAACTGTCACTATTTTACATAGTGAGTGTAAGAACTTCTTTTAATATGATGCTCAACCAGGAAAGCAAATCAAATGAATTTTTTTTAATAATACCTTTTTAGCTGCCCATCAATCATCTTTTTCTAGCTAAACAGAAAGCAGAAAACACTTTATCACAAAATCCCTTGCCCCTGCATGTAAGACTGATCACATCCAAACAGAATGCAAAACCTGACAGGATGTCAACTTGAAGTGAATTGTTTGCAAGCACAAAACCCCTAGTACTAAGTCAGCTAAGCAGCTCAGGTTTATGTTAAAGGGATCTGCACACCACACTGTCTGGATTTCTCTTCTACCCTCTGGAGAACTCACCTCCTGCCTGTCTATAAAGAGCATGTTCTTTCTCATGTAAAGAGGCATAGGCACTGCACCTGGCTATTGCATCAGCAATATCTCTAGATGGACCACCTGTGATGAAAACAAATATTTCTTTGTAGTCTGCTTTCACTATCTATTTCTGCTGTATGTTGGGGAAAAAAAATAACACCCCCAACAGAATACACTTTAATGATATGATGGAATAATTTATCGTGGCTGTAAGAAGATCTTACAGAAGTATCCAGAATGATCACTGACAAACATCAAAAAATCTGAAAAAAAAATTCCATATTCAAAGAGGACTACATTGTTTCCTACCAAGTACATTAAACTGTCTTGGTTTCATTGAAAAGCATTTCTTCCTGTGTTAACTTTTTCCTTTGATAGAAATTAAGATCCTAATTTGTGTCCTAACTCAGCATATGAGTGCTTAGTATCGCTGAAAGCCAGATCATTCCTCTTAATTTCCTTTAGACACTGTTTCCTGAGACTGTCCTGTTAAGTACTTCCTATTTTAATGGTTATGAGAGTAGACCAGAGAAGGGATTCTATTTCCATCGCTATAAAACATCCCTGGAGGAACTGAAATGTTGCCTGTACCCACTGAGCATATTTTGATGTTTGTAATATGCCCTGGTGTATGCTGGAAGACCCAGAAGAAGCTATTACTGAGGCAAAAGTTCCTCTGGGTCTTTTGCTGCGTATATAAAGCTTTGGTGAAGTTTCAAACCTTACAGCCTTTAATGGTTTAAAACATTCCCTGGAGGGCATATATTGATGTAGGCATACTCAGGTGGGAATGGCTTCAAACAGGCTAGCTGTTCCACTATTGCTCTGTCCTAAGTCCAAAATCATTAATGTGATAGGTAGGAGAGTCTGAACAGTTACTCCACACTTTCTGTGGCATAAAAGCACTTTTCTTTGCTCAAAGGAGGAGGGGATTGTGCAGCAGCAGAGTTTTGTATGAGGTGAAAGAGATGTCAAGACATATGTGATCAAAAATGATTCAGCAGATGTGGCTGGACTTTTTCTATCAAAATACATTTAGAGTCATTATCATTACTAGTCCTCAACAACAGTTCTCAGGAAAATCTAACTGGAAATTTCAAAATACAGAGAAGAAGACCAAATAATTTTGAAGGCAGAGCAACTTATTGCTACATATTTCTCTAAAGCCTTTCAGCTACCACTTGATGTTATTCTCACTGCTTCACTATGTTCAATATATGCATTTGCACATCTTCAAGGTGTGGAGGACACCAAACATAACACCAGCAAATTCCCCACCTCTTAATTGACTTCTCCATCTACCAGGCAATTACACAAATAATGGAGAATGGTATCCGCAATACTGTTGGGGTTTTGGAGGGGAGAATTTTTTTAAAAAACCCAAACCTGCTTGTTTCTCTGAAGGAATGAGTACAGAACCCATGCATATTACAATGGTTTTATAAAGCAACACCTGAAAAAATGAGGCATGTGTGCATAGATTCTGCAACACATACAGGAAGAAAGACTTGGAAAACAGGTACTTAGAAACAGCATATCAGTAAGAATTTCCAGGATTCTCTTTAGTCCTACATTTTTCATCAGAATGTAATTTTACCTGGTTATTCCCTTTCCAGTTATGATGCCACAGCATGACCCCACACACATGGCTCCAATTCTGCACCCATTTTGGAGAAAAACATGTTACTGTCCCTTCCAAGTGGTACAGAGTTAAAAATAAAAATAAAATAGATAAATTATACTTCAATCCAATCAGATCTTTGAACATGGAAGCTTCAAGTTGCTTTTGAGACTGCAAGAGTTATGGATTTTCCAGTGCACCTGGCACAAAGCACTTATGGTATATAAGATGCACAAACAATGACAGGGACATCAGAAGAGGGAAGCGGGATGGCTAAACGAGAATATATGTAGTAACTAGGTACAAAAAATATGACCAAGAGAGACCAGGAATCCCCTCCCAATAAGTTAAAGGAGAAACTAAACAAGATAAGAATACAGCAGAGAAAGCATACCACTTTTTATATCACTTTTTTGACTCATAGCACAGAGGATATACCAGAGCTTCCAAGTAAAGAAAAGGAACGTTTGATGATTGAGGTATCATAAGAGGAATTGTTGAAACAACTCAATAAATAAAAGATCAATGTATTTCAAGAATGGGATACTATTTATTCAAGTCTCCCAAAGTAAATTTAAGATTAATCAAAAGAAATCCACAATTATGAAGTTTCCCATTGAAATCAGTTTGCATACTGAACCACGTAGGCCAGCAGTGATCTTCATATAACTCCTAAGACAAACCAAGAAAGAATCCAGCTTCACACACATATTACTGCCGTAATGATTAAGGAGCCAATTAAAAGCAAAAGTGTTAAATATATGGATTAAAGTTAGAAGCCTTGATGTTTTGTATGTGTCCTTAAACTATTAGTATTCTTTTGGTATGCTAATAGATAGCAGATAAGAAAAAACTGACAGACACAAGTTTTCTGGACTTCCAAAAAGCCTTTGAGAATGCTTCTCTCAAAAGGCTATTAAAGAAACTAAGTAATCACAGGATGAGAAGCATTGTCATTGATTAGAAACCAACTACAAATAGGAGAACACAGAAGTAGAATGCATTTATTAGCAGTCACTGCTCCATGCAGCTAAAGGTTAACAGCAGGGTGTCCTCAGGTCCTTTACAAAGGACAAGAGTGTTTAATCTATTTATTAATCATCTGGAAATGGGACTAACAATAAGATGGAAATGTTTACAACGGACACAACAAGTCTTGGATTAATTAAGGCCAAAACAGGCCAAGGAGCTTCTGGGTTGCTTAAAAGAGCTCAGTGAAAGGGGAAACAATGGCAGATGGAATGCAGCACTGCCAAGCCTAATAGAAGCACAGGGGAAAGAACCATATGAAATACTTCATCTAGAATTAAAAACCCAGTATGACCACTAAAGGGGGGGAAGACCCTCTTGATATACACAGATCAATGAAAACACTTCTCTGGCACCAAACACAATCTAAAATAAAGATGCTGAGAAAGAGAAGTAAAAAAGAAGAGTACTGGTATAAAGGCTACAAAGGCTGAGATTTAATTATTTAGGGGCGAAGCCTGGCACCTTTAAATGAAGAGGTTAAAAAGACATAATGAATAAGTAAATGTAAATAACTAATAAAGTAAATTACATAATGACTTACATAATAACTCTCTTCATACTCTTCACAAGACAAATAAAGATTTCAGCAAAACTGAAAATTACATATTTAAAACAGATGAGTGTTCTTCATTATTATTTAAACCAAAGATACAGTACTCCACATTTGATGTTGACAAGTAGAAAGGTAACACCGTTTTAATGAAGGACTTTGATTTTTCTGTGGATTTATACATAAAAGTTCCTCACAGTATTCTGTTCACAGCAAGCCAGAATGAAACCAACACAAACAATAAATGAAAAATCAAGTTACCTCTGCAGTTATCATCCTCTATTTCATGGGCAAACAGCTTATTCTTATCCCAGCTTCCATACATCACAAACGACTCCTTTCAGCTGCAGGTCTTCCATCATAGATACTCATATTTCATTCCCCCTTTCAGAAAATTGTTCTTCTTAGCACAGAATATTACTGGATCAAAGACCCACAGTGAAACTTATCAGGAGAGGTTGGTTTGGCAGAAAGCTTAAGAAGGGGAAAAAAGGCTAGATAGTGATGAACAGTGAAGGGAAAAGAACAGGTATATCCTAAAAGATGTTCTCAATTGTCATCTTTACCGCTCTTGGTCATGAATTGGAAATGAATTTAGCACAACCCTGGCTGCACCAAACCAGGAGGTGTGACCAGTACCAATGTCCTTTAGATTGTTAAAGTAACAGTAACATGTGAAACAGTGTTTACAACAAACAGCTGCTAATAGAAAAAGCTTAATGAATGAGGATTTGATACAAGCATCCTTTTCAAGAATCACAGGTAATGCCTACATTGTAATGTGACAGAGCTGTAGGAAACTCTTGTACTACAGCAGATGTACAGACATTCTCACTTATATGGACAATACACAAACAAATCCTTCTCTGTCAAACAAGAAACTGCATTTAAATGCCTTCATCAGTCAGTAGCCATTAATACAGCCCAAAAACTGTATGTGAAAGGGGCAAATATGCAACATATCCCCCTACAAGTATTTCAATATATTTAAAATTTTATTTTCCTGCATTTTATTATGGGTTTGGTTATACCCCTTTAATATAATTCTTATAAATATAATCATCTCCTTTTACCCTAGTCTCCACTTCCGTCTAACAGTTTATCACTAGATATCAGAAAAAAAAATCTTAGAGGAGCTTAAAAAAAATCAGTAAGAATTACAGGAACACAAATTTTAACTCAATTATTACAAAGAATCAACAGAATTAATGCATGTAATATAGAAAGAACCAGATTTTGATAAAATTTTGGTGTGGCTGCTACACATTTAGAGAAAATTAAGATTTTGAACACCATTTTAAGTGTCTTTGAAAGTGAAATCTATCTCTAACAGTAAGATCCCCCTTCACATATGAAAATATATTAACAGAAAAGAATATGAAAAAGTATTTTATTGAATCATAAGCATGATAAATCGACTACTGCCTAATATTTATTAAGAAGAAACTTCACAAACTAGCAATTTTCTGGTCTGCTGTAGCATTCATTTTACCTTCCAAGCTTATTCCCAGAGCAGATCACTGAGCAGAGTAGTATGTCAGTTCCTATAGCCTGCTTGCCAAAAAACACACTCTTTTCAGTTTTCTGATTGTTCAGTATTAGCTCCTTCAGGCTTCAGGATAAAGCAACATGAGTATAATCCTGAAATACTTTCAACTGAAGTCTTATGTGAATATGTTGTCTGTCTATCGTTATGATGACCTTAGTTAAACATCTGCAGTTTTGGCTGTCTGCCACTCTGATTGCTTTTCCTGCTGGATGGACAATGTCTTGTTTCTGCTGCTTGGTCCCTCTTGCAGTTCCTGGTCAGCTCAGTAACATCTGGTCGTGCAGAAAGTGCTGATCACCTGGCAGGTGTTGCACTCATGTTTTGATCAACCACATACACTGATACTATTTCAGCCAGTTATTTCTTTATCCATTTTTGCTAGGTCAGTGTACCAGTTTTCTTGCCTCTTTTTATCCCTACTTGGGTTTCCAGTTGAGGAAAAGGTAAGAAAGCTTTCTGATAGTTACCAAAGGCTAAAAGCTTTAAACCCCACATATAATCAGGAACATTGTTACTATTAGAAAATGACCTCTAGAAGAACTAATTTTATTCCTACAAGTCCAGTAAACTTATTAAAACCAACTCAATACATGACATCTATTCTCAGGGTTCAAAAGCAATGACCTGTAATTATTGGGCATATTGTAATAAAAATACCTAAATAATAAAAACTGGAAAGGCAGCAGATCCCTATACTAACAGCAAATATTCTATCAGCAGGGAAATAGTCTTTCAATGTCCTATTTTCTAATGAACTGCACAGTACTTTCTAATCGTTCAAAGAAAAAAGCTTTACTCTGTGAAGAAAAATAGTATCAATCCATAATAGAGACACAGCTTTGTCTTGTGTGCTGAAAAAATCCAAAGTAAATGAGGTTTTCACATGTATATAGAACTTGAAATAATTAAAAAAGAAAATCAGTTGCTTATGCTTTCCTGCATATCTAGTTGTCAGTTCAGTGGCTTCCTAAAATCTAGGCTGAATACTGTATTACAGTTTTTTTTTAGTTTAGCAGGAAACAAGAAAATACATTAGAACATACTGAGAGCAGTATTACATGAAGACAAGACAGACTTGTTTAACTGCTGCCAATTTCCCTCACACAAATTTTTTTCCTTTTCATGATTGTTTAGATATTTTTGCACCATACTGAAACGAAAAACTCGAGAGTTGCCATAAAGAAGCACTGACAGTTCTGTTCAGCCTTATGTCTGTGTGTTGGGAAGGTGCTGTGAAATCCACGGGAAGGACAGAGGCAGACCCAAAATGCAGCAGAGCTGCAGTGGTTCTGCTGCACAGAGGCTTGGCAGATGCAGGGAAAGCATAGAGCAAAAATCTGCATCACCTCCATAGGCATGCCAACAGAAAATAAAAAAAAAATAATTAAAAATGGATAATAGACGATCACTACTGCCATGATTATATAGAGCGAGGTGCAGTGAATCATTTCAGCAATTTGGCTCAGGGCCTTGAGATGCAGTCCTAAAGAAATTGCTGAGATACTTTGGGAATTATCTCCAGGTTGAATTTCAGTCTCTTTAACTATAGCTGTATGAATATTAACAAGGAGGGTGGCTCTGTAGAGAAGCTCTGTAAACCGAAACGGTGCTGAGAGCCTGGCACCCACAATTACATGTGTTTCCTCAGTTTTACTTTGGGCTGGCCCTAGTCCTTTTTAGGGACTGCACATCCCTTAGCGCCTGCAGCTCATTTTAGGTGCGCTCTGGGGGTGCCTGCTTGCCTTTGCTTTCAAACAATCCAGTTTGTGCGGGGAATCACGGGGCAGGAAGAGTGGCAGTGGGACTGAGTGGGAAGGTTCAAAAGCACACCCCAGACCTAAACTGAAACACTGCTGGAGACACAGCCTGAGGGCAGCTGTCTTTACACAGCTCAGGAGGTGTGATTTGTGCACTGCCCAGTGTGTACAGACTGTGTAAGAAATAAATAGTTGCCTTTTAACTCTATTAAGACATGAAGAAAAGAGTTTGAAGCAGGACCAGCCCTTTGAGCAATATCGCAGGTGCATCTCATGGTGCACCTGCGTGCTATGGGGCCCTGCACTACTGAATTTCTGTAGTATTTGATTTCCCCTATTGTGCCTTTACTTGCAGGGAAAAACTAAAACACTGAAGAATTTCAGGTCTTTTGCTTCTCTTTTGAACATATCATAAAATAATTCCAAACATCTCTGTATTCATATATACTTTACCCTGTACCTAGAAGAACTACTTTAGAGGAACACAAAAAATAAAGCTTCTTGATATTCACAGCTATTGTATTTCTTCCTATGAGCTACTGATCTTCCCTACCAGTAAAGGTCTTGGGAAAATCTGAGATGCAAATATTTTCTGCAAGCTGCAAAACATATCATGTCCTTCTCCTGCAGATCTAAACAACTATAAAAGGAGAAAAAGATCTCTTCCATCCCAAACTTCCATTGTCTCTCCTCAAATCAGGCCTATATTAAAAATTATTGAGCAAAAAAGCAAACAAAAAAATGCTGCAAATATTTACTTTCATACCATAATTGACAGAGGACTGTTTCTGCAGCAATTAGAAAGGAACAAAACACCAGAAAGTAAAAAAAAAATGTTTAAAGAAATATTTGGGAAGTCACTGTAATTCATGCTTATATTGCACAAGCTAACATCATTCTGCTCTTTAAAATATTGCAGAAAAAATATAAAAATCACATTATATAATAGTAATAAAAACCTTATCTCCCAGATAATCACAGCAATCAAAATATCCTGGTCTTTAAAAATCCCACACATAAGCAAAAAATAAACTTTGTTTTAATGTGCAAATACAGAAGCGGAAAGGCAAATACAGAGCCACAAAGGCTCTCTACAAATGAGTTGTGAAGACCAATGCAAGACAGGTTTAGTGAGCATCCCAACAATAGATGCTTGTGTATTCTGCTTTTACAGTGGAGCCTTTCTGATGTATTGATGAAAGAAATAAAATACTCTAAGTAATTTACATTTCCACATCAGTCAGGAAACAAACAGATCCTGAAAAAAGGAAAAGATCACTTAGAAACAATTGTTACATTTTCCTGTGCTTCCTAATTTTGCATAATCCATGACATTTCAGATTTCCATAGGACTCTGCTGCAGGACTGTCCTAGCCTCTCCAGAATGTTTGATCCTACTTCAATAATTTCCTTGTTCATCCTTCTTTAAGTCATATACATGTACACATACACATACATATATGCATACATATACATAGACATAGACACATACATGCATATCAAACCTGTAATTTTTATTTGAGTCATTATTAAAATTACTACATTTTTTATGAGTGTTGAAATGTACCACAGAGCAAAACTTCCATTACCTGATCAATTCTTTAACTTATACTTAAATTTTAGTTGTGTTTATGACAGCATAAATACAGAGCGTCTTTGTACTAATCAAAGCAGCTTCTCTGGATTTAAACTAGAAATACTATGGATCATCGTCTCTCATTTTAACCCTGGTGGATGACCTACACTCTTGGCTAGAAAAGGCAAATAATTTTGTTTTGTTTTCTTCAAGGTTTTCCTCTCCCTGGATAGCTGAACAACTTAAGCTCATAATATTTTTTCACAGCAGTGCCTGAAAAATCAATAGAATAAGAGAACACAATCAAGACCAAGTACAACAAGAAAGAAAAGAGAAAAAAGCATTAATCTAACAACAATAACGAGTTAGTAATGTCAGTCAAAGACAGGAAAATGAGCATTTAAAACACTCTGTATATTGCTTTTTGTAGTGAGGTTTGTAAAGCAAATCAGTCTGGGTCAAAACTGTGCCTCCGAATTCATACATTTGAGTTTTAAAGCATATAATGTTCCTCCTCAGAAAACTATTACGTTTAAGTAAAGCTATTTATTTCAATGGAATTAGTCCTGGTTTATATCATTATTGATTCCTGACTAAAGAAAATTGGCCTATATTTACAAATTAAAATAAAATAATATTTTAAATTCATATCTGTCACACAGAGGTTGGTTTGCTGTACATTTATTCTGGTCGTGTCCCAGGAATTA
The DNA here is from genome assembly GCA_013397895.1 of Origma solitaria. NCBI lineage: Eukaryota > Metazoa > Chordata > Aves > Passeriformes > Acanthizidae > Origma > Origma solitaria. The sequence goes on from VZRL01005927.1 coordinate 2,162,648, forward strand.
ATCTCAGTACCTAGATTTTGAAAAACTATTGTTACATCAATGATTTAATTTCATTAATATAGAGATGTTGCAAAAAAAAAAAAAAAAGTGTATTTATAAGATTCAGATTTAAGAATTATAAGATTTAAATAGAGACAAAAGAAACCATAATGCACTTCTAACTGAATTGGAATATAAAACAGGAAGCCTCATTTCCTGAACTCCATCACTACACTATATCTTGTTAGCTAAACTCAGCCTATAATAGGGGTCATTTCCCCAAGGATTGTTACAACAGAAAGCAGAGATCAAAAGAAGTAAAAATACAAAAGTTGTTTCTGCTTTCCATATAATTTGGGTAATATTTCAAATGTACCTTGCTCAGAAACTCTTACTTCTTCATAATACTGGTCCAAATTCTGTCAAGTTCTCTGTAGAAATATTACATCAAGACTTTAACTCCACAGCAGAACAGGACTGGAAACGAGCCTCTCTCATCTCTGAATGCATGAAGAATTTTAAAAGCCATCCCAGGGGACCTTGGCTATGTTTTTGACTTGCTTCCCTTTTTTAAGTGCAGAACTTCAAGCCAGTGGAATCTAATCCTCATATATCCTCAGCCCTGGCCCTGCTCCAGGGCAGAGCTTCTAAGTTCTAGACAGGCAGCACATGCCGGGGCATCCCCACACACAGGATGCTGCGAGCTTCCCATACTTGTTCCCTTCTTCAAAAAAACTTTTTTATAATAAAAGCTGCTCAGTCTCTCATTAAAGCACTGTACCACAATATTAACAGCTTGAACATAGTGTGAAAGGAAAAACATGAAAGGATGGGTTTGTACCTTTAGAGGTATAAAATTTGCAATATCCCAAAATATATGCATTTGGGATACTTTACTAAATAATACAAAGGCCAGTAAATGAGACTTTGATGACAAGGGTCTTTTTCCACTGATTACACTGATTGCCTGGCTTTAACATGGCTGGAATCATTACAGACACATCCAACTAGAAAATCACCAGAAACTTGCTTCAGAAGTTCACTAACAATCAGTATTCTAAATCGATGTTAAAGTAATACTTCTCTTCAAACCCTGCAGAGATTTTATTCTTCACCAAAGCATGGATTTGGGATTATTTGTAGATGTTTTTATTATAAAGATTAAAATTGACATACATAGTTTTATTTTTATCATTTTGATAATATATGCTGGAACTTATAGTTCTCTCATATTTTAAAAATTATTTGCTTTTGAAATGAGATGTGCTATACCAGATTTCACCACAGTCAGTGCACAGTCAGTTGCAAGTCATTCAATCCACAGGAATTTTTACTTCTCACTATGAAGTCTTCATTATCCTAAAGCTCTCCTGCACAGAAATCCAGTTTCAACAAATATATTGGAAGGCAATGTTACGAGTACTCATACGAAATTTGTATGTAATATGTATGCAATATGTAATGTAATTTTTGTGGGTATATATTTTAAATATATATACTTGTCTTACTTATTCACAATATAAATAGCCTAAAAATAAATTAGTCTTTCCATTTGCCGCTTTTTGTTGTCCTACAAGCTGGGTTTTATTTTTAAAAACATCTGGTTTTTTTAATCCAGTGTGTGTGTATACAAATACAAACATTTGTCCCAGCAGAGATCATTTTGGTGCCTTTGAAATGTAACTTTAACAGTAGTAAAAATACCCCTCAAAATGAAGTAATACTAGTAAAAAATTATATTTTCTTGACTCATGAGCACAATAAATCAACTAATATGACTTACAAATATACTTTCAACTCTAGCAAAATCTTTTCCATCTGCTATACTCTTCATCAAGAAAAATAAGTATACATTAATAAATTTTTATCATCCTACATTTAGCTTTCAATTACTATACACAGAGGTCCCTGAGATATGTAATTAACCTTATATAGATTTTAAAGTATTTAAGAGTTGCTCGAGTTCTCCCTTGAAATCCAAGTATTTATCTAAATAAATACATCTCATACAAAATTATTTTTTCTGAGAAGAACCTGTAAGTGTAACCCCTTAAACGCAAAGACCAAGCTAACCAATGCAGAGCAATGATCAGCTAATCATCAGTCAGCAAACTCTGGAAAGTCGCTTATCTCCTAAATGAATAAATAAAACAAGAAAAATATTTTTTTAAATATCTTTTCCCCATCCCCTTAATAAGAAAGCCCTCTGATTCTAGATTGCTAATATCTTTAAAATGTAATAAAGGTACTTCATTATGATGCTTAACAGAGATGAAGTCTGTTGACAGGCCCAAGATACCATTTACATAAGTGTTCAGGCAAATTGAAGGCAACATCTAATCTAACATGCAGAGGATCAACAAGAATTAAACATGCATTTAAAAAGCACTCTAGATATCCTACTTCCTCCATAGAAAATATCTCGTAAAAGCTGCAATATATTGCACATTCCAAAATGCACACATAATATTATTCCTTTTTTTTTTCTTTTAAAAATTTTATAATGGATATATTTGAAAATATAATGCCTTAACTAATGAAATTATCTAAATCCCAGTATTAAAAAAATTATAAAAATGCCAATATCATATCCCAAAAGTGAAAATTTGGACTTTTTTAAATTTGTAATCTCTTTGGTACCATTTCCTTCTAATTTCACTGAAATAATTTTTAAAAGTCCACAATGACTTCCAAACTGCTGCAGAACTTCTAAAAACCTAGACTGAAACATATTATTTGCTGGTAACTTCAGATCATCTTTACTACTGTTTTTAATCATTAGGTTTTCTTCTAAAGATGAAACACCTGAATCAACTCCCAAAATCAATGTATATTAAAGGTGAACACTTTCATCAGGCTCTCCAAGACACTTCAAAGGACCAAAATATTCATATATAACTGCTGAAGTTTGTCACTTCAGCATTTATCTGATATCACCATTCATCCCAGCAATTTTGGTGCATTCAGTCAGTGCTTCAAAGGGTCATACCAGGTTGTTCCATGACGTCTTTAGGCCAATATTATATCAAACACAGCTTTTGACACATGTCCATCAGTTTGGATGAAGGATATGAGATGAAGGGTGGGAGAATATCAAGTGTTGATCAACTTCGCTGCAGAGACACTTACATCATCCCCTATTCTTTCTGTCATTATGGTCTGGGAGCTCATTGGATATTGCTCTTCAGAGTGCATGTTCTGAAGGAGCAATTCACATATTTCATATATCTGCCCTGTTTGCAAACAAGGTCAAATCACACATCCAAAAAGAAATCTGGTCTTTATTTTTTTAGCATATCTCCAAATTAATCAAATCTCTCTAAAAGCCAGAATATGTCTCCAGTGCCTCACTACATTTATATTCATCTAACTGATTGATGCTGTAAAGGAAATCAAGCTCACACACATTCTCACTTGGAGATGTTTGCTCTACAGTTCTGACAAGAGAAAAGTACAGTGAAAAGTACATAGAAAAGTACAGTATGGTTACTGCAGTAAAGTGGCATAAATGTCTAAGAATATGTGTTTCTTGTGTGAGGGAGCTTGGGCAGTCTTGGGAGTTTCCTCTGATTTGAACTAAGAGAAGAAATTCTCATATACATCAACATTCCACTCCCCGAAAAATCCGTCCTCCTCATAAAGAGAAGAGGGAGAATAAGAGAAATAATATTTAGCATATCTACCTGCAAAAATGCATATTAAGAAGATGACTTACAATTTTTATTGTCTGGTTTCTCAACAGAAAGAACAACTGGAAAAGTTATATGTAGAAGCATTTGGTCTTCTCTCTCAAAAAAAAGTGATGAAAATGCTGTTATGTCATACAAGACCCTTCCCTATTCTCATGCTTAAGAAGATTGCATAGCTCACCCATTCTTCACCAACAGAATATAGATATCAGAGAAGTGAAAGAGATTTATGATTTCACTAGACTAGTGTAGGATAGCACAAGTACCTCAATTTTGCAAACTTTTTCACAGTTAAAATTTGCATATGAACATAATTTCATCTAAACTTGATTTTTATGCCAAAATCACTTTGTTAGGATTCACCTAATATGACATTTGAGGTCAACAGTGGGTGGAAGTGTTTGTATCTGAGATAAAATGAGAGTATGTCTTCTTTAGAGACAACAGACATAAAATAAGTATTTTAGGGCATAATCCATCTGACCTATTTTAGATGTCCACTTTATTGTGAACTGACTTAGGCTCTAGAATTACCTAAGTATCTCCACTGACTACAAAGAGAGTCTGAATTTTGTATTTTTTTGTGAATAACCATAAAGGATATCTAGCTTTTTTTTTTTTTTTTTGTCATTCAAATTATTTTGTTTTTCTATCCTCTGGGATGTTATGACTGATACTTATCAAAAAGTAATATTTAAGAATTCAGCTTCTAAGTTATTTTTCCCCTTTAGGCAATTGACAGATCTAAATACATTATGGATACTAGTGCAAAACTGAAGTTATAAATTACTAAGTATGGACCAAATGATTTTTAGGCAGGGTAAGTGATAGAATTATGATTTGCATTTTGATTACCTTTCCCAGAAGAACATGAAATGAAGAAGCAGGATTGTCACAGTCTCTGCAAGGTGCTTGTGAAGCACACTGCTTGGTGTAAAGAGGACAAGTGAACAAAGTGAAATTGAGGACAGAGCCATGAGGCCCCAAACTATGTGACATTAATAACATGAAACAGTAAATGTTGGTGGCTGGATTAGGATGGAATCCACTTCAACTACTCTATGCTAGTAACCTGCAGTGCTCTTTATTTTCTAAAATCTGGAATGATGTATCCATTGGCACTACGAATAGGATGAGTACCTCATGATCAACTAGATGCAAACTTTTGAAAGTTAAATGGGGTTAACGCACTTCTGGAAAGAATACCCTGGGGAATTTGCTCTTTTAGGAGTGAAGAGATCTGTCCCTGATGCAGTAAAGCAATTACAGAATTGAATGACCACAAGCATGTGCAGTTTTCCCTGAATGCAGTACCATTCACCTAGCTCAAAACAGGAGACCAAGACAGACTGCTGAATCAGGATTTTAGGCCAAAATACAAATCCCTTAGCACATAGTCAGTGTTGGCTCTTGTATTATACCAATGCTACAAGAAGAGTTATACTAAATTCATCCACATATTTGTCTTAAATTACTTTTGAAAAATAATTAAACTTTTTAAAAATATCACCTGAACAAAAAACATCAAAACCATCAAATTATACAAACATCAATTTACACCGTCACATTAGTCTCACAGTATTTTAAACTGAAATTTTAAGAAGTGCAACCATTTAAGTATTATGTGTTGTTATTTTTTTTTAATAGAGCATAGTATTCACTTTTAAAAAGAGCTTTAAAATAAAGAATTCTATTTCAAGGGAGTAAGAAAAGACACTAGTTCAATAATTAATGTGGGCTTTTTTCTTACGTGTATTACACTACCAGTACAGATCTTCAAGGTTTAATTTGTATGGGTTTCTTCTGATTAGCTTAGGTATCACTCTTGCATATATCATTATATAAACATGCGATTAAGATGTGCAACTGAAATATCTAACTTTGTGGCAGATGCTGGTCTATGTGACCTTTTGTAACTGAAGAGTTCTTTTATCATTTGAGCTTTTAGGTTTGTATTTCTCATCTGCTCTTTCCTGCCAGCTTAACTCAGATTTTAAGTCAAAACCTAATTAGACTACATATGCTGTTTAGGAAGAAGTTCTTAGGAAAGTAATGATTCATATAAGCTTTGATATGTCCAGATAACATCTAAGAAGAAATGTGATTTTAATTGTTTTAAATAACTTTCAATCACCCTCTTACTCAAATAAAAGTAGTTGAGCACAGTTCTTTGATAAAAAAAAAATTCTTCAGTAACAGAAATACCAACTCTGTATTCCTATCAACTCTACCATCTATGCTTAATGATGAAACCCTTTATTGACACACATTTTTTAACTAGGTAGTATTATAACTCAGCTATTCTATGATGCATTTTTGATAAAATATCAAAAACCTCAAATCAGAAGTTATCAAATTATATTTCATTCCTGAAAAAGAAACATCTGTGTGCATATGTTGAGCACCTAGGATGTCAGCCAAAATTTGCTTTTTAACAATGTTGACATAAGAAGAGTTGGTATCTTTTTAATTTTCCTCTTTGATATTCTACAAGGCAAAATTAATTATTTTAATGCTATTTTAATTATAATGCAATTACCTGAATTATACGTTTCCATATTTTAACTAGTGCTAAGAAGGACCACATTTTAAACACTCTCAACTTATGCTAGGTTAAGGAAACCTACGTCAAAAATGATGACTGGTATCTTGGCAAACCCATTTGTCAAGAAAGCCTTGGCCTCTGACACTTATAGCAAAGATGTAAGCTCTATCTTAAAAAAAAAAAAATTAAAAAAAAATTAAAAACCTTTACATTTTTATGTCCTACTTAGTTATTTGACCCAGTTCTTAATCAGAAGTAGCCAGAATTTTCTTTTATTCCACAGAGCGATTGCCTGCTGCCTTAACAATAAGAGCTTGAGTATTTCCCCTGATAGAAAGCTGACAAGTCATAATGAGGAACCGTGTCTTCCAACATCAAGCCAATACAGTTTTTGTTAATTGTCTGAATACTGTACTGTGAAACACTGCATGTAAAAATGATATTATGGAAACCAAGAAACTGTAAATATTGCCAGGACATATCCCTGAAAATATAACCACAAATTTGTAATAAGCAAGATTTCATAAACATTTTTTAAAAGTCTCAATTAAATTTCAAAAAGAAAAACAGAAGTGTAGATCCAGATTTTCAGTTACTCTGTTACTTTAGTGATTTGTAAAGCTACAGCAGTGAATAAAGCTACACCAATTTGTTTTGCCATCTAGCCCAATATGTAATACATTCAAATATTTCTCTTATATTTACTGTTTGGCCATTACTAATATGAGACTATCAAGAGAAGGAAACATTATACAGAGACATCAGACTTTTAAGAGGGTTTATAAGAAATAAGTTGAAGATGGTTTTATGGTGAGACAACACTGATATTCCAAACTTCTAAACAACGCATAAAGTCTACTGAGATACAAACAATATAAAAGCATATGCATTTTTGTTGATACTGTCAAAAAGAGTTGTTTTCTAAATGTTAAAAATTGTCAACATTTTCTACAAGATTTTCAAAAACTCTAATTCAACTCAATAAAAGTTTAATAGTAAGGCCTTAATTACATAACAGGATTCTCACTCTAAAAAAAAAAAAAAAAAAAGAAGAAAAAAAGAAAAAACAAATCCAAAAACTGAGTAGACATATATTAAAACCAAAACCAAAAAACTCACCATGTAGAATAGCAAAATGTGATCTCTAAGTCAAACAACTCCTACCTACAAACTTCTGCAATACAAAGCAATTTATTTAAAATATTCTTCAGAGACCAGGAGACATGTAGTGGAACACAGAATATTTTGAAAGTAAAGTTCATTTTCTTCTGGTTTCAGATAAAAGAATGAAAAAATAAAGTCTGAGATTTATACTCATTCATCAACAGCTTTTTTGATATATACTATTTTTTATCACCAATAGTACTTTCTGGAAAGACATAACTTCCTGGGCTGAGAAACCTACCATGATCTTCACACTTTACAGTGAGAACTGTCTGTGTTGAGGATGATGAATGGTGTTGGGGAGAGCTGAGGAAGAGGGAAGCAACACCCAATTACAAGTTTTAGGTTGACTGTTATTCAGTGTAAACTTTATTGATTTTCATCATCAGCTGTAATTGGTCAACTGGATGAAAATATTTCTTTTTCTGCCCTCTAAGAATGGGAAAGACATCTTAAATAGAAATAGACTATTTAAGAAGCCTTTCATTGTATTAAGCCAAGGCTTACATACACAATTATTGAGTAAAGGCAGTATTTTTAGCACTTTGTTTAAATGAAAAAGCAGGTCACCACACAAACCATGACACCAACCAAATAAGGTGTGCTTAAACCACATAGCTAACTGTAAAGTCATTTTCTATTCTGATTCTTTACCTATTTAGCTAAATATCCAACACTCAAAAAATTAATATTTACTTATACAAAAAGAAAGTAATGTCCTGATTGAGTTTTATAAATTATATATATATATATATATATATATATATATATATATATATATAAAACACCAGAAAACCCAGCAAAATATTGCAATATTCACAAAGTATTCAAGTTCCAAGTTTCACCTCTACACTCTTCAGGGTATCCCACGTACAACCACATCAACACACACGTCAGACCTCTGGCCATGCCATCCGCTTGGCTCTCTCAACCACCCGCACAAACCAAAAAGCTCCAGAGGGACCCAGAAGCACCAAACCAGGGCCCGGGGGCAGGGAGCGCCTTCTCCCCGGCCTGGCCCCGGGCTGTGCGTGCGCTGTACTGCAGCACCTTGGACAGCGCTCTTCTGGCCCCGCTCAGGGCAGCACAGAACAGCCCAGCCCAGCCCAGCCCCGCCGCTCACCCACTGCGCTCCGCACCCGCACTGCCCACCACATTCCCTGGAGAGAGGGAAAACACACTAAGTCGCACCCATGGTTTGCTGCTTGTTTTTTTTGTTTTTTTTTTCCTTTCCCCTTCTGAAATATCTTTCATTTTTCACACAGATTGGTTGGCCAAATTCTCAAAACATAGAGCAATATCATCTGGCACTCAGAACTGAAGAAATGTAGGTCGCTGGCACTGCGTTTGTGTAGTTCATTTAAGTTTCACACAATCGTTTTAATGTCAACAACTTTTTCTTCATCTTTAAAAAAATATTTCTCCTCATTGGGTGTGTGAACAGAAAATCATTATATAGCATAAATTTGTTGTTCCCTTCGTTTTCAACACCTTTTACACCCTGATATTCTGTGGAGCAGCTGAGTACTTTGTGGTAAAGTTCAGTCAAACTAAACTGTGATACAAAAAAATCACTTTAAGCATGTAGATGTTGATAGATTGGCAGCATGGAATAGTAGGTCAATTTCTAATTATAGAGTTACTGAAATGGCAAAGATTTCCTTACAGCAATTGACGTCTATTTACATTTGATTCCCTTTTTTAGTTATCTAATTCACTCTGGAAATAAAGCATGTTTACATTACCAGTAACTGAGTACATAGCATATATACATGAGTGTGTACACACACAGTTGACTATCTAAAAACAGTAGAGTCAATACTTCTGACGAGTCTACCTTACTTTTGTCAAGTTTAGAATGAAAAAATAAATACAGAAACTTTCCTACTTTATCCAATTAGATAACATTTCAGCTTCTGGAGGGACTGTGGATCGATTTTTGTGGCAAATATATGCACAAATTATACTAAGTTATTGGTGAATGGGATTCTTTAGGCATAGGCAGGAAATTATTTCAGAAGGCCCTGCTGAAGTTACAGAGCACAGAGGCCTCCTATTCAGAGCAGTGATTTGCCTGCATTGTGTTCCACTGCTAAAGCAGAATTTAGATCAGACTGGTTAGCGTAGTGCTACAGAAGTTGAGATAATCTAGTTCAGGGCAGAAATATTCACCTCCTAACAAGTACTCAAACGGGGAAAAAGCATGAAGTTAGCTATTTTAGACACCGAGGACAACACTTTTTTTCTGTCCTGTGTTGAGAGACAGGCCAACTAATCTTGTGCAAAAGTAAAGAGAAGGCAACAACCACAAGAGCCGAAGTGGGACCCTTTGCCTTCCAGCGAGGGAAAAGAAAAACCTCTGGATCTCTCTGAGCCGTCACCAGTGGCACCAAAGGAAACAGCCGCGGCTTATCAAAACGCTGTCAACCATCACCTCACGACCAAAGGCCACTGCAGTGCCCGTCGACAGACACCCTTGTTCTCCAGCTTCCCCCAGCTCCACAGATTTTGGCAGAGCGCCTGAAGACACCGTCCCGCTCCCGCTCCCGAGGCGGCCCGGCTCCGCACCGCTCTGCCGCTGGCCAGCACGGCGGCCCCGGGGCCAGGCGCCCGACGGAACCCGCCCGGAGCCCCCGGTGCGCGCCCCTGGC
>VZRL01005927.1:2173738-2194944 GCA_013397895.1 Origma solitaria
GGGGGAGGGCGGGAGGGAGGGCGAGGGGGGGGCGAGGAGCCGGGGCGCGGGGGGCGCCGGCTCCCCCATGCCCGCCAGCAGCTCCGGCTCCGCGGGCTCCGGCTTCTCGGGCGGCGGCTGCTCCTTCTCTCCGGTCCCCGTGAATTTGGCCTCGGCGCAGAACCACAAGTGATCAGAGAGCAGGACCGTGAAAAACAAGAGCGATGCCAGGGACAGTCGCCATTTCTGAGCCCTCTCTGAATCCGTGAAGGGTTTCTCGTTCTCCCGGGGTGCGAACCAGATTTTTAAGCCGTCATCATACTGCCGACTACACATCCAAGCACCCCTGGTCATATTTTGGGAACGCACAGCCCTGGCCGACTCCACCGTGAGGGCTCCTTTGCCAGTGTCACCACAATATGCATTGACTTAAAAGATTGGGGGGATTTTCTTGCCTGCCTTCCCTTCTCTCGCTCGCTCTCCTCTCTCTCCCTCTTCCACTCTCCCCCGTCTTTCTTCCTCTTTTTTTCTTTCTTGGTCTTTTTCTTTCTTTCTTCTTTTTCTTCCTCTGAGATATTGTTGGTTTTCGCCGGTGGCTCTGCCTTGGTCTCACCACACGAAACAGCCCCAGTCCATCCAACGCGGAGTGCCGTGGAGAAGATAAGAGCAATAACGCAGAGAGAGGAGGAGGAGGGAGAGGAGATGGTGGTGGTGGTGGTGGTGGCGGTGGCGGTGGTGGTGGTGGTGGTGGTAGTGGTGGTGATAGTTGGTGGTGGCGGGGCTGCGCGACTGGTCCTTTCCCCCTCTCACCCAGGCATGGTCAGATCGCAGCTCCCCATCTCCCTCCTGAGAAAAGCCCACTGCCCCCGGACAACCGCATGCCGCGTCCCCCGCTGCCGACGGACGGCTACGGGAGGGCTCCTCGCCTCCTCTTCCTCCCTGCCGCCGCTGCTCCTCTTCCTCAGCCCCGAGCCGCGGCACAGATGCCTGCACCGCTGTCTCAGTCTCTTTCTTCTCTCCCCGCTCCGCTCTAACTGGAGAGACGCTGCTGCAGGGCTCCCGGAGCGCTGCCGAGGATGCCGAAGAGGAGGAGGAGGAAGAGGAAGAGGAGGAGGAGGCTGCCGGGGCCGCCGCCGCTGCTGGTGACAATGGGCTGCGGCTGCCGCCGCTGCTGCCGCCGGGCGCGGTGTCCCCGGGCGCACGGGGCGGAACTGCCTGGCTGGGGGCCCCCGATGGGCACAGGCATCTTGGGCCCCTGGGCTAAGTTGCCGCCATCTTCGTCCTGGAGAAACACTTTTTTGGGGGGAGCTCTGCCTTTTGCGTCATCTCCTCCCGCGCCGAGATCGCTCTATCCTGGCGCATTGGCAGCAGCAGCAACTCTGCCTCCTCCTGCCTGAGGAGGAGGAGGAGGTGGGAGATGCACTGGGGACCACATGGCCCCTCCAAAGGGCTTCCTCGATGCAACTCTTTCTACTCATCTCACCGAAGGGACTGCTCAGTACCACCCTCCAGCCCTCTCTCCTTCAGGGTCTCCTTCCCTTTGTGGCCATGAAACACTATGTCCATGCAGGATGGTGGCTGGAGAGGTCTGTCTCTGTGTCTGTCCTTGTCATAGCAAATCACAAACGGCATATGAAACTCCAGGATCTGCAGCCTGGCCAGTTCTGGCCATACAGTAAATTGCCTGAACACAGTTGCCTGTCTTTCAGTCAGAGAGCTGGAAAGCAAAATTACTATAAACCTCAAGCTGTTTCCCCTAGAGAAGTTTTACAAAACCCTGGTCCAGCCATGAGCTGGGTAAATACTGCCTGTCTGTGTGTTTCCCTGTTTAGACGTCGCTGTTTAAAGACAGAGGGGCCAGGCTTAGCTCTCCTGTTAGGGTGATGAAATCACAGATGATCTCTGCTTGGTCCCACGGCAGAGATCCAGGCACCTTCTGTCCCCAAACATCAAGGTCTCTTGCTTAAATAAACATACTTTCTGGACACTCCTAAGTGTCTCTCACTCCTTTAATCTTGCTCACTTGTGCACCTTAATGTAACAGCAACAGAAAAACTTGGATCCCACACAGACAAGAGAAGGTGCTAGCTAGAGATTGAACATTATTAGATGAAGAGCTGGTGTTCACCCTGAGACATCAGGTCTGCTATTTGGCCATAGAATAACCAATATGTGTATTTTAATTTCTCCATTGGACTGGTGGAAGGTTTAGAAGCCATATTTTCCCTTGTTTCAGAGTCTTTCTCTATCCTGGGGAACTGATAATGGCCCTTGAAAAAGGTGTACAATGAATCCCAAAAGGTGGCTTTGCCCCATTTTTTGGTTAAAGAAAGCCTTTTTCCTTAACAAACATGGTCTGTACACTAATACAGCTTGCTGATGGTTCTTGAATTCAACTTCGAAACATGTAGTGGGAAAAGACCTGAAACTAAACCATACCAGAGAACAAAACTTGTACCTTCTTTGACTGCAGCTGTCTTTAAGAGAAGGGTGATCTTACCAAGGAATATGCTGGAATTGGTGTCACTTTGAGCAGTAAATCAAGGCTGGATGTCTTTTAGAAGGAGATGGTATACCTTGAACAGAAGATGCAGACCTGAGGTATGAATTGCTGAGCGAGGTTCTTTGCCCTGTGTTATGGCAGGGGTCAAAGCGCATCATCATAATGGTTTCATCTGGCCTTACAAGACCTATGAGTCAAATACTACAGTGAGCAGAAGTTATCTGTGGATTTAATTTTGATACGCACAGAAATAAGTGTTAATATTATAAGGAAAGGTCTACACTACTCAAATCAGAATGCACCTTCACAATTTTCAGTCAATCAGCTTACGCCATCTGCTAATGGTACATTATTAATTTTGGTCTTGCAGCTTTGATTGAAATTATTTGGCATACTGGGTCTTGTACTGAATTTGGATTTTTGTACTGCTGTCTGTTTTGGGACAAGACTGTGACCAAGCTTTTAAAAAGCATTCAGGACAACTTTACTTCTCTAAAATGTAGCATCATTTATTTAATTACCTTTTGCTAGTTTGATTACATATTTCTTGTTAGAATAAAGGGACTGAAGGAGAAACACAGGGCAAAAAGGAAAAAAAAAACCAAAAAAAACCTCAAACCAAACAAAAAACAACTGGGATAAGCAACAGGCTCCTGACATCAGGTCTGAGATTTTCAAAATGTGCTCTATTAAGATATGTGGCAATAACTGCTTAATTATTCTGTGTTTGATAAACAAGCTTGAGGTGAGGAAAGTTGGTTTTGGGGTTCACACCTGGCAAATAGGCTTAATTTATCTATTTTTTTCTTTTTTTTTTTTTTTTTAATTTTGTTTCCCTTTTGTCCTCTTGGGAAAATGAGAGGAAAATAAGCAACTTTACAATCCACAAAGAAATTAGAAAAGTTCTTTATCTCCATATTGGAACTTCAAGATTTAGCAATGAAAACATGCTGGTATTCAGACCTCCTTTGAAACTTAATATAAAAATGAATTTCTAAGTCATTGCTCCTCTGTTTACACTTGTCTAAGATCAAGTCAATATGCTAGGATAGTTTAGATATACTTGGCTTCCCAAAAAAATCCATTTTCATGTCATGTGATATTTTCACACATTTCCCAACTTTTTGCTGGAAAAATAAAGTGAGAGTTCTTTTTCAACACCTAGAAATAAACTACAGGAAGACATTTGGTATTTTCAAAATGAGCATGTCCTTGCTTTTCCAGGGACAGTTTTCTGTAACAGAGAATATGTCACGCAGAACTGTTGCTTCACCTCTTGTGTTTTCCCCCAAAGCCCCATTCCCTCTCCACCTAGCACAGTGAATAACTTGCAGCTCAGTTGCAGTAGCTGGTTCCTGATGGATCTGAACTGATGCAGTTCAGTTCTCTGGTGCCCCTTAGTGTTAGGTCTTGGAGCTCAAGGGAAAAAATAAGGCTATAAAATAATATCTGAAAATCAAGAAGCTGCATGCAGTGGGGGAAAGAATCTGAAGTACATACTGTAGCTGCTTTCTCTCAAAGTTCCTTAAAATTTTGTTACCAAAAATCTGGTATAAATAACAACATTTTATTTGACATAGCTTAATTAATTATATGAATGGGAAGAAAAGTGAAAATCTTCCCTCAAAAATATCGCTACAGAAGCATGTCCCCATGTTCATCATTCTTCCTAAATAACTCTAGTGGTGCAAAATACTCACTTCACTTTGAAATTACATTTTTTACTGAGAATATTTATTACTTGTGTTTCAAAGCTTGGCAAGTGTGAGGAACTCATGGAAGTCTGTCTCCCTAGCTGGTGGAGTCACCAGATGTTTTGCAGACGGATCTCCTTAAAGTGATGTGGTTCAGTGTCAGCTCTGCCACACTCCGCTTTAATCAATACAATCAGGGCTGATGTTCTTCCATTCTTTGACTCATAATATGTAAGACAACTTATTTATCAAGCGCTAAGGATAAAGTCTAATAGGATGAGCACACACAAATTCAAGATATTGAAGCTATTGTTTAGTCTACATGGAATGTGTTTTCTTTGTGAAAATACTTTAGCTTAACAAGCAGAATTATTTATTGATGTAACACGTTAATGGTGATAAACACTTGTCAGAATAGAAGGCTTTGCTGTTTCAAATCAAATATTCTTAAACTTTTGCCTAATGTCATGCAAACAGTAATTTCCTGCATAATTATCTTGCTTTATTTTGTTGATTACAAAATTGTAACATCAAAAGAGCAGTATATAGGTCTTTCAGATGATTTTAGCAGTTTTGAGAGCCACGTCTTTTCTTTGTACTGTATATTCTTTATATAAGAAAAAACTTATTTTTTAATTGCTAAGCAACACTTCTTTTTGTAAAAAGCAGGTTATTTTTAAGAGAGTAGATTTAATTTTATTTTTGGGTTGATTGGTTCTACTGATAGGAGTAATTGTTGCAACAATTATGAACAGAAATACTCAGGTAAATCTTTGCCCTGGAGGCTAATCCAGCACTTCTAATACCAAGCAAATATTATCAGGCCCTTTACTAGTACCTCTTAGTATTTTTTTAACAATTTAAACAATTTGTCTTTGATAGGAATATCTATACATTCTTTGTAGGCAAAATGATATGTCATCTATGTGGTTTAGCATCCTCAGAGCTGTTTATTTTTTTGTTTATTTCAACATCTTATAACAAATTTTGGGTATTATATCACCCATGACCTGGGAAGGGAATCAAAGATTAAATAACCAGAATCCATTTTATAAGAATAATATCCATGATGGTTTTAAGATACGAAGAAGTTAAAAACACTGAAGGATTAATTTTGTTTCTCATCACATTCCTAATGTCTTAGTTTCCTGTTCAGTATTTTTCAAAAAGCTGAATTATTGTGAGAAAGCTTCAGGCATCTGGGCCTGATTGCCTCAAAGCAATGAGAAATTTATATTAATGTCATCAGAAGCTCCTAATCCCTGTTCGAACAGTGCTAATTCAGATTTTAAGATTCTTGCATCCTCCTTTGTTCCCATTTTCCACATTACTTTCAATTTTGTCCCTTTGGCTTGATTTTTTAAAGCTTCTCTTACCAAATTAGAGGATTAACTATCACCCCATAAGTTATAAAATTTGTCCAAGTGGATTTTAAAAGGCCTTGCAATTCAAACTTCAAAGATACTGATGTTGTTGATTCAATTATCTTGCAGATGTTTTCTTGGTATCCTATGAGGCTTCTTTTAAGAGAATGAGAACATTTTTTTGTTTGTTGACATTTTCAGCCATGGAACAATGAATGGATAGCATAGGGAATCCAATAATGTCTCTCCAAAACTTGTAGGTCATCTTTATCATGACATCGTTATAATGAGAGTTCAGCCATAATATTATATACAGTGGTGTATCTGGGCACAATCTGAAATGAGCTGAAGCTATTCTTCATTAACCAAAGCCATCAAAAAAGTGAAATATAACTTTAGCACATGTCTGCAGCAGGAAGAAGATAATATAAATGTCTAGCACAAATTAGACTGTGCTTCTTAGAGTAAGGTCTGATCCAAAGCATGCTGAGATCAAGTGAAAGATTGCAATGGGTTTTTAAACCAAGCATGTAGAAAGGAAATAGGAAGAAGAACAAAGATTCCCCCCATATGGGGATGGAAGAAAAAGGACTGAAAACACCACCAAAAGGTAGATTACAGCTTTTAAAATATTTTTCCTTATTTCCCTCTCTTATTAATTGTATGTATTTGCTGTGTTCTAATAAATGTAATAGCCTGACTATGTGATTACGTTTTTACAGAGATCAAAGATATCTTTTTTGTCTTTTCTGCTTGGTTACTTCATTGGTATCCCAGCTCTTCCTTGTGTCAAAATTCACCTCATGGGAAAGAGATAATACTTGATTTTTCTTAGAAACACTCTTTTATAATCTTTTTCTTAAATAAGAATACCTGTGCACTGTGTAAAAAGTCTTAGGTTTTGGTTGATCAGTCAAATAATTTTCCTTTGCTCTGTTTTACTTTCATGGAAAGAAAAAAAAGTACTTTTAGAGATAACCCCACTGTTTCATTCATAGTCTGGTCTCCTCTTTAAGCATGTAACTGTAGAATGTTTTGTATCAGCTTGAGTTACAATGACTACATTAGGTAGGTTTTATTTTCTGATGTCTTGATATGATTCTATTCCAGAATTCATGCTAACTTGAATTTGTAGCCTCATGTTCATCCATGTCTCTGGTATGAAGGATGTGGAAAAGAGAAAGAACTCATTTAGAAATCATGTGTGCTACCAAGTAAACTTCTCCCTACTTTTCACCTCACATTTTATACCACATTCCTTGGAAATATGCCATCCTAGAAAACTCTTTTCAGACTGACCATATGTAAGTTTGTTAATGTCTTTATATGTTTCAAGTACTCATGGCTGCAGTGTAAATTTTAAATACAAAACAGTGTGGGCATGCAGGAGACATGCCTACATGTGGGGGCTTCTTGTCTGACCAGAAGAAATATCCCTATTACTAAAACATTTGCAGTTATCTATAGATTTGCTATAGAGCTTGAATACAGGTTGAATAATTATCATTGTAAAATATATATATAAATATATATATAATAAAAATATTTAAAAATTCAGCACTCTTCATCTCATTTAGCTTTAGCTATGTAGACTTAAGCATCCAGTCAAAGCATATCCTTTCCCCATGTTATTAATAAGAAAATGCAGCTACCTGCGGAACACAGCTTATTCCATCCTTAAATAGGTTTCTAAGACAGGCACTCTTGTATGGCAAGTCATCATCTGCCATCTCTTTACACTGAATATGGAAGAAATGTTCCTGATTAACTTCACATTGTTGCTTATCTAATCTGGTTTTAGCTGAGATAATTTTCTTCAGGGTAGCTGGCACAGGGCTATATTTTAGATCTGTGCTGGAGACAGTGGTGATAACACAGGGATGTTTGTGTTCTTCCTGCAAGTGCTTGCACAGCATCAAGGCCTCTCACCCCACCCCATCCGTGTGGAGGCTGGGGCTTCACAAGGAGCTGGGAAGGGTCACAGCTGGGACAGCTGACTCCAGCTGACCACAGGCACAACCCAGACAATATGGTGTCCTGCTCGGCATATAAAGCTGGGGGAAGAAGGAAAGCAGGGATATTCAGAGAGGTGGTGTTTGTCTTGCCAAGTCACCACTGTGTGTGATGGGGCCTGGCTTTCCTGGGGATGGCTGAATGCCTGCCTGCCCATGGGAAGTGGTGACTGAATTCCTTGACTTGCATTGCTTGTGTGCATGGCTTTTGCTTTACCTACTAAACTGTCTTTATCTCAGCCCACGAGTTTTCTCACTTTTACCCTCCTGATTTTCTCCATCATCCAACTGGAGAGGAGTTGTGTGGGGCTGAGTTGCTGGCTGGGGTTCAAACATGATACTGTTGAACCCAGCTTGTAATATATAAAAGACAAGCAACCATTTTAAATTAATCAGCCAGATTTCTGTCTCTGTGTCCTGCAAAAGATTCTTTCTGAAGAAAGAGCTGCAGATGAGTGGTGAAGTACGTATTTGAGACTTTTTATATCTTTTGTTTCATACTGTTTACTAGTAAAGCAGACATGAATGAACCATACATTGACAGTCATTATTTTTGGAGCCAGGTCGTATCCTTTTCCATCAAAACGTAATATCCTGCCTTCTGCCAAGTGGCTGCAATGCCATCTGCCAGGAAGGGAGAGATAGGGTGTTTTTTTTCTCTCTGCCTTCCAGGGTTATTCCTGTGAAGAAGGCATGTGACTCAAGTTGTAGGATGACTCAAGCTCTTATGGTCTTCTTGGAGTCATCCCACAATCAATTTAATGTGTCTGACCCGAAGACAAATGTCTCCTTTTGTCTGCAACATCACCAGCAATTTTCTAAACTTTGGCTTCTGTTCCATATGCCTTGCAAGAGATTCGGAGAGCTGAGCACAGGCTGAAAACAGAAAGATCCTGGGATTTTATTCTATTTCCACTCTTTAGATGGGGTATGATTCTGGACATTCCCTCTTCCTCAGCATCTCTATTTATAAACAGGGGAGCCTTGGAGAATGAGGTAATGCCTGCAGAGTGCTCTTTTAAACAATAAAAATAATGAACTTTCCTCTTGATGGGTTACTATATAGGTCAGCATATTATGTTATTTTTTATCTCATTTAGCTCCTAAGGGCTGAATATTTGTTATTGTTTCAAAAAGGTTGCTCTCCATGTCTGAGTGGCATACATGCCTCTGTGAATACACAAAGATTTTCTACAAAAGGGATCTCATTCAGATCATTCCCAATCTTAGAGTAAATAAACAGTATTGCTTTTCTAATTTTCCAGTAAAATACATTACTTGATATTTGGCGATATATTGCATTTTCATTGCATTAGATTGCTGGAAAAGAAATACTTTATTTGCATGCTTTTATCTTGTGGGGGTAAGACAGAGAAAGGAAATGTAATTATACTGGGTACTTCAGTCTCCTCATTGGTTTCACTGGGCCTTAGATTTAACTCTTACATTCTGTTGAAGTTCATTTTTCTTCTCTTTCCTTTTATCTTGCTCTCTTTTATTTTATTTCTGGAGACAGCCCCTGATGGCTGGCTGTGGCTGTGTGACACTCACTTCTCCCATAGCCCCAGAGCAAATACAGCTCCCAGCCTGTTACCTTGCATATTCTGAGTCTCGCTAGGGATAGGCAGAGAGACTCTGCCTCTAAGTACCACCATTATGGGTGTAATTTGCTTGAAGCCACAAACAGGGCTGGTCCAGGGTCAGTGGAAGTGCAGTGTGTGTTGCTGAGGTGACTGCATGCTCTCAGAATTCAAAGACCATTGTTTCATAAAATGTTGGCTAGCTCTGCTGCATAAGGGCTTCACAAAACAATAAGAAAAAAAACACTTCACAAGGGCAGTAATCTTCAGCTTCTCTCTGGAATTCCCTTAAAACGATAGTGCAGTTTCACTGTCATTATTTTTTTAAAACATTTCTTCTAATTTCTTAAAGGCAGCAATGCTTTGAAATCTTGAATTACAGACCAGATCCATTTTAGTAAACAAAAATGCAAAAATGAAAGGGGAGTCACCATTGTACTTTAGTTACCTAACTTACCACCGAAAGTGAGGGAATTCATTAAAGATAGCTCATCTCTGAAGTCCTTCCTTTAGTCAGTGCAGAGAGAGAGTCTCCTTTGCAGGGAACAATTTTAATTAGACCCCTTTTCTACATCACCCTGAAGAAGAACATCTGTCTCTTCTCTCTGTACACCGAGCCTCAGGAGGGAGCTGGTTTAGTCTGGCACCTAAAGTGAGGGTTAAGACTGCTCTCCAGAGTCTCTGATGTGCATGGCACATAAACTAAAATCATGAGGAGGTGTAGTAAGTGGTTGATAGACATACAGGGTCAGGAATGGTGAGAGTGTTACAACAGTAAATTCACAGTTAAGGGATAACCAGTGGGGAGATTGCAATTCATAGTGACATTGGAGAAATCCTTTTGAAAAGGAAAACTACTGTTTAACTTTTTCTATGTTGTTTTCTTTTTAATTAAAATAAATGTTTCTGGCTGCCTTTTTTATCAATGTCTGTAAAAGCCACCCTCTTTCTTCTCAGTTTGAACTTTCTGAAGTGGCTAGCTTGAATAAAAAGACAAATTTGGGGGTTCGAAACAGGTTTTGAGTTTATCACTAGAGTGAATATACCCTTGTCTTAATGTATTTCAAAAGCAAAGCCAATATAGCTAGGTTAAGAATGGACGAGAAAAGTGGAGAATATATTTTGCTTTATAGGTAAAGTGATATGAAGAACTCCATGTCATATGGAGAAATTCCATCCAGAAATGTGAAGTTAGGACTTGAAAATTTCAACATTTTGGTAGCTTTCTGTCATAAATTTGAATTCTTAATGGTTATTTATCTACCCATCAGATGATGAACCTATAGATGAATAAATATTGGTATATTTTTTAATATTAGTCATTTCAAAAATTTCCCAGGGTAAAAGTTACCTAGATGGTTTTTTAATGATCTTCTACAGAGGCACAAGCCCAGTACTTTAGTACTGTTAAAGTTATGTACTTTACATAACTTCATTTCAAAGGCTTTGTCATATTTCTTAGACAACTTTTTCCCTCTTTAGGTACTGTAATAGTAGAACCATAAAAGCTGATGATTCTTGGGGGAAACAGGAACTATTTTTAGTCGCTAATTGTATTCCAAAGAAGATGCTTCACTTGCCAAGGAAAAAGGAGAAAGGCTCTTTCAGGGTGCTTCAGAGCATGTAAGTTTAGCTTTCCAGTGCCAAAGTTATTTTCAGTATGAAAATTAAAGCTTTTAGTTTCACAGATGCATTTGAGAATGCTGCTCCTAGTTTAATACACAGAATTATATATGCCTAACCCTTTTTACTTCAAGGAGTAAAGCAAACAAGAACCTTATGAAATGTTATTTTTTAGACATTAACTGTGTCTGTTAGTAATCTTTCATTATGAAGAATGAATAAATATGTGCTCATCATAAGCACATACAGACATTTATTCTTGGGAAGAGAAGGGAAAGGTAATCTGCTTTTGATTATGATCAAATGTCACAATTTATGCCACCACACACCACAAATTTGAAACATTTGAGCCATTTGAAAGCAACAATCACAAATCTAAGGTGAATTTAAGAATTTCCCTCCTTTCCACACATGTAACCATCCCAGGAAACCTTCACAGCAGAGGATTTAGATTTATCCATCTTTTGCTTTGAGGGTTTGATGAACACCTTTTACCTTGAGAACATATTGCCATAGATGCTATACATATATTGTCCAAACGTGCTTAATTTTAGGCAGCAAGAAAAGCAAGGGAATGTAAAACCATCATAGGATTCACAGTAGATATTCTTACATGGAATTAAGTATCCTCAGTTGTTCCTAACTTAGTAGTTCTTCAGTTCCTAAATTCATCAACACTCGTGCACCTAGGAGAGGCGGAAGCATTCTGTATGCAGCAAAAGGTGTTCTGTCATTCTTCTAGTGCTACAACAAGCAGTTTTACAATTTTAATTTGTAAATATAAAGAAAAATTAAAAGAGGAATACAGTTCTTTTGATATGAACTTGGATACTCTATTACTGGTTTTTTTTCTCTCAGTCAAGCTATAGGAATTTTCCAAGTAGTGTCTCTGTTCTCATTCTAAACATGAAGGAGATATTCAGGGTGGATAATATACAGACAGTTTGGGCCTTATTAATATTTCAAACATTTGTAATTTCAATTATGTTCTTAATTACAAAACAAACTCAGCAACATTAATTTTGAAAGGACTGCATAATTCTTGGATGTATTTCTGTACAACTATCTTAGTGAGACATCTGCCCATCTAAATATTTCTCAAAGCCTTCTGTTAAATCTAAACTGGCAAGGTGGGCAGCGTCTGAGCTTTGATATTAATTAAAGCTATCTGCATTAGTTTACAAAAAGCTAATTTCTCTGCCTGTATACAGTCTGTATTTCCTGCTATGCCTTGAATTCGTTTAAATAAACTAACTGTATTCCTGACACTCTCTATTTAATCTATTGTTCTCCTAGGAAATGCCTGTATTTAGAAAGGTTAATCAAAACACAGCACTGAAGTTGCCATCATATTACAATGACCTGCACCTCTAGACAATCACTATTGCCATACATCCATTGTAATTTTATCTGCAGATTTATATCCTCTAAGTATCAGACTCAAGGCTTAAAGTACTGATGGACATTTTTCGGAGCACTTTGTTGCTGAGGAATTGTAGTTTCAAACTTACCTTGAGAGAGAGTTTCCTTGAGGAAAATGGAACATGTTTTTTTTCAAATATCATTTAACAGATATGCATGAAGAGCTCTGCATTTTCAAACATAGCAACATGTAATAAAAAGGCTATATTTGTTTTAAATGAAGATTTGAGAATACATGATTAGTGCAGAATAAGTGAAAGGAAGCAGGAAGCTCAAGTGGGAGAACTTATAAGGACATGAGATGGAAAACTAAACTCTGGGGTTTTTTTATTTCCTAAAAAAAATAGAGAAAGATTTTTGTATTCTTTGTCATACTTCCTCTCTTTTTTTTTTTTTTTTTTGTTTGTTTGTTTGTTTTTGGTTTTTTGGGAACAAGAGGAGAAGTAATACTTTGGTTTACAGTTCCAATACCTAGCCCAATTATTTCACTGCACTGGAACCTACTGACTTTTATTCTCTCCTGTTATCACCCCATTTTTACTGGTTTGGCAAATATTCCACTATAGCTGAATAAATGTATATGTCAAAACAAAGCCAATTATTAATTAAACTGTTCTCTATGACTTCATACATCCATTCAGTTACTTTCCAACCAAAACATTCCCAAGAAATTAATGATGAAATAGAAAATACAGACAAACATTAGTTGGAAGGGCTTTCTAACCCAGAAAGAGAAGCCACATGCTGTGTCTTTTCTGAACAAACACGTTATTACAATATAAAAATTCTGAATAAGCCACCAAAAGGGGAAAGTAGCTATTAAATAAATATGACCTATGAACATTTCAGGAGTCCATGATCAGTTAAAAAATTTCAGACATGAAAAACAAACCAGATAAAAAGTGCTATTTATGAAGACATAATTACATTATAGCACTTTGTTAAGGATTTTCTATATATCCTATCTGTTTCCACTACTTCTGTAAAAATTAATCTTTTTCCTACCTGCTGATGCAACTATATGTCTGACATCATTTCCCTCACATACTCCTCTTCACACCCAGCCTCTTTTCTTTCTAAAGACACACTGTATTAACAGAGCTGCTTGAATAACAAGGCACTTCCATTATGTGCTTATAAAGATGGTTTGCCTGACATTTTTGTGAGCAGAACCACTGAAATGCTCTGTAAGCTTTCTGAGTAGAACACTTTGTAGTACTCTAATTTAAGGTGTATAAATTACTGAACAAAGACTGTATTAGTCAGGAGTAGTTGCAGTCACTGTGTTAGCGGCTCTTTTCTTCACTTCTCTTAACCAAGAGTCACTATTAAGAGATTGTCTGCTATGGAAAATATCTTTGAAATTATTCATGCTCTCTACTTATTCCTTCCAAGAATTCTCTGGTCCCATTACTGAAACAGTCTCTGCTTGGACTATGAGTACTAACTACACAATGTACATTTCACTGACAATTCTGTGCTAAGAATAAGAAAGCTTGTTCTCTACCCATCCTTTCTATTATATTCATAGTCTCCCAAAGCAGAGTATCCTTTCCCAACTGCTAGTCAGATGTCACAGGCTCTGTCATTTCACAAAATATGTTTCACAAGACACACATACTGTCCTTTGGCCCATGCATGGCAGAAAAGTTTTGCCCACATGCTGCAAATGCTCGAATCATCAGGGAGCAGATGTCACCCTGCATACAATACCTGTTCTCTAGAATGGACATTTGGCACCCTGGAGACAGTGCCTCACTAGTGGGAAGGTGTGTGAGACAGCACACAGCATGATCAGGGGATGGGTGCAGAACATCCATAGCACAGTCATTTTTTGCAGGTACCTCTGGCTGTCTTCCATGTCCATCCCAGTGGAGAAATGAGTTGTCATTACCTTGTGAGCCTTTGCTGCCTCTGACTATTCCAAGTCTTTGGAAATCATCACAACCAGCACTGTTCACTATGCCAGTGAATCCCACTACTCTATATAGATATCTCAACATACTGTGCTCTAGAGTGATGTAAAAGGGCAAATCTTGGTTAAAAGTATCAACCCGTGTATGGTCCTTATTCCATTCTTCATCGTGGCAGATGTTACCTACTCATTACAATTGTGAGTTCTGAAATTACTTCAGGGCAATCTGCTCACTTCAGTTCTGATAGGCCTTGGAGAAGTGTGCATTCAGCCACCTGACTGAAGAACAGACAGTCAGGAGAGACTTGGGCAACGTGGGCCTTGGTGCTAGCTGGATTGTCAGCCCTTGCTCTGCCTTGTGCCTGAGAATGCTTACAAGCCGTTGTGACAGGAGTCGTTACAGCTAGACAAGATTCTTCAGTAACCCCACATCTTTGATCTCTGTACTTAGACCACCTCTGCCAAGATATCTGTACATCACAGTAGA
Source organism: Origma solitaria (assembly GCA_013397895.1). NCBI lineage: Eukaryota > Metazoa > Chordata > Aves > Passeriformes > Acanthizidae > Origma > Origma solitaria. The sequence continues at coordinate 2,188,318 of VZRL01005927.1, forward strand.
TAGCAACTTCTATTTTAGGAAAGGATTTAGCAGAAATCTGAACTATGTGTAAACTTTGCTTTAAAAAATGTCAGTTCTGGAGAAGAGGAAAAAGCATGAAAGAAAGCTGTACAGACTTTGGAAAATCAATAAAAAGTTGTGTGAGGGGCTATGTATGCTGTCTTTCTTCTCAGTCAAGGCAGATGATCTGGGCCTGACAGCAGCAATGTGGTAGGAACCTGCTTGGTGTCACTGAGGATGTATCTCTGGCACCTTTCCCAATGAGATGAAGCCCTCCTTGAGGTGTGGAATTCTCCATCAGGATCAGAATTGTATATCCCATGAAGATACTGCCTTTCTTCCTCTGACCTTCAGTTGATGCCTTGAGACACTGCACTCTCTGCCATGATCACCTTCTAAAGAAGAAGTGGTTTTACCTCTGTATTCAACACTGGTGGGACTGCACCTTAAATCCTGTGTTCAGGTTTTGCCCCTTCATAATGAGAAAAAGAGGTGCAGGAGCATGTTCAAAAACACCTGAAAGGTGGTTGTAGCAAGGTGAGTGTCAGGCGCTTCTTCCAAGTAACAAGTGATAGAACAAGAGGAAATGGCATCAAATTGCACAAGACAAGGTTTAGATTAGGTATTAGGAAAACTTTCTTTCATGGGAAGGGCAGTCAGCAATGTGAACAGGCTGTCAAGGGAAATGGTGGAGTTGCCATCCCTGGAAAAGTTAAAAAGCATGTGGATGTGGCATGAGGGGACATGGCTTAGTGATGAACATGGCAGTGCTGGATTAATGGTTGGACTCAATGACCTAATAAACTTTTCCAAACTTAACAATTCTAAGACAGTCTGGAGGATTATTCTAAGCTGTGTCCAGTAGGTCATTTCATATTGGCTGCAACTCTTACTGTGAGCTGTTTTCCAGAGCTGGCTCTGGCTCTTCCAGGCCAACCTTGAGAGTAACACAATGGTTGTGCTAAGACCAAGAGATGGGTAACACAACAAGTGTGAGTGGAGAGGGTGGACACAGAGTAGGCAGTGGTGGCAATAAAGTTCTCCAGGTGGACAGGAACTCAGGAATGACTTGTTTTTCTAGATGCACTTTTTCTAGGAGCATGTGGAAGAAATGTGCTGGTTGCTGCCTAGATGTTAGGCACAGTGTCATTTTGGAAGATGATGATGCCCTCAACCAGGTAGAGTGCTCAGCTCAGTTGTTTGCTGCATGTTTTGCAGCTTTTCTCTCCGTGATTCAATGGGAGGCCTTTGCTATTCTTCTCACCCTTCTCTACCAGTGTTCTTGTTGCTTCTCTTTTGAAACTGGGGAGACTAGGACAAGACTACAAATTCAAGATGAAATCACAACACTGACTTGGATCAAGCAATTACAGCATTCGCTATCTTATTTATTGTTTCTTTGCATATGCAGTGTAATATCTTGATCATTTTTGACCACAGATACACACTGAGTTGTCTGCAGTAATAACCTGGTGTATTTTTCATTTGAATTCAGTTAAGTTTTCAGTCCTGCGAATTATTTGAGTATTTTTGTTCATATCCAAACTTGTATTGTTTTGTGTTTGAGTTACATTAAATAGCAATTTAATATTCTTAATAAGAAAGTAGATATTTTCTACTGTGTTCAAAGAGATAATTTATGTCAGTGTTTATTGTGTTTTTCTTTGATCCTGACTGCCCTGTTCAACTTCATCCCTTTTGGCAAACATAAGGAAATCATGAAGGACAGCATCACTTATGAAGTGACTCCTACTGTAAAATGTTTGTTTGTGGAAATAAAGACAAGAATACTCTAATAACTGATATGGCTGTGCTTACACACAGAGAGAATTGATCACTTCATGCAACTTAGAGCAGATGAACAAGCACTTGTGACCGTTTGGAATCTAAGACTGAAGACAAAATAACACCAGAGTTTGTATGTTTGTTTACATCTCGGTAGGATATATAAAACTGATACTCAACTATTTACAATTAGTCTACAGTCTCCTAACTAGGCTAGTGACTTTTCTTGTGCCTATCACCAGAACCTACACATTATGGGAGGAGAAAATTACCGAACTCTCAAAATGTTAAAAATATATTTGAAAATATATAAACCCTGTATTAAATAGCATGCATCTGACTCAGCTGAATTTATTTTACAAAGTCTTTTAAATTTCATTTCAGTGACCATTCACCTAAAACATACAAACAGACACATTCTTTCTTTGTATTTTTTTGAATATATATAAGAGTGGTGTCCTCTCTGAACTCTTAATTCCTGAGCATTGCTCGAAGGCTGGGATGGACATAGACTTTACAAACCTGAAAGAAGAAAGGTCACTTCCATGAAGTGCTTTACCTCTGCACATTCTTAATAAAGGATGGGTTCCTACCCTATCTATGAAATTATTCTCCCACTTTTTAACCTTTTTAGTTTTTAAAAAATCTATTCCTCTCTCATTATTTAAGCTTTGCAAATATATCTTTAGGATTTATAAAGTATCTATTTTAATTTGTTTTCTTCCAGCCATGCTTAACTGTACCACAGAAAATGTTAAAGTGAGACAGTGAAATTCATAACTTTCCATAGCATAATTGCCCCAAACAGCCTATAACTCCCCTGCATATTATCTAGCCAGTCAGCCTGATTGATTTATCTCTTTTTCTGCACACCTAATTATTTTGAGAATATACAGCATCTCTACTTGTCATGTATTAGCTCTCATTTTGGTTTCATTTAACTTCTGGAACTCCTCTAATAATACTTTCAAGTATGTCTTCAATCATGTTCAAAAAGTTTCTATTTTTGCACGTTCTTTCTCTGAAATTAAAATTTTATATAGGTGAAAAATCTCTACAGTTTTTACAGATGAATGATTTTTTAAGGGGAAAACATAGTAAAGGAAATTAGCTCTTCAGAATTATGACATTTGTGAGAGTTAAAATCCCAAGCAGAGAACACTGCACTGGTTTTATGAAGCAAAAATGGAAATATGTATTGAGAAAAAAAGCAAAAAGAAGCAAAAAGGGAAAGAAACAGACTCAGAAACTAGCAAAACGCTTTTCGTAATAAATTAAGATCTTACGAGTGGTTTAACAATAAAAAGGGTTATAGCAATATAGAGTATGATGGGGGAAAATTAGTTGTATTCAGAATCAAGTCATGAATGACACAACTATATTTGCTTTTGTTAGTTGAGCTTAACTGTTTGAGACATCTGTTCGTGAATTTGATGGATGATGCACATTTGTTGAAAGGGACTAGATGATTGTCTTTAGCTATTGCTAAAAATCACATTTGACAATTTCTACTGAGATGTCTAAGAGTGTTTTAAAATTTTGAGTTGATACTTAACGTGCTTAAGTAAAATTATTCTTGCACAAGTTCATGTTTTGGAGTGGCAATTAAACACAGTAATTATTATAGATAAAGACTTGCCTAAGCTCTTCATTCACTCTTGTATCCATAAAAGAAGGAGATATGTGCATATATTTCTTTTCCCCCAGTCATATGCATAGAAATCAAAGCAAAAGTAACGTCATAAAAACCAAATGACGCCAAATACAAAAATCAAACTGGTATTTTAAATTATTTAAAAGTCATAATGATTTCTGATTTTCTGTCAAAACAGACAGACAGCTCCATGTTTTTTGCCTAGATATGTTACAGTTAAATTTGAGCAGGCTGACTCCTGAATTCATTTGATAAAATGCAGATAACTACCTTGCATATATTGGTATCTGAGCTGGTCACCTTTGGGTCTCTCCATAGTTCCTGCAGAGAAATAGATATTTGGATGGCAAAATATATCTTTTCCTGAAGCAGATATCTGCACCAACTTGGACGAATCGCACTTTGACAGTGTTTATTTCTCCCCATTGACTATAACGTAGTCTTCAGTGATGTGTATGGATAAGGATGTTCTACTCTGACACTAAAAAAAAAATCAAATTAAACTGACTTTAATTTTAGTCTGCCTAGTGTTGTGGGTTAAATTATACCACTAGGATAGCTTATTTTAGCCAATAATAATAAAAGCAGAACATACATATTGAAGGTTTATTTCTGTAAGTTTTAATGAAGAAGAAGTTCAGGTAAAGTCCAAATAAATTTTAACTAAGGAATATGCAACTTCACTCTTTAGAATCATTGTATTACAGAAGGATCAAGTTAAAACTTCTGTGGTGTCAGCCACAATGAACCAAGACAAAAGAATGACATCTTTAAAAAGCAAAATGCTACCTGAAAATATGTGTTTTGTCCATATTGTGCTGTCTGTAGGATTTGGGAATTTTTTTGTGTTTATTTTGTCCTGCATGCAATTTTAAAGGAAACTTGTGTCCAAACATAATAATTTTTAAAAAAAGCAATAAGCAGGATATTAACTCCACTGCAAAGTACAATGTTGGTTTTTAAATGGTGTGCATTACTTTCTTTGTGGTTTGGAGTTTTTTCCGTTAATATGAAACATTTTCAGATACAAAAATCTATATAAAAATCAATATGGTCAATATGAATATCTTTACAAAAAGATATGAAGGGTAATACACTACTGAATTAAATCTGAAAATGAAATTAACTTGTGTATTTTCATTTGTTTAAAATGGCCTTACTTTACAAAACACTAATTCTTAATTCCTACAATTTTGCTTTCTCAATATGTAAGATGTCTGGTTTATAATTCTGATTAACTGCACTACATTAACTGCACTACAGGTTTTAATATCTTAAAAATGCCAAGATTAGAGATAGCCTGACATATTTTTATCCTAATCTTGGGAGTTGGTGAATCAAATAATTCTCACGTAAGTTTCATGGTGAGTCAGACCAATTATTTTTTTGGAGTAAAATTTCCAGAATATCTCAGTAGATTTTGAGTTCTAGTTTCATTTTCTAATTTAATTTCAGAATTAGTATTTAAATAGGCATGGAACTTTTATGCTATAAATTCTAAAAGTCCTGTCTTTAGGTGGGGCAGCAATAACTATAGGGTTTCAGGGCTAAGTCCCTTTTGCTTCTGCAGTTACCTGTCTCCAGTAAAGTCCAGATTTCTGGTACTGTGTCTTTATACAGTACACGTTATTCTGCTTTACATAGGTAGAAATTAGGCCTGGAAAAGATAGGAAGAATAAGACAGTCTGACAAGATATGACAGAGGTAAAGTAAAATTATATTTAGTCAAAATATTGCATGGTGGGGTTTTCTCCTCAAAATGCAGCTGAAATTTTCAGTCTTATTCCTACTGAATCAACATCAAATAAAATGCCAGCAAAACACTATCCTTTTTTTATTAGTGATAAGATGCAAGCTTTTAAAGTTCTTGAAAAACTCCCAACAATATTTCTGTATCATATGCTAAAATCCAGTTTAAGTGACCTGATGCTATCAAAAGCTGTTTTAAAGTAAAATCAATTAGAAACATAGGATGGTATGAGATAAGCAACAATACAGCTGCCTAACATTGAACTGTGTCTTTTGTAACAATCAGTCCTAAGTGTGGGACCTGAGTAATGCAGAGGGATTTCTTAGATTATTTAACCATTTATTAAAATGGATTTGAAGGCAAATTAAAGTTTGGAGATCTGAAAAGACTCATGCAAATGCTCATCTTACTGATAGACCTCCACTTTTCAACTTGGAGTATAAATAAGCATGATTTGATGTGTCTGGAAGGCTGAAAACCCAGTTGTCAGTAATGTACAGTTCATCATTCAACCCATGGGCAGGGAAATAATGACTGCATATTGAATGCTCATCAGTCTCCATAGGATCAGTGTTTCTTTTTATGGCAAGGAACAGAACTTTCTCTGTTCTGTCACCACATAACTGCTCAGGCTCTAGTGTCTGTATGCTATGACCCTGCCTGTATTTCAGGGTGGCTAGCTTGAATGCTGGTTTTGGGAAGTGCCCACCTAATGAAACTCATGAGGAAAAAAAAAGAGAGGGGAAAAAAAGAGTAGATGAGGCAATACAAAAAGTTAAAATATTCCCCTGGGAAATGAGAATTCAGAAGGTATACTGACTCTCTGGTAAGATAGGCTAACGTTCATAGAAGAATGCCCTTCAGTATAAATTGCTTTTCAAAGGAGTCAGTGGACTTGTTTGTTGGGGTGTTAGGTCACAGAAGGAATTTTCAAAGCCTTATAACTTGTCTATGATATCATACCATTTGTTGAACTGGTCTTCATGGTTTTGAAAGACCCACATGGCTTTATTTGCATCTATAAGGAAAAGAATATTGTTAAAATATGTAATAGAAACACAGTAGAAGAAGAATAATATTAATCAAAACAGTGCAATGAATAATTTCAATAAGAATTTGAGAATAATTGTTTTTTCTAATATTAAGATTTGTGAATTTGACTTAGTGGAAAGAGTTATTTCCACTCCCTAGTAAGAATTCAAAATGTGGTTTCAAATCCCAGGAGAAATAATTAATTTCCTGAATCCTAAAAGTCTTCTAGGCTTGACATTTTCAACGAGACACCTCTTTACAAGCTTGAGACTTCCATTCTATTTTTCACCTAGAAAATCTCTCTTAATTCAGAAGTCACTAGCTGTTAGTCAGCAGCTGTGATAAGCCTAATGCCCCCCTCGGAGGAAAGCCCATTCCTCATGGACACAGTCTTGGCCATTTTAGT
>VZRL01005927.1:2201928-2263796 GCA_013397895.1 Origma solitaria
TAATTGAAAAAAAAAAAAAAAAACCAAAAAAACCAAAAAAAAAAACAAAACCCTAGGAATCTATTTCAAGATGAGCACCTAATTTTATGACCTTTTCCTGTGTTGTCCCATGAAAATCTGAGGTGGAAAGCTCTTTATTCATGAACCCGACTGGGTTATAAAACAGACTATTGCCAGTTTCCCCTCACATTAGCATTCATTTCATGATTTTTATTTTTTCCCTGATAGAAGAACTGCCTACACCCTTGCTCACCATGGCAACTGAAGAATCTAGCAGCAGACTCAGGGTAGGAAAAACATAAGAAAAAAAAAACAGCTCAAAAATATCCCCTGATATTAAAATTGATTTTGTTTTCACGGCAACACACTACAAAATTGCAAGAGAAAGAGAGCTATCTACCTATATTTCAGATGGAATCACCCAGCATGGGAGGAGTATGAAAGTGTGTGTATGTTTGCATGTTACACTGGAGTATGTTAAGGGTAGGTGGCACTTATTTCCAAAGCATGTTTTGACTGCTGAGGGAGGATGAGAAACTGCCAATGATATGTCAGTGGATGTTGCTGTGGAAGAGAAGACACTCATATGTACTGGATGGAAATCACAGCAACTTAGTTTGAAAAGTTTTCCTTCTGTTCCTGAGTTAGTGCAATGCACATAACTGTTGATAAATATTTATCAGCGTGTCTAAACACCGAGAAAGAGTGAAGCAAGGTCTTTCAACCACTGTCAGAATGAAAACAGACACTGATGTTTTCTAACAACATAGCCAAATGTTATACAAGAATGTTATACCTTATGAAAGAGAAAGGATCCCATATCAAAATTAATAAAGGAAAACATCAATGAAAAGTTTTCTTGATGTCTGTGGGAAAATTATTTGACTCATCTAATTAAGGAAAACAGTCTGACACACATTTATCTAATAGCAGTAGACAAATTATTGGAAGTTTTCCTACATAAACCTGGTTAAAAAGTCCACTTTTCTTAATGAAAGTACAATAAGTAAAATAGCTTCCTTTGTTTGTTGCAAGTGACTCGAAACTGAATTTTTTTTAAAAAATGAACGAGCGTAGTTTTCCACCACATATTAAGACAAATTATTCTGTATAACAAAAAGACAGCTTTTAACATAAATGCTTCTATGCAGATGCCAAAGCTCACAAGCTCCTTCTGTGTTTACTATACCCACTGGAATACCATGTTGCCCTCCAAACACAGCCCTCACACATCCCTCTTGAGGAAGCAAAAGTGGTGATTGTTCAGCTCTAGACCAGCACACAAGAGTCACAGATAAGGGATGCGAGATGCACACCTGTGTCTACAGTGCAGGCAACAGCTGCTGTCAAAAACCTGATGGTCATGGTTTTCCATTGCACAGAAATTGGAATAGGTGGTTATCAGGTTTGACAAGCCCCATAGTAATGTGCATGTGTTCAGAAAAAAAATGATGAATTTTTATATGTTTTTGTTGACGTTCAGCTTACTGTATTTCAATTTTATAAATTTGCTTTCTGTTGCTATTTATTGTCTAATTATCTGAGTTATTCTCTCTCATTGTATGTAAATTGCAGGAGAATGAAGGACAGGATCAACAAATTGCAGAAAGCAGATCTAATATTACAGGAATTGGAGCCAGAGTTGAAGACAATCAAAGTCAAATATTACTAAAATGAAGGACTGGAAAAGTATGTATTGATAAGGAAAGATAATAGTAAAAGTACTGAAGTAACATTTTAAGTTAATGATATGAAATATTGGTGAAAAAATAAAGATTTTTTTTTTTTTAATTGGAATACTTAAGTTAAAACCACTTTGGGAATGACCAACATAGATTTTATCTTCAGGCAGTTTTAGAACAATGTCCTATACCTCCATGCAAATTCTGCTGTAATTAGAAGTCCTGAGAGACAAAGGTAATTGCTAGTCCTCAGATGTAGAACCAGCTTAAAATACCAAGATAAAAATGTTAAACTAGCTAGAGTTTGCATTTAATGCAATGGGAAAAATGTAGAAATGCTCCAGAAATAGTGCATGAAAATCAGCTGAAGAAAGGCAGTATGTTTGCCAAGAGACAAGGGAGAACTGGAAAAAGGACTAATCAAAAAAGTGTGAGAATGAAGACAAATATGCCAAAAATTGAAAGATAAAAGTTATTTTATTTATACAAATAAAAGGAGAATAATTTGTAAATGTATCCCTCTCTGCAATTATCTTCATCTTCTTGACATTATAGATAATCAGTGTATAGCACTAAAACTAAAGCAATCGTTTGCATCTGTGTTCAGGGAAGTAAGGATGTGGACTTGGGGGCTGAGTCAGCGTCGATAACACTGAAATCACTGAAATGTTCATGAAACATCCTTTCCTGATTTAGCATGGGTTGGAAACAGATTATTTACTCTTATGTATGTCTGACCTATCTTTTACTTAATGTTTCCAGTTTCTTTCAATGATAACTTAGTCATCGGAAGATGACTGCACATTTACTCAAATTAGTTTTGCAAACACTAAAGAAGCACTTCTCTAGTTTCCAAAGGTACTGCTGAGTAATGGGCTGGTGTCACTAAGGTTATAAGCATGCATACCTGCAAAGGAAGAACTGGGCTTTTATGTTAGGGTTTTCCCTATTAGTTTCCTCAGATATGTAGTTTTTATATTCAGTTGCACTGTATTTATACAATGTTTAAAAGAAACAATTCCATTTTTTATTACTAGACCCTTGTCAGCAGTGTAGCAGTAAGAACATTGGATAAACTCTCCAGTTTGACGTTCTAGGATGAATAATGAGAAATAGAAAGATTCTATATTTTTTATTTCCATTCATCTGCCGTCACTTAAACTTTCTGTTTTAATTCACCTTTTTTTAATTTAAATTAATTTTTTTGGATCAAGATTGAATTTGACGTTGAAAACGAGGCGGGGGAAAGCATATAGAAATTTACCACCCAACTGCCAAAGGAGTAGAATTTTATTTGGGAAAATTTCATGAGAATTTGCTCTAAAAGAAAGAAAAATATTTGCTGGAAATTTGCATTCCTGTTAGCCCTCTTTCATTATGCAAAATGACATCTCCAAACGCCTCAGGCAGCTATTTCTAATAGAAACCAAAAGAAAAAAGTGATAAAGGAATTTAAATCTAATAACATACTTTGGTAGAATATTTATAAGTGATCAGCAGTGTATTAAGCTGTAGAGAATACTCATCACAGTCACTCTGGCTTGTTATATTCTCTCATGCAGAACTACCTAACCTAAGGCTAGATGGCTTTGAAATTTGAAAGCAGCTTTCTGAGCATTAGACAGTGCATCTATTATCATCAACAGCTTCAGTATGTGAGTGTGCATATGTACTAAATTAAGCAAGGTGTTACTGCAAGTTTTCTTATTTATAGACACAATTTTCCATCAGGTTTTTAATTGTTTTTTCAATGAATGATACAAAAGAAAACAACTTTAGTGCAAATGAACAAAAAGTGCGAGTCAATCCTTGCGTGGCATGAATCAGAGCAACTGCACTGACTAACAGCACTAGCTGAGAATCTACTCAAAAACATCAATGTTTTCATTCATAACAATGTAATACCTCAAAACCTTCATCCCAAAACCAGTATCTAGACTGCTTAAATCTAACTCTTTGAAAATACAGTTCCTTGTGCCATACGGAAATCATATTTCATTAAGACAGATTATTTCAGGGTAGTATCTTTCTTACAGAAGAAAAGGAGAACAGAAGTTCTAGTTTCAAAACCATCAAACCACCTGACATTTTAACAAATAAAACTTGAGTTTAGTCAAAATCTATATGCAGAATTCCTGCATTTTAAGAAGAACAGTCTAAGTTTTTGAAAAGGTAAAGGCAAATTTGAACTGCTGATTGTTTAATTTTTATGTTTTGGAGGTTTTGTGATGGGACCTATTGGCCATACCTCATTCATATCCATTGCCCATAAATTAAAGTATTTTCAAAAGTTCCAACTTTTTTTAGGAGTTTTTTTAGTCTCTTCTTATAGCCTGAATTTCGTAGCATTCTATAGCAGATTTGCAGAACATATTTTACTTTACTGTGGAGTTGCTATTGCAAAACATTTAATTTAAATTTTATTTCTACAAATCCATCCTGTCCTGTGTCGAGCTGTTGTTTGCAAAGAAACCAAGGACATAATAAACCTATTTTAACTGGAAAAGTCCAGCAATAGTGCGCATCAGGTCTCTGACAGTACACCAGAAATGACAGAAAAGTTTATCCTCAGCAATCATCAGCCATTGCTGAGAATAGGATTATGCCTCACCTTTAGAATTATTAAAAAAATTTAGTGAATATTCTGTAAAAACTTTGGCCTGGAGTACTTCAAGAAGCTAGAGATAGTACTGACATATGGGCAGCATCTGATGAAGTTATTTCCAGAAAATCTGAAAAGATGTTTTGGAATCATGACTGTTAGAAAATATGCTTGATACCCAAGAGATCTCTCAGAAAAACAAAAGAGATTTAGTGGAAATATTAATTAAACAACCATTGCTCTACTACTTTCTGAACATGACTAATTTCCATTTTTTTTCTTTTCCTTTCACCTAAATTGCTTTCTAATCACCCTATAGCTGGCAGTTGTAGCAGATGATTTTCTTATCCTCCTGTTAGTTATAATAAGCAAAGAGGAAGTGGAGCTCACTATTTGGAGGACAACACTAACAGTTGAAATGTTTGAAAAGAATTTGGTAGTAGGGGGGCCTGTGTGATTGCTTACTCTGGGTGAAAAAAAAAAATAGAGATCATTAAAATTCTGTCTGGTGAAAGAGGAAACTCAACAGGTATGGTTATAACCTCTCACAGCCCTGAGAGCAGCAATGTGCCTACCTCTTGCTGCCCAGCCTCCCCCGGTACCTTCCCCCTCTCTGTCCATATCCCAGAACTCTATTTCAGCCCATCCCAGTGCATCGTTCCCTGCCCCACTGATGCTCTCGGAGTGCCCATCTCCAGCTCTGTCCCTGCCAACCCTGACTTGCTCACTGGGCTTCTCTTGCAGCTGACTGAGCTTTTCAACTTCTCTGTCCAAGAAACATCTTATTACCCCAACCCTGGACTTGTGTGAGATAGCAGAGCAAACCCCCCACTGGATCCTCCCTGACAATAACCAGGAAAAGTATACTGAGGGACACCATGAAATGTCAAGTAACTAGCTGTACACCTGGGAAACTGGGACCAAGGCATAAGATAGGAGTGTGAAAGGAGAAAGCAAGTGAGAAAGAAATAAATTTTCATCGTTGTTTCCATAGTTTTACTGCACCATTGCTGATACTGATTCGAGCTTGAATGGCTTTGGAGGCATTTCATCCAGAATGACTTGCTTGTGGTTTGTAATTGCTCTTCATAGAGGAGAGTTAAATCAAATAACTATTTCACAAGCTAAAAATACTCCTTAAGTATGATCACAGGCATATAAAACAAAAATGAGGACTAACCTTGTGGAAAAGGAGAGAAGTCTGCAGAAGCAGATGGAGGGTTGGGGTATCTGTATTAGTTTTTCTGCCTAGAAGAACCAAAAGAGATTTTGTGCTGAACCATATTTATACACAATTGCTTCTAAGTACAGCAGAATCTGAAGAGCCTGAGAGTGAGACATAACTCTGCCTCTGTATAAAGCAAAGCTGCATCAATGCAATATTTTGTTTAAATAGTTCATAATTATCTTTTTTCCTAAACCTAAAATCTCTTTACCTTTTCTCTCCAGACGAAGCTGTTTTGCCAGACAGTGTGAAATATGAACATGGACTGGTCCAGCAGCAAGTGGCTTTCTTCTGTGAGAGTGTGCTATCACAGAGCATTAAACCTAGTCAAGCACTTTGTGTGGTCATCATCGAGCCCATTATCTCCTCCAGCTCTCCTGGAGCTGCAACCACAGCCATTTCAGTGTGAGTGGAGGCACCCATATATTCAGAATCATTTGGTTGTCTGTGAAACAATAGGGTGCTAATTTGTCCTATTTACCTAAAGGAGCTTTACCACAGGATTTTCTCGTTCTTTGATGGACAAGACTGTATGCAGAGACAGATATTCAGTCAGATCCAGCTTTCAGCTGTTCACCTTGTAGAGATTTTTGGGCAGCAAATATCACACGGAAAACAGCGGTTTCCCTCACCTGTGTTTGGAATCCAGGTATTTTGGTATGACACTCACAATCTCCTTCTGAACACTCAAACTAAACTAAATTAATCAAAACCTCAATTATTCTCTGTTTTTTTTGGAGCAAAAGTTGGGTGTTTTTAAAGTTTAAGGCTTTCTCAATAGTGATTGATTTTCTCTGTTAAAAAGACATAGTAAGTAAAAAAAAATTATCAAGACAGACTTTTTTGCTGGAGTTGACCCAGTTGATATCACTGTTTGAAGCTCAAACTTGGACAGCAATGTTTCATAATTTCAGCAGAGATGTGGTGCAATAGGTACTGAATTTTAACAGCCTTAGGCAAAACTTCTAGTCTTATTTAAATTTCTGCATAACATATTAAGGTCTGGGACTTGTTTGGCTTTTTTTAACTCATCTGCAAATAATTTCATTAATCCTTTTTATTGTGAAAAATAGAAGTGAAAAATTTGTATGCCCAACATTTCAAAAGAATTTAAAAAAATAAGAATTTTCAATGTTTTTAAACTTCAAAAAGGAGAATCAAAGGGCAAATCTTCCACTCTTATAGACAGTTCTGTGATTCACCTTCTGTGAACACAGAGATCTTCAGGGGGTAATTAACTAACAAAAAGAAATGTCAGTGAATATTGGGTATTCCAAGGAAAAGTGCTTTCTCTTCAGCTGTAAAACAACATGCCCAGAGTCAACAATATCAGTTTTTTTGCCATGGAGTTTTGGGCTTTAAAACATATTGCCATCTCTTTATATTTTTTATTATTTGGAAAATCTACATTTATATTTCTTTACATGCAGGTAGATACTGTCTCTATAAATAGCAGCAGATATTCATAGACATGATAATGATGAATACACCCACACCCACATAAACTCTCTATTGCTTTTTAAATTTTTCTGTATTTTGCATAAGATAAGACAGAGAGCAGGCTAAGTACCATCATGAAGTTGCCACACATACAGCGCAGCCTGAGGTACCTTTTTTTCTTTGGGTTTTGTTCGTTCTCTCTATAGGCCTTACATTTTCAGCAAGTGCCATATGGACAAAACAGTTCCTGGTAAAATTTTGGACAACAATTAACGTAAGCACAGCAGGAGATTCCAACTGTTGACCCCTAAAAGGTGGTTAATCAACAACATATGGGTTTATTTATCTCAGCAAGCCCTTTTAATTAACAGTTCTGGAAAGTGTACTTTTTTATGAACACTTTGTTATAATATATTGAGAAAATTCTAAATAGTGCGAATGAAACTCCAGCTTGAAAAAAATTACATTGTTTATAAGAAAAGAAAAACCTGTCAAGAAGTCAACCTGTGAGAAACCCTAATGCTAACCTCAAACAATGTTAGATTAACTATATTTGTACCAGGAATCAGATCTGAATTTATAAGAAAATCTCTAAATGCAAAAATCTCTAAAAATCTCTCTAATGCAAGTTTGCATTTACTATTTAAACTCATCTTTAGAAAACAAATACACATTATAAAGTTTATTTTTAGAGTAAAATATGTCAGTAGGACAGGTACGTGGTTTGAGGCCACCCTCTGAATATACCATAACATTTAATTTCAAACTGATAGAAGAAGATACTTCATTATAAGGTAGGTTGAAAGGAAGAGAGGATAAAAAATAAACAGTGATGCCAATCTAAAGAGAAGAAAACGCCAACAAATTGGCCCCCAGAACAGAATAAGTAAACACAGAAAAAGGAACAAACATTAGTAATACCTCTTTATTAATGCAATGCAATTATTTAAGGTAAGCCTGAGGTAAACCAAAAGCCTTAAGGTGTACCAAAGATATTTAAGGTAAATTATTTAAGGAAAACACTAAACCAAATTTTCACTTGGTGTAAATTGAGACAACTACTTACAAACACTTGATTTATATGTGTCTTGAAAGCATTGGTTCTTCATACTACAGAAATTGAGACAACAAACCAGAGAGCCTTTTCTTTATCTTCGATTAACTAAAAAAGAACAATGTCTTTGATGGTATTTTGTCTGCTTATAAAACCTCCTGGTGAACTTCCTGTAAATTATGTCCTAATGATGAATGCATTGGGATGTCTTAAGGCATTCAAACACTTCTAATTAAGAAGCCATGCAAACTGAAATAACTACTGAGCCACCTTGGAGTATACTCATTCTTCACCCCTGAGCACCGTATTCTACCCTTTGTTAAAAGTAACTGCTACACCAGGAGCATTATTTCCTATGCACTTATTCATCATCAAAACTTGATCTGTCCTAGGAGGCAGAAACACAGGAGTGTTTTACTCTTTTACAGCATACTGTGCTAAATTAAAGGCATCTTTCCTCTTAGAAAGTTATTTTTTCAATGCTAAAATATTAGCGTCTCCTCAGCTGAGATCTATGATTGCCTACAGTAAAATGGAAGAATGCAGATTTGAAGTATCATGAACATCAGGGCAATTCCAGGGCAATTGTATCTATAGCTACAACCTTCTAAAAATGTTTGCCAAAGAATCTGTTGCTCAGCTGAGATTCTACTAAGTAAGGTGTTATATTTGTCTCCAAAACAAAACAGAAAAAGGTTTTTGCTTTATCATTGGCTTACTTTGCCACATTAGAAATAAGAGAAAATAACCTAAATTGGCAATCATTATGTATTCTGTATTATGTGATAACGAGGAATAAGAAAGCTACTGCAATATGAGGATTCAGCTAGAAGTAAAGATGGCATTCTCAGAAGGAATGTGTTTAGGGGACTGTTGACTTTTTCTCTGTGGAATGCCATAAAAAACCTTCTCAAAGAAGCAAGTTTTTGGAATGCCAATTCCTTGCAGCTCTGTGAAACTGTCAGAAGCAGTAACCACACATCACAAAGCTAAGGGTAAATACTAAAAACAGGGCAGAAAGATATCCTGATAGGCAGATATCCATATTATCCTCCACAGTACACATTACCATTCCAAGTATTTGAAGTTAATGCGAAGTTTCATTAAAGACTTTCTACATCAAGAAGGATTTTCAGGATTAACCATAACTAAATAAACATAAAGACTTTACCTTTAATTAGAAAGTGGTGTTTTCTAAGATGGATGTGGGACTCCCTAGTGTCTGATTGTTCTAATTTTAAAAAAACACCATTGTGCAATGCCCATGAAGAATATGATTGAGCACTGAATATGGTTTACAACCTCTGAGTAAATGTGGATGTCTTCAACTATGCAGATAGTGCAACAGAAGTAGTCTTGAATCTATTTGAAGGAGGAAAAGAAAGAAAATAGAAAGAAAATTTAAGTGCTGCATAAATTACACGAGCTATCAACCTCCTGCACATTGAAGACTAATTCTTATAAAAAAGATAAAAAAGCCATAGATTATTCCAGCATGTAACCCTAAGTGAGCAACTAATTTCATAAAACTGAAGACAGTATCTTACATAAAAATACAAAAAAAGTTAAATCCTTTGTGACAATTAAGCTAAGTGATTCATGCAGAGCTGTTGATTTCATTTTCTAAAGAAGATCAATGATTAGGCAAATCTTCTGTCCTGGATTTTCTCTGTCATTGTTAGTGAAACTTTTTATTTTTAAAAGATCTTTTGTTCCAACAGAAGATATTTCTGGTTTTATTTTTTAAAGGACCAGTGACTAATAAAAGCACACTTCTTAAGGTAGAAGTATGGTCTATAAGGTATATTATAAAAATGCCACCATTGTCAGGTTTTGATTTGTTTGTTTGTTTCTTAATTAACCTATGCATGTTTAAAATTACATCTAGATTATACACAGGGACTACTGTCTCAGTAAAAAGCCACTTGAGTCAGCTTTTCATCTGAGTGACCTATCTGTTTAGTACCTGCCTAATCCTGCTGTGTGAACTAGATGACAGTTTAATTTAGATCCCGCCTTTTCTTTTTAATCATTTTTATGAAAAGAAGAAATAGCTAAGCGTCATTTTAGGCCTGGGCGCTGCTTCTGATTTTTATAAAGTGTTACTTGATTATAAGTGAGCCCAGTCAGATGCATTAGGAAAGCAGATGTAAACAATTTAAAAGATTAGTCCAGTTCTAAGGCACCAAAACTAAAAACCAACTGTAAGCTACTTTGAGTACAGTTATCTCAAGGAGTTTGCTCACCAGGCTAAAAATGAAGACCTAGGAAACGCAAGCTAAGCATCTCAATCCTACAAGCACAACAGAGCACTAAAGGGCTGGATTCAATTTTGAGCACCGCCAAAGGAGCCTCGAGGAGTATGACCAGTGCATTACCAGTTGCCTTTTGTGGTGATGCAGCAAGATCTATGTACATGCTCAGTAGTACAATGCTATTTTTTTTAGAAAGGTAATAACTTCTTTCTGATACAGTACTCCTATGGCTCTCTGTTTTTTAAATCTCGGTTGAGAAGAAGGGGGAGATAGCATTTCCTTTAAAATTTTGGAGTCTGGGAGTTAGCCAAATGAAAATTAGTGAGCTTCCGCTGTAACTAATTGAAGTTAGATATTGTTTTCATTAAACTCTCATCAACTTCACATTTTGTTTATTTTCAAGTGTAGGTTTCAAGTGTTGCAGATGTGTTGGTTAGGTCTCAGGGAGGGAATATCAGCTGTCACACCTGGTTCATTTGCTATGTTATGCCTTTTGGGCTCCGAGCTGCAGAACATCCACTCCTTTTCTAATGCTCAGGAGGGGGGTTTTGGGTGCTCTGTAATTCATCTTACTTTCTAGTGGTTAAAAATCAATCTATGGCTAAGTGCTTACGTACTTTGGATCAAAGAAGGCAAGCCTGCATGATTGTTAGTACCTCTTGTTCGCAATGAAAATCTTTGTGTTAATGTAGTACATTGGTGCGCTTGTACTCATGGTTCATTATTTTTGATTATCTACATCTTTATGTTTTCGGAATCTGACCAAACTACAAAATGCTTAACAATGAGCATCCTAATATTATGAAGGAAGTGTTTCAGTATACAAAAAAGAGAGACAACTTTCATCTTTCCAAATAAAAAATTATTTTTATTTGAGGAAACATTGATCTTGAGAGGAAATTTTTCCTTTCATTCCAATATAACAATGACAAATATATATCGATATAGTACTAGGAAAATTTCTCTTGTTTTTCATATTTGAAAATTCATTGTCCTTGTCAGGAAAATATCTTTGGGAAGGATTAATTTTATTAACGGGTTATGCATCTTGCTCTAAACACTAGAAAAACCGAATAGGGTTTCAATATGGAGTAGACACAGCAGAAAAAAAGTAAAAAGTACTTCTTAAAATTGAGGCTGAGAAGGGGGGTTAAGGAAAAGGAGATAAAAAGCCTCAGCTCTCTAAAGGAAGGAATGAAAATTTGTGCAGAAAAAGGAAGAAACCAGCAGACACTGATGGCTAAATGATTTGTTGCAGGTAAGGCAAATTAATAATTATCTTTAATAACTTAAATTGTAATGAAAATAGTTATTCTTAAATCTGGTCAGTAATGTTGAGGATAAATTTACTTCCATGTTTAAAATGTGAATAATCAATTTATGTCACTTTAAGACAATTATTTTACCGTATCTGTCTAATATTTCAAGAGAGAAACCTTGGAGAAATTTTAGTTCTTGGAAGTGACTCCTGAAAAAATGTATGTAATATACAGTCTTGAGCTACTGAATTTAGATGTGGATTCACTGAAATCTGTAGGAAATACTAGTCAAAACCTCACTAGAATGTTTTTATTCATGTTAAAACATTGTTGCTTCTTCCTAATGTGAACAATTCATGACCTATAATCTGGTTGCACTACTTAAAACTCTTCATGGCAAAGGCAGAAAAATGTTTCACAGCTCTGATCTCCTTGGTCAGCCATAAAGATACCACCACACCTCTTGTCAGACCAAAGTATCTGATGCATTATCATATGAACCATTTCCTGAGCTAATGGAGGACGATTCAAAACCAGTCTAACTTTTTGCCTTGCGATTCCTATTGGAAGCTTTTTCCAGAAATTTCTTCCAAAAAGGTTGGAAACTTGAAAATTCAGGCCTGAATCAGTTCCTTAACAACTCACAGTCACTTTTTCTCTTACCAATGCCATTCTTTAAGAAATGCTTTCCCCTGTTGCTGCTTGGTTCTTGGATTTAAGCGCGGACATTAACCTTTGTTTTGCTTGACCAAAAGAAGCCATGTACCTTAGATTCACAGAATATAGGCTCACCTTTTCCTGGTCATCTGAGTAATATTTTTCCAAGATTATTCCAGACAAAATTTGGTGCGTTTTTTAGAACTGGGTTGGCAGAATTGCTCTGTTTTCACTTGAGTACTGCAATGGCACCACATCTTCTTCTTTTTAAAGAAATATTGCAGCTGATAAATCTTAAGATTGCCTCTGCAATTTTCACAGCCACCTTACGCTGATGTCTGACTGTCTTTCATGCCTCAATATTACCCGTTGATTTCGTCCTCCTCCATTATTTAGCCCAAGCCCTTGCTTACAGCAGTAGTCATTAATATGATTCCTAGCTGAATTATTCGGTGGTCGACAATAAGATTATTTAATCATATTTAGTCACTTCAAGATATTTCCATTATCCACATATTGATAATATATCCTACCTTTTCAATGGCAAAAAAAATTAGCAGAACACTGCTAGTCTCTGCACTATGGTCAGAAATGAAAATAGTAAACAGTATTTGTCTGTGAAAACTTCTAAATATTATCATTACTGAATTCTTTTCAAAACAATGTTAATCATAATCCTTATGCTAGTTTTTTGTACCCCTTACATTTTTTAGGCTATTCCATTATCTTCTTTAGTTTAACCAGCTATGTAAGTCCTTTATCTATAAACTGACATATCAAATGAAATACCAGATAAGAACAGCAAGATGTATTTGGCAAATGTGTGTTATATACTTTTTCCAGTTTCTTACTATCATGGAGGATTATTTCTACTTTTAAAAGGAAAAGCTTTTTTGAAATTTTTATGTCATGGGAGCATAGTTTCGTATGTGTTCTGTGCCTTTTTAAACATATCTACCACATTTACTATTTTTCAGCTGTATAGTACTATTTAATAAAAAAGTAGTTATTAAAAATCTTTGTTATTGGACCATCTGCTAACAATAATAATAAACTGACAGTTTCTGCTGAGAAACACCCACAGTTACCAGGACTCTGAAACATTAGTCCTTTTTCTGTGTTTTGGAGAAAAAAATGTGTAAAATTTTGTCTTCCTATTCAATAAAAAAATTAACTGTCTCAGGGGCTTTGCCTACTCACTGAAATTCTCTTTTAACTGCAAAATTTTCATACAAGCTGCCAGTACCACAAGCACGCAGCAGCATCCTCACTGTGAGTGCCAGGGTAGATCTTGCATTGATCAAAGTGGAGAATGAAACTGCAGCCTGGCTGGAGTCTCATGAAGCCACAAAAGCAACACACCCCTGTTACACAAGGGAGGCACCAGCTGGGATGTGTGAGCACACGGTGTGGCAGACAGAAGGGTCACAGTTATTATCATGACATTTACTTGCAATAAGATAATATCAAATTGAGTTGTTATTGTTCATTTCGTATAAAAAGTGTTCATTTTTATATGTAAACATATCATGCTGTGTCTTCCTTCAAGCAGGGAGGAAGTCCATTGGCTGACCTGCTGCTGATTTCAGTAGGGAGAGGTCTGCTGTGTTACCAACACCTTCAGAGCAGCTTGGATGCAGACTGATTAATTCTCAGAGGTGTGTTCAAACTAGAATAAAGGGTCCATAACAGAACACCAAAGTATACAAATCTGCTTTGAATGTTGCCTGCTCTATAAGAGCATTTTAAGTTAAGCTGTTCTTCAGACTCAGCAGATAGCTAAGTATTTTGCTGAATATGGGTGTGTTAGCATAAACCCAGAACCTCTTTTGAGATGAACAAAATCATCATTATGAAGTTTGATAGTATGATTATACAAAATCATTTTTTGTATGTAAACACAATTTGCCCAAACCCAATATAAATAATTTTACCTATTTACAGGAATATCACGCAATAAATGTAACTGTCAACATTGGGGCTGAAGCAATATTCTTAATGAGTTTAATCTATATTTTATATTTAACTGTATTACTTAGGCTGAAATCCATCTGGGCTTATTAAAGCATAATCTAAAGCCCAAAATATAGCTGGGAAGGCAAAAAATAAGTTAGCCAACTATAATGTGACCAACACAACAACAATATAGCCAGCTGCAAGCTGAATGTAGTAGAAACTTCTCAGCAATTAAAAATCACTGCACAGATTCTCATCAACTATTTATAACTGCTCCCCTTATTTATATTAAAGATAGAAAAAACATAATCATGTCCAGCAGCATTTTTTTTTTTAATAACAAGAGCTAGTTTCATAGGTAAAATTACAAGAATCCAACCAAGAGAATACAGAAATTAGTTTTTAAAACAATATCCCACTTGTAAGAGGAAAATTGTCAGGGCCTGTTTCAAGCAAGTAATGACATTATAGGAAGATAAGTCTAGAAAGTACTATATGACACCCAAAGCAAAGTCAATCATGCCCATGTTGTTTATAAATATCTGGTAAACATCTTTGTGCAAGAGTTTGCTAACAAACTAACACTAACAAATCCTATGGGAGGACTTGGCAAGTATGGAGGCTGTAACAAAGGTCTGTGGGTCAAGTCTTAGTGGGTAGGAAGAAATATGAATCACCCAGCAAGACAAAGATCAGATGCATCTCCTCTGAGAAAGTGAGTAGTATAGAAAAATCAGGTGAGATTTTTATTTGAACAGCTTCCATCGAACTGCTTCAGCACCTCCCCCTCATTAAGCAGTATATTCCAAAGTTTCATGCATGTTTAAGATGGATATTGAGAAAAAATATTTTTATTTGTTCTCCTGCACTTATTATGTTGAACATTCCTTCCTATCAAAGTCCCCTCAAGAAGAATTGCTTCATATGTCATAATCCTTCTGGCCACTCTCATATTTCTGTCTCAAGCTGAATGGAAGGAATTACTCCAACCCTTCCCATTTAAATTTGCAACAAATATATATTCACAAAACAAAAGCTACCTTTTCTTTGTTGGAAATGCTTTAGTTAATTAAAAAAAAAAAAATCAGAACAAAAAAACTCAAGTATATTTTAGTCATTCAACAGAAATGGCTTGTCCATGCTGTTAGTTTCAACCAAATTTAATTGAAAATAACTGGAAAAAAGTCATTATCTTTCTAAACTGCAAAAGTCTCTATTTTTTCAAAGCTACTGCTAATTTTAAAAGCATTAATTTATATTTTAAAAAGTGAGAAAGGGTATAAAATATTCAAATGTAAAAAAAACATAGCAAACTCATTCCCTTTTCTTTGTTAATTTTCAAGTTGATTGAGTTTGGGCCTAAAGAAATTAATTTCAAGTTATATTTTCAATTAAAGACTTAGCATGCAACAGCAGCATTTAAATGCTGCATTTCTGTCTCTGAAACATAATCTTATTTTTTATAGGTTGAAATAGAACTTTATTACTATGGTCAACAGTTTCACCTAGCGATATAACTTTATCCAGCTGTACTACTTCATCTTGTGGAGTACAGACATAAATGTGTGGTTTTGTGCATATATGTATACGTATATAATAGCTCAATAAAGATTACACAAAACTGGAACCTAAACATTCATTATATTAACTTGAAGCATATTAAAGCATCTTGAAATAGCACAGCAGTGACTGTCAGCTAGCCAGACTGCCTAATGGGTAGAATTTCCCTTGTTAGGTATCTTATTAAAGTTCCCAGCAGGGTTTCTGATTCGTCTCAACATCAAATGAATAGCACCAGCCTTTATTCAAGAAAGGGATAACTACAGTCTAACTAGATTATGCCAAATTCCAGAAATGTGCTTTCACAGTTGCCAAAGATTTTTTTTTTTTCCCACACTGTTCATATTTCCAAGGAGTCTATCACTATGGCCCCTATTCATAGGAATTATTATCCTGAGCTACTGCGCTACTACACCAATGACAGCATCTGACTTTCACAAGGGTATTTAATCTGAGATAAGTTTTATCCTTGGTTTTGGAGTACCTGTGCAATTTTTAGTTATTTGAAAGGAGCTACTACAGGAAGTAAAACAATGAAAGATCACGGCAGCCTCCCCTGTTCCCCTGCTTTTTTCGAGGATCCTCTTGAAGGAGCAGGAAATGCTGCTACTATATCAATATTAATGTAATTCTAGGCATCAGTTACCAACTTTTATTAAAAACTCTCTCAGCAAGAGAGGGAGTCTTTGCATAACATGGAATCAGATAATAAAGACAGGAAATAAATAGCTGATCTCCAAAGTAAATCTGCAAGTACAGTTCCCTCTGCCCTATGTTCAGCAAGGAAGCAATCTCCTGACAGACATTGCAAATGAAGTGAGTTCAAGAGCTTCAGCCATTAAAAAAAACATTAAAACCTGTCTTTAACTCCCTGCTCCTCCAAACAGGGCTGATGAGAGAGCAAGTGACTGAGAATCTGAGCTATTTAAGAAAAGAGTTGCTGTGAAAACTACCTTTCCAGACCCTGCTCTCACAGGCCAAATTTAGATATCTCT
Source organism: Origma solitaria (assembly GCA_013397895.1). Lineage (NCBI taxonomy): Eukaryota > Metazoa > Chordata > Aves > Passeriformes > Acanthizidae > Origma > Origma solitaria. Next base: position 2,218,614 of record VZRL01005927.1, read on the forward strand.
AATCTCTACACAACATACAGAGATAGTCAAGCACCTCACAAAGGCAATTAAAGTTGCTTCAGAGAGAGTGGGGAGGTGCCAATCCAAAATCAAATGCTGCAGACAGTGTCTATAATCCCACTCACATCTGAGTTTTGAGCAGCTCATTAAGGGCTGCAACAGATGTCTGTATGTCTGATCAACATCTGGAGACAGGAATACTGATGGCAGATGCCTACAAACTGTTTTGGCAAAGAGCTAAGTAAGGCTTGTTTTCCTTCACTGATGGTGTCTGTTAACTCTTCATAACTCTTTCACACAAGACCTTCATGGATAAACCATTCAGGGAGATCTGAGCAGCTCTTCCACGTTCATATCTGTTTTCTACCAAATATCTGCTTAATACAAAATAGCCCGTGGTGCAGACATTCTTTTTCTCCCTCCTATAAAATTATTGTTAAGATACCATTTGGCCTCTCTCTTCCTAGTGCCAGAAATCTTGTGTTAAGGAATGCACCAAGGCCCAGCTTCAGAATGACAGATGCAAAGACACACCACTTTACTGAGGTTACATACAGACAGGCACTTAGCAAAACCCCAGAGACAGAGATTTATTTGAAACTTGCAGAATAAAGATTGAATTCCCTATTTCTTTAGGATCTGCCAGTGCTCTAGTAGTGAGTGAAAAAATACGCGCAAAGGATTGGTGGAGGCGTAATAATCTTAAAAAGAAAATAATCACATCCCCATTTTCTGGGAGGTCCTGTATAACCTGACTCCATACAGAAATTGAGTTGTTATGGGAAGTAAGCCGATATTTGTCTAGAACATAGGAGCTGCAGGAGCTGGTTATTTAACAGCTCAGGACATATATAAGCAGACTTGAAGAATAAAAACAGCCTCACTCAAGTATTTCAGGCTCCCAGTACCTCCAAGCAAAGTAGAGCTAGAGAAACCACTAAAAAGAGATCTAGTAAACTGCCTCAGAAATATTTCTCATTTCTTCCTGAAAAACATTACTTTCAGTCCTAACCATCACATACTCCTCAGAAGTTGCTTGTCTGTACTTCCCAATGGACTACTACCCTGGAGTTTTTGAACATCTTTAAAGGCATCATTTTATGATTATTTTACCTCATGGAAGATTATGTCAATGGTGGAACATAGACACACACAAACACATGCACACAAACATCACTGGAGATCCATTCCTCATATATAGTGAATGGTTTTCCTGATTAGCTAAAAATACATCTGATACAGAAAAAAGGAAAAATTAATACTAAAATATGATGCATGTCTTGCATGCATTTGAAACAGTTCAGGACTGAACAGTGTTTTTCAAGAAGGTTAATTGGTAAATTAAATTTTAGTAACTCACATCATGAAAACAGTGGAGAAATTCTCCCTTCTAAAGGATTTTTAAAAATTAATGAACTTGAGGTAACAAAGTACTTGAAAAACAGAGTAGAAATTCCCACTTTTCTCCCCCATAGGCTGTTTTGTTCATATAAACTTTTGGCATCTTGACACAACTTCACGCTCAACCTTGACTCTTAAATCAGCATATAAATCATAGCATATATTAATTCAACAGTGACAGTACATAGTAAAATAAATTAGTTTCTTCACAGTCAGTTAGCCCATGTTATCCTATCATTTTTAACACACTTTAAAAGTTTGTGTGGCCTAAAATTTAATTTACCTGGTGTTTTTACAAGGAGCTATTTCTGTAGGGTAATTTAAACCAGGGAGGTCATTAGGAGCTTCAAAGACCTGAAGGCTTTACTTGAGAGGATGCAGGAGACAGATTGCTGAGACAATAAATTTCTTTTCTTTTAAGTTAAATTTCTTTCATAACAGAACAGTTTAGGTTACTGTAAAAGTGAACCAGAGAATAGTTGCAAAGTCTTAGGAAGAGCTATTTTTAAAGTAATGGTGGGAACCAGTGTCTGGACTGTAGTGTCCCCACCCCCAAATCATCTGTTCTGTCCTGAACTTCTAATCTAACTTACTTGGTGAAGAATTTGCCTGCTAGGATTTAACTTTCAGAAGGACTTTAAAAGTGCATGTGATAAATGCTGACATAGTTTTCCAGTTTTATGAAATTTAAAGTAGGCTTTCCCTGACATAAATGAGTACATAACCCCACTTGCCATTCCCAGCCTGGGATGTTCAGTTCAGCATATGATAGACTGGATAAAAAAGAAACTAGTTGAATGATGAGATTTAGGGTGTGGAGGTGGGGAATACCAGAGTAACATCCTGCAAAATCATATGGAAAACTATAGTATAGTGATCATGCAGGCAGAAGGCTTTCAAGAAGATGGATCATAGTTTCAAAGACGAACATAAATTATTACATGAAAACAAAACCAGATCAGATAATCAAGATCTCACTTGGCTTAGCATCTTGAGAAAAAAGGAGGAAACATACTGAAAATAAAAACAACACATTTCAGGGAAAAAAATGTTTAAATTTAACACAACCAATCCACTAACTGGATATAGTGAATTCACAGCAATTTTTATCATTTATATAGACAAATAGTTTGAAATTAAATATAGATAGATTTTTCAGAATAAATTGACATCTGGACTTCTCTTCCCACTATTATTTACTGAAGGCATGTCATACCAATCACAGCAGACAGTGAGAAATCAGATTGCTAAGCTGGTCTTCAAGACAAGTGATGTTTTCAGTGATACTGATGTTTTCACAACTGGCTGTCTCCTGGCTCATTCAAAACCAAATATGAAAGTTATGCAAAGAAGAAACAATTTTCCATTGTTGTTTAAGAAAGGCAATATTGAATAGTCTGAGCACAAAGAGCTGCTCAGATATAGTCCGTGCTACAGAGAAGGCATCCAACATCTCATCTTCATTGTTTTTTTCTGCTCAATATTCCCTCAGCTGTGGATGGATGTTTTCAGACATCAAATAGTCAGAAGCAGCACTGCAAAATGAATGACATTAGTTCCACTAAAGGGGGCAATAAAACTCTCATTGCACTTCTATAGAAGAAGAATATAGACAATGCAGATGACCGTTGAATTTCTGTATATTTTCATATTTGTTTCTCCTATCTTGCTCCATTCTGAGACCGTGGTTATTGTATTCCTTAAGCCAGATCTTGCAAAAGCAAAACTCCCACTGCTGCCAATTTTAAAAATACAAAGGAAAGCTTTTGCATAAAGAACACAGATGCAGTCTTTTTGTTACACAAAGGTTATTGAGCACCACAGGAATATAACACTCTAACACAAAATAAAGGTTACATATTTCTGTCAGGAGGTCGCGGTTTCTGGCACCCTGATTAGACAGTAAGTACACTGCTCATTATCTATTGCTGTTGCTAGAAGCAGGGTATTTCTTGTTCAGAACTGGTTAGCTATGCAACTTTTGGTTAAATAAGAAACATAAAGTATACATGAGAGTATATGTATAGAAGACACAGAAAATATTTCCCCTTGGAGGAAAAGTTAGATGCATTCCCATAATTATACATAGCAATAATTGTTGGAAAGCAAGAGAAAAAGATTATTAATAAATTAAACCATGCAACTTTTCAAAGTGTTATCATCTGTTGAGAAATTCAGAAGATTTCAAGCTGACAAAAATAAACAACATTTTTCTGAATCTGCAATTCCTGTAAATGCAGGCAGCATACAGATGAGTATTACCTTCTCCGGCTGTTTTTAATGTATAACATATACATGCTGCTGCTGGGTTTGTTGAAGGAGCTGAGCTGAGGGTATGGGGGAAGGAGTGGAAAAGTAGAGGTGAGTGATTCTGGTGAGAATTTGCTGTTTGTACTCTAGCTGCAAAAACTGAACATATTTACAGGAGGGAAGAAAATTCAGCATTACTGGAAACAAATGGCCTCACTTAAAGAAAACTGGAGGTGGTGAGGGAAGGGAATCTCTTTACTGAAAACAAATGCATTCTCAGTATAGGAAAAAAAATCCAGCCCACAACAATAAACAAACTAAATTAACTCAGTATCTTGAGACTGCTTAATAGCTATCTGGGAATCTGTTTCTCAATGATTGGAAGAGAAAGGACAGTAGGAGGGGTTGCCTCGAATTTCTCCCAAATGAAGGATTGTGGGGGTGGACTAAGAGGGGGCTGAAGACTGTGTAACATCAGGAGACACATTTGTTCAGTCTTCACTGGCATTTCCATGCTGAAGAATTTGTTTCTGCAAAAAAGGTTAAAAACTGTTCTGTGACTTGGATTAAATTAAATTCTTTGGCATGAAAATATAGACTTTTACTTCTTTCTACTTGGTGCCCAAATCAGAGCAATCTTATTTCGTGACTGTTTGCAGTTTTCGTTTGCCAGCATTGTTAGGTTTTCCTCTTGCTTGCACAGAAATATTCTGTAATTAAATCTGATTTATTTCCCCTATTACACATTCTAATTCACATCTTTGTCCCCCACTGTTCCTTGTCATCTTTTCCACTGTAAATTTGGGAATTTAAATTTGGATTAAAATTTCTTCTGATCCTGCTGCTCAAGTCTTATTTAGTTCTGATTTTTATCTATTGGACAAAATTTAAAAGTGTATATATAAGAAGCTAGAAGTTTCCTAAGTTTCAACAACTGTTGCTGGGTGAATTTTTTTTCTTGTTTCAGGTATTAGTTATGCATTTCCTATTACAGAAACTGTATTCTATTATCTGAAACATATAATTCAATTAATAAAAAATTTTACATATTTTTTCCAACTGAGATCACCAGTTAAAAATATATCTAAAACTAATCTAAGGACCAAAGAATCTGCAGCATTATCTATGAATTGCAGTTTTGCTACAGTTATGCTCAATGACTACATAACATTTTGATTATGCTTATTTAAACAGTTTTTGAAGACCTCCAATAGCAGAGACTCTGCCCTACCCCTGAGGACGGGAGTTCAATGTACTTATTGCAACAAAAGTTCTGAGTTGTTTTTTTTTCTTATCTCCTCCTAATCTATAACAGTTTCTTGCCGCAATTTAAGGGTTTTATTTCCTGTGCTATCTGACTCAAATGAGAAAATCACATTATTTCCTTGCTAACAAGCTTTTATACTCCTGAAACTCTCTCTTTTCTCTTGTGAGCTACCCTAATTCTCATACTGGTGAGACTCACAAGAACTATGGATTTTCCCCTATGCAATCTATATAATGCAATTGACATATATTCTGTATAGCATTAACCTAAACCTGCTAATGAAAAACAACCAGATCTTGATGAAATGCACAAAGATAACACAGGCTTCACTTTCTAACACTGAGTTTCAGTTTTACTTTGTTTTGCCAAGATTTTTTCAAGGTTGTTTTATTTTTCTGGGGTTTTTTCCCCCCGATTTATCACTGTCCTGGTGTCACTTTTACCTCATGCAGGATAGTTACATGAGCGAGAAACAAAAACTGATTCACTGGGGAGTTCTGTAATGCAGCAACTGCCTCTAACTTTCCATTTAAGGTCACCCAGAATAATTTAGCAGTGCATTGTTTAAGGCCTTCCTTATCTCCTATATTTATTTTATCAATTTTCATGCAATTTGCAAGTTCTATTTATTACTAGCATTTTACTTCAATGGCTCTGTGCAGTCATCATGACAAAGAATTACTCCTGAGAGGTATGCTGAAGCTTTCCAGCTTTTCTGAATGTGACAGGCTAGGATGTTGGAAATGGTTGAAGTCAAGGAATGAAAAACATCATGGGAATATGACTCAGGACTAGTCATCACCACCTGGAAAGTTGTCATTAAAAAAAAAAATCATGTTAGAAGTCAACATACAGTTTTGAGTCTTGAAAAGTTGCTGGAAGGGAAGTTAACGAACAAGAATCAGGTTCTGGAGTAATCTTTCTTCAGGGCAAAATCTTTCTTAAACAAAGAGACCTTCCCAAGTCAGACTTGACATCTAGAAGTAGTCGTCAGAATGAGGTCAAAGTGAGCGTCAAACTCCCTCTGCCTCACTCTCCTTAAGGTGATGCAGGCTATTGCAGGAAGTGAAGCAGCATCTGATAAGCCTAATTATGTCAGATAACAGAATTCCTGATAACAAAGAAACTCTGATGTGAGATTAATCTCAAGTCACTATAAGCCTTTCTTTATGGCATAAAATGAAAACCACCAGTGGTTCTCCCAACCTGGTTTCAAGGTTGGATGGACTTTGTGCTCTATTATTGTCCAAAGGATTCATGAAGATCTTCTCTAAAGTATTTAACCATAAAGACAGGCCATGTACACATCTCAGAACCATCCTAATCTTTTCACTTTTGTCTATGTTGAATCATACTTTACTATTTTAATCTGTTTTATAGTTTAATCTTATCTTTCAAACAAATAATTTGAACTCTCTTTCACTCTATTTTTTTAGTGTTTATTGTGCTGCCGTGACAGTTCAACTCCTAAGGTTTCTCTTAGCCATAGCATTGTATTTTCTCTGTTAACCATCATAGTGGCATCTAGTTTACCAAAGTACTCTAAAGTCAAAATATGTCTCTCAGGGAGGTCTTTCAGGATGGAGCCCTGCTTAAGTTCAGTACGAAAGCATTAATGAGAATTCACAGGAGTACTGAAGGATTTTCTTCTTTAATCTGCAATATTTACTCTCCTGTCTTCCTTATTCAGTCATAATTCTTTGGAAGAACATAAAACTAAAACTAGAAACATTAAAACTGCTTTGAATTTTAGCTATCATTTTTTCCTTTTATCTCCTTTCATTTCTAGCTGTCTCATTAGCATAATGGCTGTATTGGCAGTCATTACAAGAATGAGATTATCTAGTGATGAACACTTTCATAGCAAAGTATTCAAAACAGGGAACTGGATGTCTGTAATGGGAGTCAAGAATGCTCACCATCAGCTAAAAAATACACAGACTTTTGCAGAATCTCGCCTAGCTGTTTAATTCTCAGTTCCATTTTTTCCAGTTGCATTTGTTGTTCTTTCTTACCATTTGCTTGATTTTCTAAAAACTTTTGCAGAGGACCTTCTAGTTTGCAATCTAAACCAGCAAAACTACATCAGTTTGGCAGGAGAAGGTATACCAGAACCGAAATAATTACATTCTCCCATCTCTATAATGTTAGGGCACTTCATGATTTTTAAAATATTTACTTCACAGACGGTGCTCAGAACCTCAAGTAATCTTTCCCTCAAGATACTCAAATTTAGTTACATGTATCCAATAACTTCTTAACTTTACAGTAATTTCTGGCCGAAACCATAAAATATACATCAATTATAAAGGTATTTAATCTATGTATATATATAAAAATATACAGCTAAAACTTAAAAGAGACAGTTTTTATCTTTAATCCCCTTTTGATTTGTTTGCCATGCCCACTGATTATTATTTTCTTGTTATGACATAACTATAATTCTGAGGTTTTCTTGCCAATGTTTTTATTGTTGTATTATACAGGAACCAAGAAAAGAGCCGTTCACATGGTTACACTTAATTTGTGAGTGATATCACACTATGTGAAATAAAGCACCTCAGCAAATGATCCTCCCATTTTCACACTATTTCACATGGTTGCACTGGAATTTGTAGACTGGCAGGAAAGATATATATATATATATATATACTGTTTAATGCAATTAGGAATAGTCAGCAGGAATCCCTAAACTGTTGATTGCCAGAAGTCAGTAAGGCATTTAAAGGAAGCATATTTAGTAGATTCCTTTTATTTATACATTTTATTGAAGCATATGCTACTTGCCACTGTTAGAGCAAACATATTGGACCAGATGAACCCTTAGGCTGATAAAATGTGGCTGTTTCTATGAAGAGAAAAGACTATTTTAGAATTAATAATATTAAAGCAAGGAAGTAATTGACATGAATGCACAAGCATCAAACTTTACTGGAGGTGATGTTATACTACAGTGAGAACAGGGATGTGCCACTTGACCAGGAGTGTCACAAGAAGATTGGAAAAGAGGATCAGATTTCTAAAAAAACCCAAAAAACAAACCACCAACCACAAACAAACAACAACCAAAAAAAACCCAAAACAACTAAAGTCCTTCACACATTCACAAGGAACAGCTGATCTGGGAATTATGTTATTACCTTCCCTGAGATGTTCTTCTAATGCAGATAGATGGTCTGGAGCTGAAGCTTCTGAATTCTCTCCTACCCTCTCCAAAGATCATTTTTCCTGAACTACAGCAGGCAATGATTATTGAAAAGAGACAACCTTTAAATGCTTGGATTGTTTCCACTAGTGATCCGCTCTACACCCTTTCCAATACAAAAGAACATCATGGTATTTACTCTTTTTTACTTTAAAACCATTACCCTTTGTCCTATTACAACAGGCTCTGCTAAAACATTTATCCCCATCTTTCTTGTTAGTCCCTTTTGGGGAGGCTGCTATAAGGTCTCCCCAGAGCATTTCGTAGGGTACGTACCCTTCACAGTCAAATGTAGCTAAGAGAAAGCAGTTTGCACAGCCATCTCTGGTTTCTGCTTCAGTAGATTCTGAATCTTGTAGGGACGAGGTCCAGGATGGTTTGAGAAGTCTGAGAAACTTGAGGGTACCTGCTGCTGCCAGGTAAGGATGAGGAAAGATTCATCACCTTCTGAGAGCTTCGTCAGCTATCCTTGAGCTAAAGGAGCCTGAAGCCTTTGATGAACCTGTCCTCTAATTTCAGATGGTCAAGCACTTCTTTAGGTGGTGCTAGGGAGAGGTTTGTAAAGGCTATAGGCTTAAAGTGCAGCTCAAAGGTGTAATAGCGTGCACAGAAGCTGGCACAACAGAGTACAGAGAGGATCGTCATCTCACTTCAGACCAGCATAAATATACTCACGTTTGGCTGTAACATGTCACGGTGCATTTATCAATTAGCTGGTATCACTACAGGCTGGGAGATGAAGGGATTAAGAAGGATTTGGTGTTGCTGGTGGATGAGAGGCTGGATATGAGATAGCGATGTACACTTGTCACCCAGAAAGCCAATTGTGTCCTGGGCTGCAGCACAAGCAGCATGGACAGCAGGGTGAGGAAGATGATTCTGCCCCTCTACTCCGCTCTGGTGAGACCCCACCTGCAGTGCTGCATCAGCTCTTGGGTCCTCAGCACGAGAAAGACATGGACCTGTTGGAGTGGATCCAGAGGATTGCCATGAAAATGCTCCCAGGGCTGGAGCACCTCACCTTCGAAGAGAGGCTGAGAGAGTTGGGGTTGTTCAGACCAGAGAAGAGAAGATCCCCTCTGGGAAGACCTTATAGCAGCCTTCCAGTACCCATCAGGGACTAACAAGAAAGATGGAGATAAACTTTTTTTATCAGGGCCTGTTGCAACAGGAGGACAAAGGGTAATGGTTTTAAAGTAAAAGAGAGAATGTTTATATTAGATACAATAAAGAAATTTTTTACAGGGAGAATGGTGAAACACGGGAAGAGGCTGCCCAGAGAGGTGGCAGATGTCCTACCCCTGGAAACATTAAATGTCAAGTCGGACTGAGCTCTGAACAACCTGATCTAGTTGAAGATGTCCCTGCTTATTGCAAGGAGCTTGGACTAGCTGACCTTTTAAAGTTTTCAACCCAAGCTACTTTTTTTTTTTATGATACCTGAAAGAAATTAAGTGAAAGCAGCATTCCTTGCTGACATAGATCTGGTATTAAATGGATAATTGCCAACTTAAGAAAAGAGTCCACAAAGTAGGTCACAAAAAAGAGAGAGCGAGAGAGAGAGAGCTTTTTCACAGAAGTGAGGTAGAGTAGCAGCATATTTAAATAGAGTCTTGGGCAAGATAACCTTATCTGTGTGTACTCTGAGTACACTGATCAAACAGGAAAAATTAGTATAATTCTAGAAATCCTACTGTGGCTCGATCAGAACCAAAGTGATGAAATCTCTGAAATCAGTGTAGGAATAAAGTTTTACTTGAAACAAAAATCAAGAGAGTTACACACCATCTGCTTTTTTCTTGTTTCAACATTTGTTGAACAACCTCTATCTTCTCAGGCTTTTTGATGTTTATAAGGAATTGAGAGAAATATCTGCTGAAAGCATGCGGTTGCAAATAAAATAAAACAAGCTCGATATAGATACTTATTAAAAAATTAGTGAAAAAGTTGTGGGCTGAAATGAGTTTTTGTGAATTGCCAGGTGAAACAAAAAATAATGGACGACTTTACCACCACATTTTTGGAAGAAACATACAGAAATATGTATCTTAAAAAATAGGTTTGAAAAAGTTGGAAGCAACAATTTAGAGCAGCTCTTTTACAGTACATCTTGAATAAGAAGACATTAACTCACAATGCAGAAAACCACAACGGATAAAACAAATCACAAAGCAATAGTTTGCGATTTTAAGGTGGGGAACAAATGCGAGCAGTGGAGCAATAAAACTGTTCAAACAAATGCATATTTCGGTATGGAGTATTGTTAGGATAGACCCCAGGTAGGGAAAGAAGATGTTCAGACAAAGCTTTAGTTTTGACAAATGTCACTATTAAGTCAAATGAACAAACTATTTCAAATGAGAGAAAAGATGGAAAATTATGTGCCGTTACTGCTACAAAATCTAAGAAGATTGGTATGCAACCTGTCCCTGTCCCTAAGACAAAATCCCAGAGAAGATATGTATCCATATAGAGATATAACACAGAAAAACAGAAGATTGAAAGACATAACAGTAAGGGACATGAAATTAGGAAAGCTTTTATAAACAAGACAGAAAAACAAGGAAGGCAGAGAATATCCTACCAGGCAACAGGCAAACCTTAGATGACTCAAAAAAAATTCGATGTCCACTTTGCTAAGTAAAAAAACCCCATAATTATATAATTATGTGTCATTGTTGTCTTATGGAAGGCAATTATTTTGCTCCATGCAAGGTAGGCTAAGCTGGAAACTAATGCTCCACTTTAGATACCACACTAAGAATGATGCCATAATTTGGAACAAAATGAAAGAACAAGAGAAACACAAGGTTTTGAAAACATAACCTGGAAACAAAGATTTAAGTCAATCAGATTTTCTTGGAGAAGAATGTAATGAAATGTAATTGGTATCTCCAAGTACTTATTAAATTATTGTAAAAATAGATGGACCATTATTATTTCTCAGCAATCTGCCTAATTTTCAACAAGAAAGATATAGTTTAGAAAATTGTATCCCATATCTATTTATAAGATTAGTAAGCCAAAGAAATAGCTATTGAGGCCATGAAACCTCATCAATGGTCAGATAGGTCCGGTTAATGTTCTAAGAGTTCTCTAAACAAAATTGGATCAACATTGCTCAGCAGTGTTCTAACCATAGTTGGTTCATCAATAGGGATTAAACAATTGCTTATTTTCCCTGCTCTCCTGTATTTTACCACACCATAGTGTTTGTTACAAGTCAATCCTTATTCTGTCTTGTTTTGGTTTGTTTTTTTTAATTATTATTTGTAGTATTGAAGGATTCTTTTCCTTCCACATTGAATTGTGAATTATCTTGGATGGGCTGTGTCAAGACCAATTTTAGTGTGCTAATTCTGTAATTTGTTACTCAAATGTTTACAATCAAGCATTTTGCAGCTGAATTGGTAATATGATTCAGAAGATGAGCTTCTGGCATCAACTAGTACAACTCGCTTTTTACTAAAAAAATAACATGCCTGTTTTTCACATAACACCATGCACTCCTGTGTCTGTTTGTGTGACAATCCTGCAAATATAATCACTTGCACCTTAAAAAAATAAAAATAGGAAATAAAAAACCTCTTACATGTTGTGCTTTGTTTTTACCTTTCAATGACTTCTCAATATTAACGTCTATTCATTCAAGCTTCTTATTTCTGAAATGTAAAACAGGTTTACTTCAGTTTCGAATTACATTATGGAATATTGTATTACTGTGGGAAGAGGTGGATAATTATTGTATTTCAGTTATGTAATCTGCCTGACTTGCAGAAAGGGAGATTTAGTTCAGAAAATTGTACCAAATATCTATTTTTTAGTAAGGCAGAGGAACAGTTAATGCATCTATGAAACTTGATCAATGATCACATCTGTCAAAATAGGTGCCCTGGCTACAGCTAGAGTACAGTTAATTTCTTCTCAGTAGCTGTTATAATACAAGAATACTTCAAATCATCATCATCATCATTTAAACATAGTTGCATCTAATATAGTTTTTATTATCATAAAAATCAAAGGTTAACTTCTAAACTAAAATAAATTCTGTACAGTTGTAATTTTTGTAGAACTCCTGTGAGTTTTTTTAATTAAATCATTAATTTCACAAAGTAATTTGTAAAATGAAGACATGTGTGTCACAAATCAGATGTTTCACTTTCCAGTAGAAAAAAGACATTTTGCCTTTAGAGGCATCTTAGCATTTAGGGCAACAAATAAAGCTGTCATTTGCTTTTCTGGCAATAATAATACCTTGAAAAGCTTTTTCTAAACTGCTTCTGAAAGCTCCAGTCCAGAATCCCTGCTTTCACCATCACCTGGTGGATAAAGAGACTGTATAGTATTTGTCAGTCAGCTTTTTTTCTCCGGTGTCCTTCATTCTTCTTTATTATAACACATTATCTACATCATTATCAGCAAGAAAATTTTCTTGCTACTGCTGCGTTCAGCCCATTCTTTTCTACAGCAGCAGTTTCCTTTTCTCTCTTCCCATCAGCTGCTACACCTGACCATGCTGCCAAGAGTTTTGTTGATGAGCTTGTCCCAACTCTCCATTCTTCAGGCAACTTTGAAGAATCCTTGCCATCCTTGTTACCTTCCAAATAATGCTTGTATTTGTCCTCGCCTGTGGGATTTTCTTGCAGCATCCTTTAATATAGTGTTATACAGAATGGAAACAATCTAAGAGCTAGAAAGAAAGCTAACAACAGTATGACGTCTTTGGAGGTGAAGCCAGAGGAGTTCCAGAGACCAGCTTCCACTTCCAAATCATATACAGGTATAAAGAGCATCAATAAAATTTATCCTTCTATTGAACCCAAAGGATTTATTGATGAAAAAGTAATTCTTGTCATACAGATAAGAAAACTAGTCATCCATATCATAGTGTTGTTGCCAGGCCAGTGACTAAACTTAAGAGATGTACTGCTGTCACATCACTTGAAGAGCGAGGAGGATTAGTGCAAACATTGTAGATGTTAATTTTTTTTTACTTCTTAAGCAAACTTAATATGAGGCTCATGCTGGGATCAGAATGACAATGCTTATTAAAAATATGCAAAAGACAAGGCCTAATCACCTCTAAACCAGTTGGAGCTTGGAGTTTCCTTAAACATGAGCTCTGGTGATAATCAGTAGCAGATTTACAAAATATTTAAAGACATACTACTCTGTCCTAGAAATTTGACTCTATTCTGAGTCTACAACGGTCTGCTGGGTAATCCTGATAACGGTGTGTTCAGACAAATCCAGTAATGTGCCTCCACCTCTGCTGGCCAGCAAGGCTCAGTAGCCACTCACCAAATCAGTGATGGACTGTGGCTACTCCTGACGCTGCCTAGAGCACAGAGAAGACTGACACTGCTTTGAGAAATTTCAGATATGTCACAGAATTCATTAAACATCACAGATTCATTAAACAGAATGTCCGTATCTATAACATAAATGTCTGCATCTGATCATTAATTCTGTAGGGAACTGGGGAGGAAGAAGCAATTTTTTAACAGTTCACTTAATCATTTCAGGGTTTTATCACAGGGTGAGATGAGCTGTAGTTCTCTCTCTGCACTATCTATAAAGGGAGGTGAACCTGGCTCATTCGGATCTATCTATGCTGTGGAAGTTGAAAACCATACAAGATGAAGCCTACTCTACTTGTTTTGAGAAAACATTGCCAACAGAGCTCAGACTTTAATGCTCTGTATTTGAGAAGGCCTGGCACTGACTGTAAATCACTTTCTATTCTTTTTTCAGAACAAGGTTTATTGTTGCTGTATATACCATGAGCAGTGGCAGAGTAGTTTGGTTTACAGAATCACAGAATCAACTACATTGGAAAAGACCTCTGAGATCATCAAATCCGGCTTGTGACCTAATACTACCATGTCAATTAGACCATGGCAGGTCTAATTGACATGGTAGTGTTACATCCAGTCTTCATCTTTTCCAGAGCTTCCACCACCTCCCTAGGTAAACCATTGCAATGCCCAGTCTCCCTTTCTGTCAAGTAGTTCTTCCTAATGTCCAGCCTACACTTTCCCTGGCACAGCGTAAGATTGTGTCCTCTCATCCTGTCGCTGGCTGCCTGGGAGAAGAGGCCAACCCCACCCTGCCAGCCTCCTTTCAGGTGGTTGTAGAGAGTGATAAGGTCTCCCCTGAGTCCCCTCTTCTCCAGGCTAAACACTCCCAGATCCCTCAGTCGCTCCTCATAGGACTTGTGCTCTTGAATCTTCACCAGCTTTATTGCCCTTCTCTGGACACACTCCAGCATCTCAACATCCGTCCAAAACTGAGAGGCTCAGAACTGGACATAGAGCTCAAGGTGTGGACTAATCAGCACCAAGTACAGGGGAAGAATCACTTGTCTAGTCCTGCTGGCCACAGTATTCCTGGTACAGGCCAGGATGCCATTGGCCTTCTTGGCCACCTGGACACACTGTTGGCTCATGTTCAGTCTGCAGTCAATCAGTACCCCCAGGTCCCTTTCTGCCTGGCCACTGTCCATCCACACTGTCCCCAGCCTATAGTGCTGCAGGGGATTGTAGCGGCCAAAGTGCAGGACCTGGCACTTGGTCTTGTTAAACCTTGTATTGCTGGATTCAGTCCATCTCTGCAGCCTGTCCAGGTCCCTCTGCAGAGCCCTCCCACCCTCCAACAGATCGACACATGCTCCCAGCTTAAAGTCATCAGCAAATTTGCTAATGTTGGACTCAATCCCCTCATCCAGATCATCAATGAAGATATTAAACAGGACTGGCCCCAGCACTGATCCCTGGGAATCATGACTAGTGACTGGTCCCCAGCTGGATGCAGCACCAGTCACCATCACTCTCTGGGCCCAGCCATCCCAGCAGTTCTTAATCCAGCGAAGTGTGCACCTGTCCAAGCCATGGGCTGCCAGCTTCTCCAGGAGGATGCTGTGGGACACAGTGTCAAAGGCTTTGCTGAAGTCCAGGTAGGCACATCCACAGCCTTCCCTGCATCCACCAGGCAGGTCACCTGGTCATAAAAGGAGATCAACCTGGTCAGGCAGGACCTGTCCCTCCTAAATCTGTCCTGGCTGGGTCTGATCCCCCTGCCCTGTATGATCTGCTCATAACGATGCCGGGCACTGAGGTCAGGATGACAGGCCTGTAGTTTCCCAGATCCTCCTTCCACCCTTTTTATGGGTGGGCATCACCCATGGCAGTTTCCAGTCATCTGGGACCTCCCCACTGAGGCAGGACTGATGGTAAATGATGAAGAGCGGCTTCACAAGCTCATCTGTCAGCTGCCTCATCACCCTAGAATGGATCCCACCTGTCCCATAGATTTGTGAGCATCTAAGTGGCTCAGCAGGTCACTAACTGCTTCCTCTTGGGTTACAGGGATTAACAGAGAATATTCTGTTCCCTGTCCCCACCTACCAGCTCAGGAGGACAGTTGACCTGTCTTATTGCTGAAAACTGAGGCAAAGAAGGTGCTAAGTACCTCAGCCTTCTCCTCATCCTTGGTAACTATGTGCACCCCCCACATCCAACAAAGAATGGAGGGTTTCCTTGCCCTTCCTTTTGCTACTAATGTATTTATAAAAACATTTTTATTTACCTTCACAAATGTGGCCAGGTTAACTTCTAATTGAGCTTTTGCCTCTTTAATTTTCTTTCTGAATGACCTAACAACATTCTAAAAGTTTTCCTGAGTTGCCTGCCCCTCTTTCCAAAGGTGGTACATCCTCTTTTTTTTTCCCCTGAGTCTCTTCAAAAGATCCTTGCCCATCCAGGCTGGTTGTTTTCCCCACCAACTCATCTTTCTGCATATAGGGTCAGTCTGCTCCTGTGCCTTCAAATTTTTTTCTTGAAGTATGTCCATCCTTGATGGACCTCTTTGATGCAAGTGGTCCCACCACATTTCCGTGTTGGCAGCTACATCATAGCTTTCCTTCGGTACAATGGCTTCCAGTTCCTCTTGTTTTGTTACCCATGCATACGTACTTCAGCTGGGCTGCTGAGTTCAACCCCAACTCTGGCTTACCACCCTCAGGCTCCTCTCTGAAAAGCCTGGCTTCATCCCTTTTCCCCCTTCAAACCTAGTTTACAGCCCTGTAAATCAGACCTGCCAACTCATGGGCTAGAGTCCTTTTGCCCTTGCTATGCAGATGAAGCCCATCTGACTCTAGCAGGACTGGTGCTGTAAAAATTGCCCCGTGAACAAAAAAATCAAAATTGTGCTGATAGCGCCAGTCCTTAAGCCACATATTTACACCATGTGTTTTCCTGTTCTTTTCAGCATTCATCCATGCTATTGAAGGAATTGAGCAGAACACCACCTGCACTCCTATCTAATCAACAAGTCAACCCAGATTACAATCCAGTCTTTCCAGACAGATGGAATTTTACATTAGTGAGATAGGGTGTTACCTCTTAGAAGAACTTCTCAAATATAGGTTAATTTTTACTGTGACCCTTCTGGATTTATTCAAAGATATGCCACTTCCATATGGCTTTTACTCCTTTTTTCTCTACTATTTTTATCCTCAAACCCAAAGAAAACTACTCTCTGCATTTAGCCATAAGGATTCCTGTATTTTTTCAGAACAAAAATAGTTTCAAGATGACTTTCATGTCCAAAGTTTTCCTAAAAAAATTTAAAATTATAGCATATTATTTCAAAATTAGATCAGGCACTTTATGTTAACTGCAATGCTTAAGGATACTTCTCCCAGTTTCCCGCCTCACAATAAAGCATGGAGTTTGTTTTATAAAGAACTTTGAAAAACATGCGTTGGCTAGTTTGCTTTTCCCTTCTGGCTTTCCATCACTCTTACACACAGAAAACCATCCCCCAGTAACAGGCCTATTCTCATAGGCAGTCTTTTAACAGCAAACTGATTCCCCTTCTTCTATAGCCACTCTTTGACCAGATCTTGTCTCTTGATTAATTCAGACTAAGGAGTGTCAGAGCATACACTCCAGCCCAAAGATTTACTGACAGCCAAACACAGAATTGTTTATTCCCTGTGCATGCAAACAAATAAAGCAAATAAATATGGAGCCAAAGTAATAAACCTGATAGTCTGTACCCACTTTACAATACCCAGCTGCAAACCAAAGAGCAAATAAAAACAAGCTGGCATCTAGTAGTTTGGATGTTGCAGAATTTGCTGCGGGGCACAGGGGTTCCACAAAATCAAACCTCAAAAATGCAAAGTCTGTGGGTTAGTATTCTCCATTTTGTAATGTTTACAAGTACTTGGTTAATGGCACAGGATGCTGGCAGTATCATGAATATAGCATTGGTAATATTATCTACTTCCTATTTTATATTGTTTCCAGTGGCGATGCATGACTGTATTTGGTCTCATGCTGTTAGGTTAAAATGCCATGCTGTTTTTCATGGCAACCCACTAAAAGCACTACCAGAGTATAGTGAGTCAAATTTTGCTCAGTGTGTAGCACTGAGTGAAGAATGACTGAAAGACTAGATGAAGCTGCCAGACTTATGTTTAATGTACTCGGCGGAAAAACAGTATAAAGCTATTTCCCACTGCAGGGAAGTGTAAAACTACCTCCCAAACCCTTATCTAATTTCTGAGAGAGGCAGTCTTATCCTGTCTTAAAAGAACTGGTGAATTTTCTCTTTTGTGTCCTTGTTGTCTGTTTTTCTACCGGTGTAAGAACGTTTAATTATCCAATGTTACATGTCTCTGTAGTGTCTCCAGGAAGACACAAAAATCTTCTAATTTTTTTTCTTCTAGAACAGCTTGGTTTGGGGAAATGAAAATTTGCAATTAAAAGCTGAAGCAGAAAATTTGTTTGAGATGTTTCCTGCAGGAAGGATTTAGCATAGAGCACTCATATGGGCAATGGCATGCCCAGAGGGTTTCTCCCTGATTACCCCTTCAGATTCCCGTTCAACTCTCTGGTTATAAACTTAGTACCCTTCTTATTTCTATGTTTTTTAACTGTCCAGCTTTGCCCTTAAAATTTTGATTGGGTCAAAACCCAAGAGAAAACGCTTTAGCCTTCTTATGAACACATACTGTAAATCACAATTTCACATGCTTCTTTTCTGCATTTTTTTCAAGTGCCTGGTATTCCACATTTCCCTGTGTTTTTAATAAAAGGACATGTCACCAGGAATGCACCAGCCTGGTTGTGCAGCTGACTGGTGTCACAAATGTTAGTGATCCTCTTGCTTATTTTTCATGACTTCCACATGCTGTACCTGGAGTCCCGCTGCTACCCTATTTAACTTGACATGTTTCTGTTTGTGCTAAGCAGGTTGGATGTTATTGCCTCCATTTAGGAACAGATGTTACTTAGTATACCCTGCACTCCTCCACGCAGTCTTTTTTCACAACTCTCTGAGAACAGACCGCAGGGATTGCGCTCTTACTTCTGTGTCACCCTTCCCACAGCAGCTCCTGGAAAGAGAGAGAGTAGGAAAGATGAGCTTTTAATGTTGTTATGAAACCATATGCACCCTGCTGCCACCATATCAGAATGTGTTTTTTCCCAGAGTGTTTAATACACCTCTTTTGACTCTACAGAAAATGAATTGTGAAGGATACTGCAGTTAGAAAACTGTTGATTTTTGCCTGGGGAAATGAAAATCAGGAAACGTTATAAAATTCACTGTTCAATATTAACTTAATCACAATACATATTTCAGCAATGTACAGTATGTTGCTTTTAATGCACAGCTACAGTTCCATGCCTGTCTTTTTCTCTAGTCTAGCCTGCAGCTCTTGCTGGCTGTGAAAGTTAAGATTTATAGTGATAATATTTGCTATCTGACAATGAGTTTCAAAGCTAACAGCTTTGTGGTGTTTTCTCTATGTTCTTGCATATGTTTCTGTACTTGCAACGACCATTAAAGTTTGATAGGAGAATTGTGCACATCATGAACATGAAAATGAGAATATAATTACCCCTCTGTTTTCAGATCACTAAAATCAATCTTCTTATTTTATTATGAAGTATCAGGCTGGCTGCAGTTGAAACTATTTTCACAAAAATCCTCAGAAAATCTAGCAGATGTAATGACTACCTATGCTGCAAATCAGAATGTTTCTTCCTGTGCCTGAAGCTTGAAAGTCATTTATCCTCTTCTCATAATACATCACCCAAAACCAAAATTCACAAAGTACCTAAATGTGGTCTTATTTGTCTGAAGCAATTTCAAAAGAAATTCAAAAATAGTACCAGGAAAATTGCTAGGCAGCTTTAGACCACCTGCTAGACTGTCATGTTTTTATAAGGGATTGGGGTTTGTCTTTTCTTTAAATAACTTTTTAAATTATGCGTGTAACTGATAGGGAATTCTGTCTTCAGGAGAAGAAAGTGTGTTGGTAACAGACATATTTAGCTTTGGAAGGATAAAGCCTACCTGAAAGCACAGCTCAGGTAGGTGGGACCTCGAGCCCAACTGCCCAGCCCTCACGAGTTAGGTGGTTCTGGTGTCTGCTCACAGAACAGAGGCACAGATAAAGGTCATGGGGATGCCCATCCCAGAGCACAATGAGACATGGGCTTGTCTGTCCTGCTCTAGTGGTTTAGGTACGTGCAGGAAAGAAATAAGGAAACAGAGGAGCTACGAGCAGCTTGGTACCACTTTAACTGGTTTGCGACAGGAGACTGGGGGGTGATGGTAACACAGGTAATGAATTATTATTGGTGATGGATATGGGGGAAATTGCAGACATCAGCTCGTGGCTACATCAGTAGCAAAGCCTTTTGCAGCTTATTTTGCCAATCTGTTTTGAAACATCAATAAAGAGTGAAAACAGCTGCCTGCCAGGAGTCACTTCATACCTACCTGAGTGTCTGACACCTTGTATCAGCCTGGCCTTAAGCGCTGCTACAGTCAGAGGCTGGGGCTGCCAGACAGGATTTGGTTGGTGTGAATCCTTTCCTCAGGTCCACTATGGTGTCTGAGCTGCGCCAAAGCCATAGAGAAACCCAGGACTTTTGTTAACATGACTATAGTGTGCTTGTGCCAAGGAACAGACACCTTAGAACTGTGATCTGAGCACAGAACTCATTATCCCATATCCTGTGTAAATAAATCACACATCATGCCACTGAATAGTATGCTTCTGTTCTTGTGGTTACAGCACCCTGATCTCCCCCAGGACAAGCACTGTGATAAATATCTATTTCATTCCCAAGCAGCAGCTATTTGTCTTGGCTGTTGATTTCAAACTGTCTCACATCAAATTTCCTGAAACCTAGGGGTTCTCATGCACTGAATTATATTTATTTCTGTTGTATTTCAAAACAAAATCCATCATTAAAATCTCACCATTATGACACAACTTTATTTCTAAATGAGATAAATATCTGATTTCTTCCCTCCCACCATCTTCAAAACCATCTGCAAATTCTTTACTTTTGGCTAGCTGAAAGCACAGAGGAAAGTGCATAAAATGTTTCATTTGTTTCTCCACAAGTGTTCAACATTGAAGAGAATTCTTAATCACCATTGCTCTTCATGTAAAATATGGTTTCAAAGAAAATTTTGAACTTGAAGAAAGCTTTTTAAAGCAGTTGTTATAAATGCATTTCATAAAACGTAGATATTCATATGGTCTTCACAAACACATATAATTTTTTTTAAAAAGTACCTCATGAAAGATGTGTAAAAACATGATTAATTCAAGAATCTTCAATACAGACACTCTGCAATAAGTTACTAGCTTTAAATAGCAATTGTACCTAATACAATACTGTCTAGATATCTTTATCTGGATCAGTCTCCTGAATACATACAATGGGGAAAAAAACAATGGATCAATTCTCATCTGGCCTTTCCAAGCATACATTTACTGACTTTAAATGACCCTCTTCAAATGAACCAGTGAAAGATCTTGTCTACTAAATGAAGAGTCATGATAAAGAATTATATTTAACCTATTGGGAATATCCTATTCCAACTTGCCTGAAACATTCCATTTGAAAACATTCATCATCAATGTCCCCTTTTTATAATAAATTACTGTGACCAATTGACTTTTACTTTGTCAATGGAGATATTTATCACCTAGTTTCAAGTGTTTAGTCTTGTTGGTCCAAATTTTTAATCCAGTTGACCATCTGCTGGTTTTTTTATTCATTGTGTGCTCTTTTATTATCAGGTCTTCTGTTGGATCATTTAAGTATAAGGGAATTTTGAAGTATAAGGGAAGTACATTTAATTATTTGTTCAACCACAGACTTCCCAAGGCTACAGGAGAGGTGTCAATAACTCCTTGACAGGGTGAATGGCCTCACATCTCAGTCTGACTGATACTCTCAGGACTGGCCTTCCCTTGCCTGTGGCTGCTGGAGCATATGCTGTTTGGTAGATGGAACCTACACACACCTGACTCACCAGCAGGACACCACTTCCCCTTCAATGCCACCATGGGTATGCCAGCTTGAAGTCAGCTCCTCACTGAGGTGACTGGAATACAGCTGATGTCAAAACAAGAGTGAGATAGGCTGTATCATGTAGGTACAGCCGCTTTCTACATTTTTCTATAATGTTATAGCAAGGTCTTTTGGTACAAGACAAGCAATAATGGTTTTAAACCAACAGAATGTTGACTTACACTAGATTTAAGGGCAATTTTTTTTTTTTTTTTTTACAATGAGGGTGTTAAAACACTGGAATAGGCTGCCCAGAGATGTCATAAATGCCCCATCCCTGAAATATTCAAGGTCAGGTTGGAGAGCGCTCTGAGCAACCTGACTTAATTGAAGATGTCCCTGCTTATTGCAGAGGGGTTGGACTAGATGACCTTTGAAGGTCCTTTCCACCACAAAGTGTTCTATGATTGATGATCTCACCCATCCTCTCTGCCTCACCACCATCCCCTCCAGCTCCTGTATCCTGGCTCCCCTGCCCTCGCTGGGCAGCACCGCAGATGCTCCCTGGCAGTAACTCCTGGCACTTGATATGAAATGGAAATCTCTCACAGTGTACTACCTGTATGACTTAATATTGATTTTACCAGGAAGAACACTGTCAAAAAGTGGACTGATGATTGATACACTTAACTGCTGCAAGATCATTTAAAAACACTTTCCAGCAAAGATCGTTTACAGAATTCATTTCTGGACTCAGGGCTGCAATTATTCTAAGGACCAGCATAGAGAGATGACAAAAATTTTTTATCTCAGCTGTAAACTTTAGATGGTCATACCTGTTCTTTAAGAAAACACACAAAAATTTTAAAAAATGTTGATTAAAGAAAGGTTGCTTAATTTTGACTAAAATTGTGTTTGGCATACTGACTTTTTAAACCCAGCTCTTTTTCTTAGATTTTTTTTTTTACTAAAATTTCACAGTCTCTCATAGTACGAAAACAAACTTGTAATAGGGAAGTTTGGAAAGAGGATATAGAACATTCTCTTTAAACTTCTGTTTAAAATTCAAAGTCTCTAATTACAGATTTTTAATTCATACTCTATTTTGCAAACTATACCATAATCATGGAAGATTTTTAATACCAAATGAATTAATAAAGTGTTTCTTTTTTACAGTATTTTAAGAACTTCTCATCATAAGCAAAAAAAAAAATTATGACGTACATGCAATATATGGTGTTTTTATACAGTATATGTGTCGCCTAAAGCACATAAAGGGGCCTTTGTTTAATGGGTGGCCACTGTGCATAGCCATCACATACATCAAAAGAGTGAATAATGTCAGGTTCATTTCTTGTTTTGTAACTAAAAAACAGAATTAAAAGAGAGACCTGCTAGCAAATCTAGCTTGCTTAAAATTGATGTTAAACATCTTTGCTTTTGTAATCACAAGACTAGTAACAACTTGAATTTTTGGTGGTAAGGCTTTTGTTGTTGGGTTTTTTGGGTTTTTTTTTAATGAGGAAAATTGACCACCAGAAAAATACTGCCAGTACAACATCACCAGTATTGGTAATGTTAACTTTCCACCAGTATTGGTAATGTTAACTTTTCATTTATATTATAAAGCATGTGGTATTTAACTTGTAAATATTAGTTCTGAAGAAAAAGAGATGCTTAAGTTCTCTGGGCTCTCTGCCAGTGTTTCCCCCACTGTAAGCTGAATCATTCCAGAAAATTACACTATTGTGAAAATAACCTGCAAGTTTGAACATTGCTTTGTATGGAGGACCTGCTGACGGAACTGTGCCCTGAAGGCTGGGGTACCTCATTAGAATCATCACCAGAAATGTACATGTAGGAGTCTTCCTATAAGAGCAAATATTTAAAGACACGAAAGCACACAAAGCTAGTTTGCAGACTGCAGCTGAATAAATATTAGGGAAAGGAAAAAGAAATAATAAAATATATAACGCATTAAAAAATCTTTATTGGAAGAACATTACTAAGGCAAAAATGTCAGAAATAAAATAAGTTAGAAAATACCAGCATAACTACTACCTGTTCAAAGCCATTAATTCATTCTTTTGCACATATTCCCTTGTATTAGAAATTGTAACTTTTAAAATTAGTTATTTTGGGGAAAAAAAATTCTGAGTGAATAAAAATATTTGTGCACTGATATAAAGCTCAATGAACAGTTTTGAAGGAAAAAAGTGGAAAAAACCAATTATTGAACTAGTTTGTTTGGATTTTCTCTCACTGGAACATTTTGGGAACTAAATTCAAGATAAACTATTCCCAGAATTGGGGAATAGAGATGATATACTGGAGTTTTATGTCCCTCTTTGTTTCTGGTGCTCAAGATACAAATCTATAAGATGGGAGAAAAATGCACATAAGGCAGTGTAAAGGCAGAGTTTTGTTCCAAAATTTTTTTTAAAGATTAGGCCCTTGGCTGGTAACTTTAGATGGGAGTAATCTTCTAAAGAAACTAATCTTTTCTAGACTCTAAGAAAAGCAAGATGACAGTATGACATTTATAAAGGAGAGGTGGTGATGTGGGTGTGATCAGACGTCCTTATTGAAGAGTGACACTAAGAAAATACAGGTTAGGTTCTCTGTAGAGATGTGCTCATGGATGCTACTGCAAAACAGTATAAAAGTGTAAAGAGATCAGGGTTCAGACTCCTCAGTTTCTTGATGACCAGGACAAAAGTGGATAAAAGGCATCTTGGTAATTGCAGTTGCAATAAATGTGAAGTTATTATATCCAAACTAATCCATAGGCTTATTGTTTAATATTCAAGCACACCACATTCTAGTGCCGATTTTGTGCTTACTCGTTCCCAGTGGCTGGCGGGAGGGCTTCAGAGGCAGGAAAACCAGTGCATATTAGGCAGTCAGGGTAATTAAATAGGAGAAGTAGTATTCTCAGACGGTCAAACCAGCCTCACTTATTTCAGATTAAGAAGTATAAACCACCGTGAGAAATTTTCAAGAAATGGTTTATCTGAGGGAATATATATATTAACTTCTTTTAGATACATGTATGTATAAATGGCTTGTATTATCCAGTTCCACTAAGCACAATCTAAAGTGCATTGAATCCTATAAGAATGAATGACCTACTAAAGTTTCATAGACCAAGATTAATTTTAGCTAATCATGAAGAAAAATTGTCCAGACCTCTTTGCTTCCAAAATTGAACTTGCATATTTTCACAATGCATACTAATCATTACATTACCTTTAACAGAGACATCTCCTGTCTCCTGTCATTTATCAATAGCCCACTTGTAATGCAAATTCCTAACTAACAATAACCCAGATTCCTTTGCTAGGTCTATCTGTGACTTATTCAAACCACATGTTCTTTTTAAGAGAAAAACTGCTGAACACTAACCCAAATCAGCTAACTCGCCAGGTTTTACAGCATGCTAAGATTTTATTTCTATGTCAACCATAGATTTCTTATAGGAAAGTCCTACAGGAAAAAAACCCACACACAGTATGATGATTCTTGAATTCTGAAACTGGGCCAGTATCTTGCAATCTGATCAGTAGCCTTGCCACTAATTTATCAATTATGTCCTAGCCCAATCAGACATACAAGAAATATGAGTCTATTCCTTTATAACAGAGTCACTTTGAATTGTATTGTATTATTTTCCTGTGTCTCTTCTTTTCTTGTCCTTCCCCACCTTTTGTTTTATGTGTCAGCTCTGCTTTTATGCTTACATTGTAAGATCTTCAGAACAGAAGTGATTTCATTGAATGATAAGATTATTATCTAACAGAGAGAGATTTGGCTTTCAAGTATCACCATGATGCAAAAGGTAATTTGTTACTGACACAAAAAAAAAAAATAAAAAAGTTATCTTACTGTCAGCTGCTGTGGCAGAAGGAAAATTTTCCTATATATTTCAATCTTCTTTCAGCTCACGGAAGTTTAGATTGAAATAGGGTGATATGTTGTGCAACTGAACTGTTTGGCATATTATTCTCTGATCCAAAGTATCTGACACTTCATGTCTGGATGCTGTGTGGCTTACTAGCAGCTGTGGCCTGATTTGACCACATGTGAAAGCTTTCTATAATACCATCTAAGTATTCATTACATTTCCTACTTAGCAACATGGTTAGCTGGTGACAATTCCTCTCCTAGGATTTAATTTACATTCCTTCAAGAGCTAAGACTGTATTTGTTGTTCCTTACTAAACGTCATTTGTCCAGAGTTTGGCAATTTGCGCTTTCCAGTAGCTGAATGCCAAATGTCATTGTTGATCACAAGACATATTAAATTTACTGATTATAAAAGTAGATATGCAATGTTTTCGTGACAAATTTTAGCTTGTGATTCTTCCCCATGTCTTGTGACTATGATGTTTCAACCTGTGCATCTTGCAATCTGCTGTGCGCAGCACACTCAGCTCTTTAGTACAGCCAAAAGGATCCTGTGCCTTTCCAAGAGCCCTGTGCTACCCTTCAAACCTGCATCCTGTTAGCACAGGCAGATTTAGCACTGCCTGAGGAACTGCTGCATTGCCCTCATGTGAAAGATAACTGCCCACTCCACTGCATGAAGATAAAAGGTCAAGTTACACAAGTGTTAGAAAATATCATTTTATGTTCCTTGTGCTTAGACAGAGATGTCAGCCTGTTGCTCTGAGACAAGGGCTTATTTCCGCCCTGTGACAAAATTTCAGGAAGTTCTCAGTATATTCTGTCAGCCAGGTTTAGGGGGTGCCCTGCTCAGTTGTTGCATTTCTGACCTCTTTTTTAACGTTGCTTCCTCCTGTGCATCTAACTTTAGATTTTGGATGCCATTTTGGGAGCAAGGAACCTCTGAGTCAAGAACTGCTTTCAAATAGGGAGCTGCAATTGTCCTTCTTGGATTTCACTGGTTGGTTTTGTCTGAAAATATTGTCCCAAGCCTCTGCAAGCCTCTGTCAAGTCTCTCATCATCCTGGAAATATTGCTACATTGTGTTGCTGAACACACCTCTTCCAAAGCCTTTATCAACTAAATATGTCAACTATTCTCTGAGCTGATCAGATATTTGAATTGTATGAATGCCATTATTAATCCAGATTTCCAAGAAACTATGAATTTTTAGGCATTGTTTCTACTTTATATATTTCTTCTCTTCTTAACTGCTGAAACCATGCCAAAAGTAGGAGATAAAGCAGATGATTAGAGATGCAATTTTAGATTACACTATCTGATTTAAAGAGTTCTAAAATACAATACAATACTTTTAATACTACTGTTTTATCAGTAGATGGACTCCCATTTCAATGTAACTGAAAACCAGTTCTGTTAAAAACTGATAGGGTTTAGTCCAAGATCTATTTTTCTGTGTTATTTTAAATTGCCCAATTTTTTTTCTTAAGAAACTATTTAAAAAAGTAAAACCGTAATTGTTAAAGACAAATAGCAATTTTACAGAAATATATCCTATTAAATAATTCATTCGCATGTGATTACAGAACTACATTTAACAACAGAAACAATTTACAAGTGGCCATTCAGGCATTTTGAAAATACATTAGTGTATTTTCCCCAAATGACACTGTACATATCAAAAGGAATGATCAGAAGGCATTCAGAAATTCTATTAACAATATTTTCAATAGCTGGAACATAATACATAAAGCTATACACCTTCAGTGCAAAGCTATGTGTTATCTTGTATTCAGGGCTGTTCAATAACCAACTAAACTAAAGAAAATTACATTAAGATGCGTTAATGATACTTAAAACTTTTCTTGTTTCCAGTTTCCTCTTGGTTCAATAGCTTCTATCTCAACAAATGTTTTCTGCATATTGCACTAAAATTAGTCTAATGTTAGGGGTGTCTAGGCAGCATCCATTTTCATGGCTGAATTCGTTCTTCCATCTATTTCAAAAACCTAACTTTTCATTTATGGTCCAATATCATCTGAACTTATTTCTCTGCTGATCCAAACTTCAGCACAAGAGGAGCAGAAGATCAAAGCAGTTGCAGAGAATTCTATAACGAATGTATAATAGATAAACATGTATATTAAATGCAATTTGGGGGGTTAATCCAAGCTAGTGATTTTCCTCGACCTGCACCCCACCACATGTGATTCGAATCTGCTGGAAGAAGCAGCCTTTGCTTGGGAACATTATTTTCCCATTAGAGGGTAGACTGCATTTGGTGAGCACCTGAAGCAAAGTTTCTAATGTTATTATCCCTGAAAGGAGTCTCATTTCTGTGTACCTAAATCTTTTCGTGAACCAAACCCCTTTTAGGGGCAATCAAGGGATTTGTCTCAGTACTGCATTGCTGCCCAAAACGAAAATGCTAATGTAGGCAGAGCCTTAATGTTCTGATTTTTATGACTTTGATTTGGCAGTTCTGTTGTGCTTTCTTCTTCCTGAGTTCACGGGGTACTGCTCTGTGACCCAGGCATTCCTCCTTTATCCATGTCTCTGAGCCAATGAATCTTTTATTGTTTTTAGCAAAATGAAAGAAGTTTAAAAAAAGGTCAACCCAGAACAGCTGGTGGTTAGCAAAACTTCAGTTAAGTGTGAAATACACTTCCTTAAGCAAAAGAAAGCTTTGAAGCCAGGCCTCCCACCTCCAAAAATGGGTAAACTCATCCCACTCCAGTATCATCTTCACTGGTAGCTTTTTTTGAAATAAGGAAGATCTCTAGTAACCAAGCTAAGGACTGCAGAATAATGTCAATCTCTCCATTCAATCCCAGCTGGGCACTGAAGCCACGAGAGGAGCAAAATGCAAGTCACCTCCCCTGCAGTCCCCAGCAGGCTCCTCGGGCAGCTCTCTGCCAGCGCTCTGGGCTGGTGCTTCCCAGCGCCTGCCTCTCTCCATGCGCTGCAGGCTTAGCCACCTAACACTTTGCCAAGCTCTATTTTGTTGAAGACAAATAAATGTATCCAGGACTTTTCAAGACATAAAACATCACAGTTTAGAGCCAGAGGAGTTGACTTTTTAAGAAAAATATATTTCATGAAGACAGGATGCACTCAAAATCTACAGGAGGTGAGCACTAGAAGTTTATTTAATATTATTGACTTCCTTATGTCTCAGGAGTGCAAAGACAGCAAATCACTGGAGTAACATAACATCTCTGCAGGTCACACCAGCTGATCAAAAAGACTGAATAAAAGCACAGTAAGGCTGGTTCAAGAAATATTTCAGACCTCACAGTCCTGCTAGGAAATAATACTGGGAAGCCAACTCCTGAAGTCTTCATTCATTTTTTTCTCACTTAAGAAAACCAAATGGAGGCAAAAGGGATATATTCTAGAGTGAGGGAAAAAAATTTAAAAAGAACAGGTATTAGAAAAAAGAATAGCAGAAGAAAAGAATACCATGCTTCAGTTCATTTGAAGCCACAATTTCTAAGATGCAGTATAACTCCCAATTCAGCAGTTATTTGAGTTTGTAAATATATTAGAGATGCACACAGGGCAATAAACAGTCATTATATATTCCGTGATAATACAAAGGACCCAAATGGCATTAGTGTTGCCCCACTTTGGGAGAAAAAAAGACAAAAGAAAATCTACACGTGTATAGAGGCAGACAAAGCGATTTGGAGATAGCAGAAACAAAACTGTTTGCTCTTAAGTGATTGTAGAACTTCACAATAGTTGTGCTTTAACAACAGTTGTCATAGATTAGCTTTAGTTGTCACCTTCTGCATAAATCAAGGGAAAAACTAGGTCAAGATGTACTAACAAGCATGTAATTGCCATTGTTATCTAAAAGATAAAGCCACCTCCGTTTGTGACTTAGCTTCACAAAAGCTGACAGGTTGGATCAGACCATCAGCCTGTTTTACTGGGTACCCTGTCTCACTGCAGTTAGCACCAGATGATTTTAAAAGGACCAAGAAGTTCCAGCATAGAGAAATACAGGATAAGGACACATTTCTTCATACCTGCTGTGGCTTGATGACCTTTTTGTGCCTTGGAGCATAAGCTGTAAACACCACATTTATTGGGTAGGATAAAAAATTTTTTTGTAACTGTGCATTTGAAATAGTTTACACAAGGAAACATCTATATTCTGAAATGTGAATTTGATTTGAAGCTGAGGCAAAGCCCCGAATAGTATTTTGCTTGCAACTTTCTGTTTAAAAATTTTACATTCTTGGCTATAATTGTTGCTAATGTGTGTTTCCTAAATAACTGTAATATTTTACAGAGCATCTGAGAAATTATTCTTTGTCTTCTTCTTGGTTTCTTAGATTCTCAAACTAATTCCTGCTGTTTTGAAAGCATAATTTTTGTGTTAGTACAAAGAAATACACTGGAGATCCAAGTTGGAATGACTATTCTAGAGCTCCAGCTAAAGGAACAACCACAAAAAAGGAGCTGATTGTCTTTTGCATTAGAGATGTACTTTTGAGTCACCATTAGCTTAATGTAAAGGCAAATAGAAATAGGTAACGCATTTAGAAAGATTTGTGAACATAAGAAAAAAAAGAAAGCTACATTTCACCTTATTACATTAACTTAGTCATTCATCAATTTATGTCCTTTCTGCAGGAAATTCCAGCTTAAATACTCACATTCTTGTCTCATATTCTGGCCTGGTTTTCAACACTCTGACATTTCTGTTTTCCTCTTCATCTCAGTGTTCCAGCTCATAAATTTGATCGCATTAAATTGAACTGGGAAAGTGATGAGAACTGAAGAAAAAAATATTTTCATTTTATAAAAAAGCTACCTAGATTACTATTTTTTAGATGGATAAAATCTACAGCATGGAGTTCTTCTAAACACTGAATATTATATTTAAAGTTCTATTCAAATTTGCAAATAGACTTTATTCCAGACACTTACATTGAGTTAATAATCCTAGTTCATCACCAACTATGGCTTTACACCAGCTAATAATAATAAATAATTTTGATATGATTAAATCCTGGGCCAATTCTTTAGGTTTATCAAAACATAAAATATTCATGGAGCTACCGTGTAAGTACTTTATGGCCTCAATTTTGCCTTATGACCACACTTCCAAACCAAATTAATTCATTTACATCAAACCACATAAATCCAGAGCATGCTACAATATGAAATGTATTTTAAGACTGCTACTTGTGAGAAAAGTTTGAATTTTGTGAGGATCTAGCAGCTTGTTTTTGTGACCCTGGCAAGGCACTTTGCTTCTCCAAATCCGTTTCCTTCTTGCCTACAGTGAGAGTTTTGATCAATATGGACCTTGTTAACCATCTAAGACTTGCCGCCAGCTCTGAGACCTCAGTATAGTCACAACAGCAGAAAAAAAAGGGCTATAACCCAGCCAAAAAACTAGGCTGGTAAAAAGTGTGTCTCATCAAAGCACCAATCAGGCAATGCAGCGTCAACATAACCTGGAAGCAGAGGAGGTGTTTTGTCATGTGTCCCAACATCTGGGCTGGGCAAGGCTGTGCAGAGCAGGAGACCATCCCTGCTTCAGCATCGAGGAAACTGGGACTGGCGGCCTTGGGGGGCTCACATGGGGTCCTGGGCTGTGGACAGGGTGAGGGTGAAACCACAGGGAGGCTGAGCACGGCCAGGTATGTCCTTGGTGCCCTCAAGACTCCAAGAGGAGACACCAGCAGTGTGTTTAGAGTAAGTCCCAACATAGTGAATAGTTCACACTCTGTATCACACAAAGAGATTATCTCCTTTCTCCAATAGCAAGAATAATTAACACTAAAGCTGGTCAGAAAATTCAGAGAAAATATTTTATTTTTGCAATTTTTTTACTTCCTCAGAATGCAAATTTTTTGCTAAAATAGTCCAATTGTGATGAAATCCCATTGGAAATCTGCCACCAGACAAGCTTTGAAACTTCTTGGTGTCCTGCCAGCTCTTCTCTATGGTTCCTCAATAAAGCACCTGCTGGCTGCCATGACCACCAGCTCTGGGTCTTCCAGGAGCAGCAGGATGCTCCCAGCACCAAAACCCCATACTATTTCCAAGAAAATGTGAGCATTCCTGGGTTTTGATCTAAGCCAGAGTGAGAACAGTTTTCTAGACATCAAAATATGCCACGAAAGGGAATTATTTTTCCCGCCTTTCAGCTCTACTTCAATGCACTCAACAAATTGAAGGATTTTGGCAGCAGAATTTTTTTTTTTAATCAAAGACTTAAAAGGACATGAACACTTGTGTGTTGTGGTTTGGAGGAGTTGCATTAATATGCAATTCTTTGTTACAATTTGGACATTCATTTAAACAAATCTTACTTTTATTTATTGCTCACATGAAGAGCTATATGAATTTTCAGACAGATGAGTTGTTATTGATCTAATCTGTCTGGATTACTGCAAATCATCTGATGGCATGTCATGTAAGACATTTTATTAGTGCAGCTGAAGAAGGTAGGGATGGAGAAAAGACTTGATTCATGGTGGGAGGTACTCATTTTCACAAAAATGAATATGTTTAAATATACAACCTGAGTATGTGGAGTTTATCAGCAGAACTCCTGAGTAGAGCCTGAGGTCACTTACACATTCCACCAAACGCGGAATGCTAGGACAAGGAGTGGAAATCCCCTGATGACATCTGGAGATAAGGGAATGCTGAGTGATAGCCTTCAGATTCCAGAGAATCAGAAGATTTGAAATAACACTGTCTTTAATGCTGTATGTTCTAAAAATGCAACTTAAGAGAATAAAATACAAGATCATCCACTTAATACTGAGAATTCCTGCTCTGAAGTGGAATTTATCAGTTGGAAGTGAGAAAGGAGAATGGTACTGTGTGGCTTTAGGTAATCAAGGGATAAGTATGATTGAACAGCACAGTGTAATGCTAAAAACCAAGTCAAGAATGTATCAATTGATCTGATACTGTGAAGATGGAGAACTATTAAAGTCATCATAAAAAGCTCATGTGGGAGGGTGAATAAAATCCCTATCACCTGTCCTCAGAAAACATGAGATCATGCTAGAGCAAACACAGAGAAAAGGGAGCAAAGGAGCTGAGATACAATCAAAGAAAGTGCAAATAACAGCTCCTTATAATAGTCTAGGGAAGTGTAGGACAGTGCTGTTCCCTGTGCATACAGCAGGAGGTAATCACTGCTGCAAAAAAAGAACTGTTTGACTAAAGGAGTTTATGAAATAAAAAGTGAAGGAGTCTAACTTTGCCGTATACCTAACGAATATTTAAAATCACTGAAAGAAAAAGTTAGAAAACATCAGTGGCAAGAAAAATAGCAAAACTAGACGTAGACTGGGAGCTTGGAGAGTTGGTTTTTTTTAATTTTTAATCTTTCAATGTTAAGGGGGTTTTTTTTATAATTTTAGAAAATGGATGGTACTTTACAGTTTCCTGCAGTAGGAACAACACCAGAAAGTCACTTCTAGTTAAATTTAGGATTACATGCAAAGTCCCAATCTAGTGGATGGGCAAAGGTAGGATGGGTGGAAATAACCTTTACCAAAAGCAAGAAAGACTTGGCACTGATAAATAATCAGTTACTCTGCACTTAATTGAGATAAAGGATATCAAATTAGCCATTTTATCTTTTGCATAACAATGAGAGGAAGATACACATTTTTGTGGACACTGATTGCAACAAAGCCACCATTTTTTTCTATACTTTTTCTTTTCTTTCCTTTTTTTAAAAAAAAATTATTTATTTTGAGTTTGAAAAGTTTGACAGTTAGAACATTAAAGGGAGTATATGGATCACTTCTGGTTATGCCCTAGAAAAAAGGATTGCACTAGTGCAATACTGCAATAAAGAGTGTATTGTTATTAGTGTAATAAAGGCTGTACAACCAACACACTAAAGAGTTAGACGGCTACCGATATCACTGTCAGCCTCATCATTTCAAATTCAGCATAATTCTTTTGTAACAGAGGTAAAAAGAATAGAAAATAAGGGCCAAATAATTTTAATGATATCAAAAGCCTTAATCAACAATTTGCTTCATTAAATATAGAATGCATCTCAGCCTGACAGAAACTCAAATCTGATTAAAAACAGGACAAGTGGTAATTTAGAAATGCTTGTCAAGGAAGAAATCAAGTGAAAGTATAATTCTCAATCCTTTTATCCATATCAGTGGGGTACTAATACAGTTGTGCAAAAGCCACTTGACTGTGTTCAAGTTTAACGAACTCAAACTGGGTAGACGCTGTGGATGGAGTGACACACTTCACTCATAACAGAAGTAGAGAGACACCCCTATTAAGTGGCTTTTTTAATTATTACATAAAAGATGGAACAGCAGAGCCTCCAAACCTGCTATTTAATGATGTACCAGTACAGAAAGTCTGTTGTAAGGTAACAACACAGACTGATTTGCAAACACTTGGGATAAATATGTGTTAGAGTTTCCTATAGTCACATCCTAAAGACCATCAGAAGTCAAAATTTGTCATCAGGTGGGATCTTCAAACATAAATTATTTATTGTGGAAGTTGTACAGATATTTTCCTACAGCCCTGTAGGAGCTGCGGCACATTACAGAAGCCATAGCAGAACTGTTAAAAGAAAAAAAAGGATTTAAGTATTTCATGGGAACCCCTAGAATTACATATAGTCATGAGAAGCTCTGAAATTATAAATTAGGATATTTGTTTGATCACATCATTCACAGAAAATTTTTCTCAGTCATATAATAGAGTAATAGGCCATCTTGCTTTCCATCCATGAAGTGATTCTTCTCCTAGATTTCAACTCCCTCCAAGATATTGCTAGACTCACTAGCTCTCAACATTTTCCTTCTACGCTAACCTGATGCTTACAATTTTCTGTGGCAGCTGCTCCTGAGCATTCTTTGAAAAGAAAAGATCTGGCAGAAGCTCCACATTCCATAACCAAGTTATTTCCTTAGTTATGTGGCCAGTCCATTGGTACTGAGTGCTGAAATGCTTGTGTACCATTCATTGTCTCATCTCAGAGGAAAACGAATATAATCCCTTCTGATTAATTAAAAGAGAGGCATGTTGAGTAGACCTTAACATTCACACACATAAAATATTTTAATATTTTCCACAATCTCATATTCTCCACATCTTCTTGATAATGAAAAATTCAAGAAAAAATTCTCCAGTCAGCCACCTTATTCATAGAACATATACTTTCTGAAGAGAAAATGTATCTCTCCTTCTTTTTTGGGAATTTCAGCAGTGTTTCAACTATGGATGCAGTAGAACAAATAGAAATAAAGAATCATAAGATAAAACTTGATGTGTTTTGGGAAATGTATAGCAAAGCCTCTTTAATACTTCTCCTAGGGGGAGATGTTTTGGATACAGGAGAGGAGTTCATGCACTGTGTCTGTGGACAGACACCCATTTTTTCTAGCTTCTCTCTTCTGCTTGGCAAAACTATGCCTGCAGTCCATCAAAATTTTTTACAATGGAGACCCACATAAGGAGAATAAATGCAAGAGAAGGATTAAAAGGACAGATTTTATTTTCTTCTGAATGGCTGAGGAAGAAAAGTTCTGAGAAATTAGGAACCTATTTTTTTTCCTGGCAGAAATACTTAAAGTACAAAGACAAATTATATTATTACTGTCAAAAATCAGAAAACTTATCCCACAGCCATATATAAATTAAATTATTCTTACTATTGGGTAATACATAAAATTCACAGTAATTACATGGAAGACCAGACTCTACCTACCAAAAGTATTTCTTTATTTCAGCATTTACATGTTGCAAATAAAGGCAGTACCCACTGCTTGAATTTTCTTTGCCCTTGAATGACAGTGGCGGTAGAAAGAGCTCCAGAGACTTCTCATGACATCTTCAGGAGAATGCTGCTTCAATGTGCGCTCCCTCAGGAAAGAGATTATACTAGCAAAGTTACTGAAACCATTTCTTGAGATGGTGATTATAACTGGTTGGAACATGCAGGAAATGAGAAATTGTAGCCTCATATATTCTGGAACACAAAGTACAAAGTCTCACATATCTTCAGCAGCTCTATACCCATAAAGTTTTAATACAAAGTATTTCAGATTTCATTTTTTTTCCACAGAAATCATAAAAGAACCACATTCCCAGCAGAGTTTTCTCTAATCCATTTTCTTACCTAATTTCTTCCAACAGGGGCAAGAAACCACTTCTTTTGTGTTTTCCAGACAGGTTACGTGAGTAAAAGCCATTGCATCAGGCATGCAGGCAGAGATAAGACACTGGGAGCATGACTTAATTAGACCCTATTTTTATTAACTTGCTTCCTTTGGATGCTGTCCACTAATAATTCCCACTGCATTGATCATCACTCCTTCCTTAATGGTTAGTGCGTGTAGCTATCACCAGCTGCAGATCAGGTCCCCAGGCTGTTTCGGATGTCTTTATCAGCCCTTTTTCCTGAAATCTGAAGGGATGAATAAACTGGTTCCAGTATAGTCCATTCTAGATAGGGGCAGCTCCATCTGGAATCGTCTTCTTTCTATTTCTTGATGAAATAAGCCTATAGCAAGGTCCTGTTAAACAGAATAAACCTAGTTCCTGAACTGTATATGCAGCTCCTGGCAATGACCACAGACACACCTCTGCTTCAATCAACCTAACAGTGAAAGTAAAATTCCCTCCCAGTTAAAAAAGTCTTTATTATTAAAACTGGCCTTTAGGGATCCTGGGTGTGTCCATGAGGCCAGAAAAAAAAAATTTGGACCAAGACTTGGACCTTGATGGAGGAGGAACAGGATAGAAAACATTTAAATGAACTGGAGAGATGGGACTTTTCAGTCTGGAAAAGAGAAGTCTCAGGAGAGATCTTCTCAAGGTGTGAGAATACCTGAGGTGAGGGAATGATAAGGGAGTCAGACTCTTCTTGGTGTTACCCTCTGACAGGACTAGAGATAGTGTTTTTAGCATTATCGTTGAACAAACTTGTTTTGTGGTTTCTGTGTGAGTTACTGCTAAAAACCAGTGATGTTCTAGCTTTTAGTTGCTACTAAAGAAATTGCCATGAAATTTCCTTCTGATGACAAAAGTAGAAGTTTTCACATTGGTTTAAGTGATAGGGGATTTGAGGCACCAAGCACTGATTCAATGATCCAACTGAATTGTATCCTTCCTTTCCTGTGTGCTGTCACATTAATCTGTCAGTTTTCTATTGTTCCTAATTATTGTGGTGATATAATATAACCCTGCTAAAAGTGGTTTCAACTTTCTTTTTTTGTTTGTTTTTTTTTTTTTTTTTTAAATGAGATTTTTCCAATGGCTTTTCTGTCTTCTTTGGGTACATATACCTGTGACAGAAGACCATAAATGTGACAAGATGGTTCCTAAAACCACTATTTCAAATGTCACTGAAATTCTGATAATTGCGTTATGCCAGTGGATGCATTGTGCTCACTGCCTCTGTTCACATGAAATCTTTTGTGAGGCCTCCCTGCCCTGTAAGACTCAAATTACAAGCGAATTTCCAAATGACAGACCACGTCCAGCTATGTAAAGACCTCAGAGCACAGTGCTATCAGCTGAAATTCGGACACAAGATGCAGCAGAGATCTATTGAGCTTTAGACAGATCAAAATGGTTTCAATGAATTTGAGCCATTTCTTAGCAGCACAGTGAACCTCCTTTCTGTGCTCATTTTCTGCACAGGAGGCCATTAAAGAGTAGGTGTAAGAGGAGTGCCTCCTTTCCCCTTCCAGCTGGATCCCCAAAGCAGATGGCCTGTCACCCTATTAGCTGCAGGTTTCAGCCTCTGGAGCTCAGAGAGGACAAAAGCCTCTATTCCAGTTGTTATATATGCTCCTCAGTTTCAATGTAATAGTGAAACACGCTCAGATATGTATGGATCTAAGGGCAGTTTTTTTGAAGCTGGAATTTCCAGCCAGTTTTGTGCCCCTGATTGGCTTCCAAATCTTTGGCCTCTTAGTGCTGCTGGCTCCCATCCTCCAGCTGTCACTATCCACTGTAGGCATTTCAAAGACGCGGTGTAGAAAAGCAGTTCAGTGCACTAATTTTTAACTTTGAGACTACCTCTTTTAATATCAAGTTGCAAGCAGCATTATGGTATGATTTGTCTGCAGAAACACAGAGCTTAGAGCAAGTTTAAACTCCCAGTCATTCACCATCTTCCGGATTCATGGAAGAAGCTGATCATTAAGAACATGTTAGCTAACCAGCTCACAGGAGAAAGGGGTTTGTGTACAATTCTGGCTACTCCCAGCACTGAGATAACACCTGGAGTTAGAGAATTCTCTTCACTTGATAGAAAGACAGAACTTCATAAACAATTCTGAAAGGCTGGGTTGTATTTTCCTTCTATCCAGAAAATTGTGGTATTACTAAGAAAATTTAAATATTGGTTTGGAGCACTAAAACTGTTCTATATCTGGACAGAAAAAAAAAGTTTCTTTTATTAAATTAATAAGAGACACATTATAAAATTACAGTCTTACTCCAGGGGACAAAAGCATCTGGTATAATGGCACCTATATTGTTCTTTTGCCCTGCTGTTTGCTCTTAATAGGATTACAGCAGAATAGGACAAAGTGCATTTGATTTCTGCATTATCTGCATTCTGCAACCTGCTGCTGTTCTGCAGTGTTCACTGCTGGAGACTGACAAAGTGAAGACCCAATGTTTAAGATAATTTCTCAAGCAGACACTTTACTTTCTCAAATGTTATTTAAAACCAAAGTAAGGCGTAACTGCAGCCAACAGGCTCTGTAGAAATGTATAGTTACAGAGCCTGCAATTATCTTACAAAAAAAAAAAGGAAATTTCTATGCTAAAAAGCAATTTAAAGGACTCATCATCAGCAAAACAGCAAGGAAAAAAACTCCAAAAACTTCAGGCAAACAAAAAAATTACCACCACCAAAGAAAACTCCACTTTCCAAACTGTTATTGCCCTGGCCATCTTTGTACTTGAGTTTCTGCTTAGCTGTTATCTCCCTAGTAAAGAAAATTTATTATTTGGAATTCAGGTTCCCGTGTCCCTTACTGATCTGAGCTGCTTATTCTGGGAACACCTTCGCTAAAAGCAAGAATTGTGAAAATAAGTAATTCAGTGCTGAGTAGGACTTAATAGTTCCTCATTGTAGGTGTCATATCTGGAAAGAGAATGTGGTAAGAGTAATTCATTTTGTTGGGCACAACTTACACCTGTGTATATATATAGATTTCATTCAAAGTTGGCTTTAATGAATCAGATAAATAGAATTAAATGTTACCTATACTTTTAGCTATATTGCAAAGTCACTGTAGAAGACTTCTGGCTTTCATAGCTCGTTTCTTTTCAAAATGGGGTTCAAAATACATCTAAAATTAATCATGTAGCAATTCTGCCAGACTTAAGAGGCAAAGGAGAGGGTGAATACTCAAATATACTCAACTGCTGCAGTTCTCAGAAGCAAAAGGATACAACCACAGCAAAAAAAAAAACTAAAAACCAGCAACCAACCAAAAACAAACAACCCTCCCCAAACAAAAAAATCCACCTAAAAAACCCCAAACAAATAAACAAACAAAAAAACCCACCCGAAACTCAAATGTCAATCTGAAAAAGTTTCTTCCAGATTTTTTCCATGAAAAAGAATTGTCTTCCACAGAACTTGTGGGAAAGCCTGACCGCACCCTTGACGTTAAATGATAGATAAGACCCACTAAGGATTGCAGTGCTACTGAAACGGAAATGCACTTTAGCTATTAACACTAACATGAAACCTTGATTTCTGAATGATGGCTTCAGAGTACTTAGACTGAGAAGGGAAAGTTACAGAAAAACTCTGTACCTGTAGCAAGGCATCATAAAAAATGGAGTCATCATAAAAAATGGAGTCATCCGACCCTTTTGTGAGTGGGCTTTATCCTGGTAGAATCAGCTCTGAATGTTTCCTGTGCTGGTGCTCATGAATGAGAAACACTTACTGCGGTGATAAGTGCCTCAGCAGACATGACTGGAAGTAATAGGATATGCATCAAGACAAAATATGGTGGAAGATATCTACTATGTTTTGTTTTCACTTCTTCAAGACTGGGTTTTATTTTTTCACTTAATTTTAAGTCATTTGGATCAGTGCTTGATTGGCCCCTAAGAAGAAACTCACTAATTTACAGTGCAGTTTTTCTGCTTGGCTGTCAGTCTGATGAAGGCAGCTCTAGGGATTTGTCCCATCAGCAAACTTCTTGGATTTCAGTGTTGCTCTGATACATGTTCATTGAAGATGAAAAGTTAATTGTAAAGGAAGCGGTGAGAACCGGGCAAATAAATAGGAAAAATAGACACCAAAAGAAAAGCAATTCCTCCAAGTGCAAAAGAAAAAAGAAAAAAATTAAAGACCCATGAAATACTGCTATTGAGCTGCTTATTGAGCTGGTTGAACTGCTGACTGTGTCTTTACTGTGATGTCCCTAAATGTTCTCTGTTACCATGAAATCTCTGCCAGTCTTTTCTTTTAAGAGAATTGAAAATGATAGGCTTGATGTTTAATTATCAGCTGACATTTCCATTGCCTCTCTGTCTGACAGCTGTGATTGTGCTGGACTTCTGCAGTGTAATGCTGTGCAAGCATCTAGCTCACTATCCTGAGGAGGAAGGAAAATCACAGCATGGCTTTTTAATGTAGAATGTTATAGGCTCACCAAGTATGTCCCTGTTGATGTTCTTACACCCTTCTCAGAAAATCATAGCATTAAAACATACAGGAATCTTCAAGCACAGAAATGAGACAAAATCCTACAACATGTATTTTCAGTAGCTTTAAATCTTCTCCACCAGAGCAAATTAAAGCTGTTAGATAGTCTTGTTACTGCTTTGGTGATAAATGACAAAATATAAAGCTGTCCTCTAGAGAATGTCAGGACACAGGAATGTTGTGCCTTGGGATTATTTTAATGCAGCAAAGAATCCTTGTTTGTCTATGAGAAAAATAACCTATACCACCACAGTTCATAACAAAGCTACCATCTGTCAGTCTATAAAGATTACACGTGGACTATAATCAGAACCAATATTTAAACATATTTTGCCTCATTTTAAGTTTTTTTAAAATGTTTTATTTTCAATTCCTTTTAAATTCTACCCTTATTAAAAAACCCAGTACTAAATTGTTCTGAAATTGAAGCTCCTAGATGTCGTGCACAGGTTAATGGCAGTGCCATGTTTTCCCTGTGCTCAGTCAAGGTTTTGTAGTGTGTGTGTGTGTGCACGTGTATAGAGATGCTTTCTTCTTGCAGTCCAAGAGCACTGCTTAACTACTAATGCAAATAATTCAAAATCTGGAAATATCAGGATTCTGTTTTCCTGTACATTATTAAAATATTTCCTTTTTTACTGCTGTTCTTCACTGAAACATGGTTCCAGCTGGTGCCAAAAGGAGCCCTGCAGGTCTAAGAGGCTTTCCATCAAGAGCAGCAGGGTAACCTAATCTCAGTGAGAGCCTGCTTGTTGTGTCTCTAAATCTTCACAGCAAAAATGCATGGTCTTTCGTATGTAAAATACTGAACTCAATATAGAATTATTATCTGCCATTCTGCATTTTCTTAAGGTGTTCAGCACCAAATTATTTCAGCATTTTACCATGATACATTTTATTATAGCTTCCTCAGGAATCTAGGAGTCATGTACAGGTTGGAGTGTTAAAGTGTCAGTGTATCAGGAAAACAGATTAATTCTCACATTCATTTCTATAAGTGACAAAGAAAACTACTAGAAATAACTAGAAACAACTGCAGCATTTTTCCAATTATGTTTTCATATATGACAGATATTATGAGTTAGAAGTTATGATGTATATTGATAATACTTACATAAATTGACTGAAGTAACATTTTTGGAAGATTGATACAATTCTTGATCTTTCTATAAGCTTGTAGACCTTCTCGTACCTCCAGTGTTTTTCCAAAACTCTTAGTATTCAATACATTAATGTATTATTTTCTATACATATACTATAGGCTATTTACTATACACTAGAATGAGTAGTCTTCAGATATACTGATCTATAAGTATTTTAACTTCCCAAATATCCCATTGCTTCTTTCATTTAAATAGGTTTTTTTCCATGTTTTCATATTAACTTAAGCTATGTGTCCTTTTTGACTTTTTGAAAAAGACTTAGGTTAGAAAGAATAACACAGATGTAGAAAGAGTCATGCAAAATACGTTAAGTCTTAAAATTTAAAAAAAAAAAAAAAACCTGTACTTTTTGTGTGAAGGATGACTGGTATAATGTCCCTTGAACTCTGATCTCCTATGAAATCAAGAGCTGGCACAAGGCAAGCTGGAGGGGTTGCTAAGTTGATATCACCTTCCCATGCTTTCCTCTGCAGTGGGATAACTGCTGAGGCAACCCCTGTATTAAGTATGTTAATTTCAGCTTTGTGCAATCACTTTGACCTGCAGGAGGTGAATCATTCAGCCATTTATCCACTAATCAATTCTGACATCTTCCAAGAACAGGCATAATTAATCACACCTCCCTTGATTTTGTGTTTTCATAAACAACATTGTTCTGCTGTCAAGATCTCTTGGTTCGATATATTTGGGAGCATGCCACCTGTGATTCAACACTGCTTTCTCTCATGACAAAGTATCATGTTGATAAACTAACCCTTTTATTCTAATTTAATTATACTATAGCTTTGTTTAAGATGATACCTATTTTGGCTTGCATTGAAGAGTAATAAAATTTTGTGGAAAGAAAAAGCATCACAAATACTGACTCATTCATATGCATGACCCAACACTGGACATAATGTTTTGCCACTCTGCTTTAACTTCCGTTCATGTTAAAGTCTACTAACTGTTACTGTGCTTCAAGGTTATACATCGTTGCTCTGGGAATGCTGATCTGTCTTGTCTTTTTGTCTTAATTTCTAACTTTTCCAGAAAACATTACTTGAGATATTCCATGTATTTCCAAAGCCAAGTACATTTCAGGTGGCATTAGTAATTTTCTTACATTCTTTCTCCATATTTGCTGCCTCCTCACATTAGATATACCCAGCTGTACTGTTTGATGCTGCATGAGGTATACAGATTTCATCATTCCCTCACAGCATGTTACATTTCAATACTCCAGGTCCATCTGATCTTATGTAAGATCTTTCTTTCAATGCGCTACATGGTAGCATATCCTGAAGAGAAGTGAGGATGATGAGAGCCCATCAAACTCTGTCTCAAATGCCACTAATGGACTGTTTCGCCTGTTGAGCTGAATAGGTCTCAGACCTCTTAGCAACCAGTTCCCTATATTACACTGAAAGAGACCACTTATGCTCTGGGTTGACAAAGTCCACCATCAAAACTAATCTGGATTAAAGACTTCCTTACAATATTCCGTAAAAAAATGGTTTTAGATACTTCACATCACTGGGCAAAATCACACACATGCAGACAGGACCTGTGCAACAGATGATGCTGCCCATACCCAGACTCAATTCACCATAGAATGTTCATTTAATCAGAAAATCTGCTGGGTGTTTATGTACCTGTGAATAAAACCAAATATACAATAATTACTT
Source organism: Origma solitaria (assembly GCA_013397895.1). Taxonomy (NCBI): domain Eukaryota; kingdom Metazoa; phylum Chordata; class Aves; order Passeriformes; family Acanthizidae; genus Origma; species Origma solitaria. The sequence continues at coordinate 2,261,523 of VZRL01005927.1, forward strand.
AATTTAATTGTCAAAGTCACATTGAGATATTAGTTTCTGGTATGGTGCCTTTCTATGTGTCTCGACACCCATGCAAATTTGAAAATAAAGTCTTCTAAGTTTCAAATTCTTCCTGCTCTAATTAATTAATATGAGTCCAAGCTACTTCAGGATTTCCCATGCTTTTCAAAAGGGAGCACACAGAACACATTTAAGTGCTCGCTTCACAAATCATTCCCGAGAAGCATAAGTAGTTAAGAAAACAGAAATCCCACAAATCTGTTTTATACGTTTACTGAATATATACTGACAAAAGCAGAGATAACGAGAAAAATCAACAGGGAATCAATAATTGTCAACTTATTTGGAGGTCTTCACTGTAGTGTTTAGCTGTTCTGTGCTGAAGGGATAAAGAAAAAGAACACACAAATTCAGGATACCAAAGAGAATAGTATAAATATCAACTGAAAAGTTCATCCATCTCCTACAATATCATGGAGAAATAGTAGCACAGTGGTAGAACACCTTGGTTCATAAATAAAAACACCTATATGTAGATATGGCTCAGAATAAGGACATTTAATTGTTGTGGTTTAAAACCAGCTGGAAATTAAGAGCCAAGCAGCCACTATCCTTTCCCCACACCCTCTTCGGTGAGAAAGGGACAAAAAGGAAGAGATTATCAGTTGAAATAACAATTTACTGGGAAAACAGTAATGAGATGAGGAAAACAAGCACTAACAGAAACAATACTAATAAGAACAGTATAAAAGAGGGTGATTACGTGCCAAAAATGCTTATGGAAATCCAACCTCTCTGATGTTACCATGGCCAGCGCCATGTGGCTTCCCAAGACAAAGGAGAAAATGGCAGTCGGTACTGTAGTTTTGGGTGGGTTTTTCCCCGAGCGGTAGGCAGCAATAACCAATGACAAACCCTCCGAGTTGGACTATCTTCATTCTGCCACCCCACCATTCTATCCCCTGCTTCACTCCCCTGGAAAAAAGGAAAAAAAAGCGGTGGCAGTTCCCTTTTATTTCCACCTGGAGCCACACCCCCCCCAGTGATGCCTACAAAGGTATAGAATAACAGCTTAGACACACTCGCACAATTCCAGATTCTGCCCTCCCTCCATGGCAACTGCGAGAAAATTAACCCTGTCCCAGTCAAAAGTAGGACAGAAATGCAGAGCAGGAATCAATCACATCTATTTTGATAGTATTGCTAAATGATTCAATGATTTTAGTTAATATTAGTCTGGAATGTTGAAAGTTAGGACAAATAGCAGGGTGCTGAAACCAGGTTACATTTTTCCCCTTGTTTAAAATATGTGACAAACAGATACTTAAACAGAATTAAGACCAGATTTAAAAAAAGAAAAAAAAAGCATTAAGACAACAAGAAGTGAACAAGCACAGAAGTTTAATATACTAGAGTTATCTAAATTATCATCTGTGATTTTCTTTAAGCACCTACCTCTCTTAATGTCCAAATTTGCCACAATTTGAATTAGGTATTTAAATCAAACTTCTACTCACAGGAAAGTTCCTCATTTGTTGAGCTCTGTGAAGTGGTGCTTTCCACCCCGTCAGGAGAAGATGATGCCCCTCTAATCCTGAGCTGAATGTGGGGAATCCTGGGATCTGATCCCCAAGACTCTTACTCCATTAGAACGTTGGCAAGTTTGCTCATTAAAAAGCTTGATATTTAGGTTCCATTCACTTCTCCTGTTATTCTTTATTACCCTCCTAAATTTCTTACTCTGCGCTGCCTTGTTAAAATATTTTGTTAAGAACACTGGCAACAGCCCAAGCCACGTTGTGGTAGTTTTGCTTGGCCCAGTTTTTGCCAGTGAACAGGGTGGGGTACAAAGATGGCTCCTGCATGTCCTGAGTAAAGATTCTGGAAATTTTCCACCATGTCCAGCAGAGCCAGTCTCTGATGGCTCTGAAAATGATGGACATGCTCCTGGCCAAATCTGGGCCAATTAGAGATGTTAGTTACGCCTCTGTGAAAACATATTTAAGAAGAAATCAAAACAATGTGAGCACGCACTTCTTTTTAGCCAGAGAAGGAGGAGGAGGAGGTAAAAATATGTGAGGGAGAACAACATGGAGCCACCAAGGTCAGTGGAGGAAGTGGGGGAGGAGGTGCTCTGGGCGCCGGAGCTGAAAACCCTCTGCCAGCCGTGGTGAAGACCATGGGGGGAGCAGGTGGTCCCCCTGCAGCCCATGGAGTCCAGGGGATGCAGAGAACCCCCCACAGCCGTGGGGAGGTGCCCACGACCAGCGGAGC
>VZRL01005927.1:2264143-2369713 GCA_013397895.1 Origma solitaria
AGAGAGAGAGGGCAAATAGAGAAACAGTGTCTGCAGTGGAAGAATTGCGATGGACTGACCTAAGAGAAAAACCCCACACCCTGCCCCTGCCTGGGAGTTGTTGGATAATTGGAAAGGAGGGAGGGGGTGAGCTGGAAAGCGGTGCCTTAAGAGGGAGAGGGGGGTGACTGAAGAAATGGTGTCTTAAGAGCTTATTTTTATCTCCAATTTATCCTCTGACTCTGTTAGATTAATAAATCACTTTTTTTGCAACTTTAAGTTTCCCGCCTGCTCTTGCCCTGAATCTCGTGCGGCCCCTTATCAGTGATCTTATCTCAACTCATAAGTCCAGTGTTTTGTGTTAGTTTTTCCTCTCCTCTGCATAGCTGCAGCAGGAGAGAGCATAGAAAGCAAACGTCGTAGGTGCCTGGCATTTAGCCAGGGTCAAACCCACGGCACACGTGGAGCATATAGTGCCAGAAGATACAACTTGGAATACTTATAAGGCTGAGGATATATTAAATCTGGGAATCCCATTTGCTGTTCAAAGCTGTAAACATCAATAACTGCATTTTAAAAGAAAGAATCAGCTCCAGTTTGTTGTCTGAATTAATAGCTCTGTGTACATTCAGGTTTCAAGCCTGAGGGAAGAGAGAAATCTATCTGCAGCCTTGCCTCTATTATCTCATTTCCAGAGAAGATGGAGTTTCAGAAATACCCCAGGCTTAACATTTCCCCTTTGCCTTGTTGCTAGGAGTGTTGTCCCTCAGCAGCTCACAAATGTCTTCACAGGCATGCAGCCCTCTTGAGGCTTTGCACAGGGACCATCTGCTCCAAATCCTGGATTTTGGATCCTTAGTGATTCTCAATGGTGTATAATTTAGAGGCTCCTTTTGTTTTATCACACCTTGTACATCTGATAGGTATATGCGTTTAAAGATAGACTTTGCCAACATAATGCAGATAAAATAAATGCTGTTCTGTGTAAGCATATCAACCATGACTCAAAAAAGTGGTTTGCTAATTAAAATATTGAGCAACTTATTTGCTAACATAATATGAAAAGATCAGCTGGTTAAATAAATTGTTCCTGTGCCCGTAGCCTATAAGCAATCTTAAAATAAAAATCAGCTGTTTCAGAAAGTGTGATACAGAGGAGGCACAAATCTTGCAAAAATGGTTGAGAAAGCTATCTTTTTTATTACATTGAGCCCATGAATTTCCAGGTAACAGAAACTGACCAGCTGCATCCATCACTCTGTGGTAGAGATCTGAATGATGGTGACTTATGAAATCTGACAAAAGGTCATTACAAAGAAAGCATTAACTGTGACTTCAGCAAAAAGAGATATTTGAGAATAAGATCTATGTATGTAAAAACTCAAATGTGTCATTGCTACTAGTAAACTATTCTGAATTTAGCATATGATAGATGTATAAATGGGAAGAAAACCACAAGGATTCATGTCCTAATTCAAAGTATGTGAAATCTTTAAATTTTCCCATCATTTTTCTAGAGATTTAAAACCTTATGCAATTTTGAGGATCTATGTTGCAGCAAATACCTAAGTTCTGCTTTGTTCTATCCAATATTGATCTAACATTTAACTCAGTGTATCCTTAGATCTGCTTCTACATTGCTGTCAATAGTAGTTACGTCTTGGCAGGAGTGTGTAGTAAAGAAAAAAACCAGCATTTCTCCCAAGTACATGTCTCTACAACAAATATGAGGAGGATAATACTAGGCAGTCTTTGAATTTTAAGCAACCTTCAGATCAGTTAGCTGTGGAAATGGGATGTTTATGGTCATTCTACTTGCGGGCATGTCCTTCTGCAAACCATCCTTTCTACACAGTAACTTCTGCACCTATTGACTGATTTTCATGCTGATTGATACTAAATCAATGATCTCAAAGATGTTCATAAGATGTTATGTGTTTCAAGAAATGGGGAAGAAGGTAAAAGAATATATTAACACTTTTCTAAAATGAAAGGCTAAAACATGACCCTTCAAGCATACTCCAATGGAAACTTCATATCCAAATTAATTTTGAAAGCAGAAGTGTAATCAAACATACTGGTTCTACTTCAAAAATAGATCTCCTATCAAGCATTACTCCTATGGTACTCAAAAAAATCAGATTGCTGTTTGCTTTCTACTTATTTTGATACTGGGGTAGGAACTTTACTATGTTTCTTGTGCAGCAAACGTTACAGCAGTGCATTACATGTACTGCCAGAGCAGGTTTGGACACATTTGGCAATGCTTACTTGCAGGTTTTTAACATTCGTGTGGGAAACTCACAATTTTGGGGCAGAGCTTTTTAAGGACTGCACTCAGGTAACAAAAGCAGCCATCATTTGCTCAGAATATTTTGTTTCTTCTGCAATGCTTGCTGGTTTTCAGAATGCTAGAAGTCAAATTCCCACTTAAGTAAGACATTATTGGCAGTAATAAATAAAAATAACAGTTGTTAATTCCATTTAAATACATACAGTTAATAGGAGTGAAAACGAGTACATTGATAACTACAGACAACTTTCCCTGTAGGATGGAGCATTCTGCAGTTAATAAATGGACAATTCACTTGCCAGGCACACACAGAGTCATCCTGTCAGCTCAGTTTGTCCTCAGCTTCTGAAGAGACACTTTCAAAAGGTTCAGTGTTGCAGCATAATGACAGCAACAATGAAATCTCCATTGAAACTCATGTTTGCTTGGGTAATGCAAAAGGTCCACAAATAGATGAAGGTTTTGATTTTCTGGGGAGGAAGATCCAGAAAAAGTAAGGCCTCCATCCCTGGCAACATTAAGGAAAAATTCTACCCTGGGATTTCTCCATTTATGAATATTTGCATCCAAGATTATATCTCCAAGAAGCATTATTTCCTCCCTATGTGATTTACTCAAACTGGGAAAAATTTTTTTAGTTTGCCATTTAATTTTTTCCCTCAGGTTAAATATCTGTCAGAGCACAGCAACACAGCAACAAGAGTTTCCATCACGTTAATTCACCTTTTTACTCTGTATATTAGAATTGTTCCTATAGGTCTAGTAATGTATATGAGAAGTAATGATGGGGTAAAGCAAAAAAATCAAGAAAGACGAGAGTATGAACGTGTAGAGGCTGTATATCTTCTGTACTTTTTTACCCCTATGTAATGGTGACAGAAACAACTTGTTCCTTGGAACAAGTATTTCATATGATTCGTATTTCTCACTCAGTGTGCCAAAAATTTTGTCAGGAAATATTGTGCAAGGCTAAAGACTGAATAAATCAGATTCCCCTTGCAATTCTGCCACAAACTTCATGGAAAATCCTAAGAGGTATTTTAATTTTTCCCATTTCCCCATCTGTGAAATGTGAATACTTTAAAAAAAATGTTCAGCATAGATGAACATTTGTTTGGTCATATATGGGCAGTGCTTGCAATCATTGGATGGAAAAAACAGAGTAATAGTCATAATGTAATTAATGAGGAGGACTGGGAAAATTGCTAACTGATGTGTGAAACCTGATACTTCAAGGTCTTCTAGGTAGAAAATTCATGCCTGAACTGGCACATCCAAGTCAGAAACCTCATTTACTATATTGTCTCCTGTTCTTTTCCACTGTCTTAGACTTGTAACTTATTTTTTTCTTTTCTTTTTTCCTTTTTCTTTTCTCTTTTCTTTTCTTTTCTTGTCTTTTTTTCTTTTTCTTTCTTCCCTTTTTTCTTTTTTTTCCCTTTCTTTTCATTTTCCTTTCCTTTCCTTTATTTCCTTTCCTTTCCTTTCCTTTCCTTTCCTTTCCTTTCCTTTCCTTTCCTTTCCTTTCCTTTCCTTTCCTTTCCTTTCCTTTCCTTTCCTTTCCCTTAAATTAGGCTGGTGGAAGGGAGATTCAGGCACCCAAGTGCATTGAGGTCACTACCTCCATCCCATTAGAGGCAAAGTGCCTACGCAGAGTAAGTGGATGGGAGAAATTGGATAACAGCAAATCTTTTAACAACAGTGGCCTTCTGATCTCCTTCTGAGAGACAGTTTAGCCAAAACAGCTCTGTTGCATATAGGTCTATACTGCTTTTACTTGAACACAAATATGGATTTTATGTGATTAAAATTTGGGTAGACTATTAGCAGAAGCAGGTGCACAATTTGTGCAACAGTACCTCAAATTTACACCAGAAGGACATGGACTGTGTATGTCTAGTGAACATCTGCAACAATAAAGTTTTATCTGGTCATACAGTTGATTTGAGTGTGTAACTCTGTTGGTTGTGTTTCTAAATAAGCATGCTAATGAAAGAATGAGCTATGAAACCACATAGAAACAATGTATTACAATTTGCTTCAAAAGGTTGGTGTACATGTAAGTACACCATTCAACAAAGCATTATTAAAATATAGGGATGATAATTCTTGCATATGTATATAAATTCCCTGCTTTAAAAATGTGTAGTATGAGTAATCAGACACTATTTTTCTGGCTGATTCTATGATTATGGGTTGACGTTGCATCATCACTGCTCCCCCTCAATAAAAATAGATGATGGTATTTACCACTGGGATTAATGTTCTTAAAAACTCTTACCATAGGTGATTTGCTTTACATAGCATTATCTATCCTAGTTTAAAAATTTTAACACTCTGAAAGTAATCAAAACATAAAAAGTATGTCTAAGTATTTCATAAAAAGCTTGTCATTTCTTGGTGATATATTTAATGAAGAATACTTTGAAAGAATAGTAGATCAATTCTTGCAACTTACCTTGCAGCAATAGAATGATTCCCAGGGTAGACACAATAGAATATCTACTCTAATCAAAATAAGGCATTAAATCTATCTCCCTGTCCCAAAGCAACATCAATTATTAATTCTACCCTATTCAAAACAGAGTTTTCCCTGAATTCTTCTTTAAAAAATATTCTTGGGAAAAAATTCCATGATCCCTACTATGCAGTACATTCCTTTGCTTAGAAAGCATTTGTTACTGTCTAGCTGGACATCTGCTAGTCTACATATAAATAATGCTATCTGTTTATCAGTTAGGACACACTTTTTGACAATTTTAACTCATTTTTGTAACTTATCCCTAGTGGATATGAAGAACATCTTATTTCCTTGCAATATCTAATAGGTTTCTACAGGACTTTAGGATTTGAGAGATTTTGCCTGTGGTTCACTTGTTTTCCCAGTGAATCTCTTGCTCCCACCTCCGTGGTCCTCAGTGTTATCTACCCTGTATGTAACTTCACCAATTGCCAAGTATGCAAGATGCTGAGTCCTGGGTTCCTTTATGGTCACTTAGAGGTGTCACAGCTCTTTTGTGGTTTAAACAGCATTTAGAACAATTTCTTCTCACTGTGGCTCTGATCTTGCCATAGTTTTCTCATCTCAAGACTGAAAAACCCCAATGCATATGTTTACTTTTTGTTAAAAATCAGATTAGGCTACTTCTCTGTACTGAGCTTTTTTGTTTATCCACAATCTTCCTGCAATGGGAAGCCTAAAACCAGACCAGATAGTTCAGCTAAGATTTGGTACAGAAGAGGAAAAAAATATTGTTTCATGTGTCTTAAAGAAATGAGAGATACTGGTACATCCCAGGTCAAAGTAGGCATTTTTGAGGCAGCTTGACTGCCTTTGACTGGCATTCAGTACAGAGCCTACTACACCTCTCCTTTTTCTGGGCTACAGTCTCTTCTGTCGACCCCTAAACCATAAGGGCAGCACGATTAGGCACAGCACAGAGGACAACCACCAACCCTGTGAAACACAGGCTTTTAGTATAAAGTCACCCCCAGCAGCCAGTTTTTCCATGATGTCCACTAGTAATGTCTTAAGTACAAATTGGAAAATATTTACACAGGATTTTTTTTTCCTTTCTGAATCTCTGTAGGTTTTTATTTTAATTTTTGAGAACAACCCCTCCAAGAGCTTCTACTCTCTGAAGCACAGAGCACTGACTCAAGTTAAGATGTAAACATAATTTTGGAGTGCCCCGAACCTACAGATATAATCACTTTGAAGACACCATCCTTGGAAGGTGAAATCCAGGATCACTGATCCTTACACATGTATCATTTTCCATTTGTAAGGCACCATGCAAATCCCATCCTACAGACAGAACTTCCAGAATTCTTAATTATGCTGAAGACAACTGCAAGGTTCACTATTGATGAAGGTATCTAAATCAGAAAGAAAACAACAACAAAAAAATTGTGTTGATAGGCCTGCACCTGATTTTTTTAAAAAATGTTTTTATAATTTTAAAAAAGTTTAGAGAGACTGTATTTTTAAACCTACCTTAGATTTGTCAGCTATATCAGTGTTACATTTCAGGTTTTGTGTAATTATGACAAGTTTTCAGTAGTTTTGTACAACAGACAACAGAAAAGTTCAGAAGACTGAACTTTCAACACAAAGTCTGAGAGTTACTCCACAGTAAAGATCAAACTTACCTGGAAGTCAAATTAAATACTTCTGCCATCTAATAGGCAACATATATAGTATAGCTAACACAGGTGTCATTAAAAATCAGTAAGGAAACAAAGGATAGTTGAGAGAAGTGAGGTCAGAAATGAACAGAAAATAGGGAAATGTGTACATATTTATTGTAAAACTGAGCATACCAATAGCTCTGAAGTACTTGTATCCTCTTTTCACTGCAGCTATTTTTTGTTATTTACTGAAAACTAAATTCGTAATGTTAACTTGTATAATAACTTATAGCACTCCATTTTGAAAATTATTTGACATATCAGATCATTAAAGTAAGAAAAAAAAAATTTTAAAAATATAAATTTTACATGCTGTAGAGATTATGATTGCTTTTAAAAAATTTATTTACCTCAAATATTATAGTAAAAGATCCCTTATTAAAAACACAGGAAAAATTTGATCTCTCATTTGCTAGAAAAACTGCAAGTGACTCATTGTCATACTGAATGCACTGTATTTAAATTAATCTGATTTTGAGTCTTGAAATAGACTTGCCATTCTTATTCATACCAAAATGTTGAAATTCTGCTCTAAGTTTTCTTGACCTGGTAATAAATTTGCCAGATGTTTTAAACCATTAATTTATAATTCTTTTTTTTTTTTACAATAGAATAAATTATGCCCAGTAATCCTTAGTAAGAAAGAGATATCATTTAATGCAACTGTATTGCACCTGTTTCAGTGGCATCTCTATGGCTTGAGCAAGGTTGCCATGAGAACTTTGCAAATATTCAAAATTATGATATTCTCCTGATACTAGAAGAAACTAAGATATGTAGGCATTTTCTTTACATCTTTCTAAATTGAAATCCATCACAAACAGCTCCTTACACATTATGGCACTGAAATATATATCATCACCATTGACTTCGGGGGTTATTCTTCATTCTTCCCTCTAAATAACAGATTTCATCTGGTCTGTAATCCTGGCCAGTTTTTAGCATTTTTTCCTGTGTGGCATCTTTCTTCAAACAGTGTCTTCCAAGGCGGTCTGCCAAATTCATTGAAAGCACAACATGGCTACTACGAAGACAGATTGTAATTTGTGAAAGTAGTCACTATTTTGTTAGTCACAAGTAAGATGCAGGCAGATGGAGACAGCTACTGCAGCTACAAATGTAAAGGATTTGAGCCTCCATGGCAAATTTGTAGCGTGTTTCAGAGCTGACTTGTGCTAACAAAGAGATAAGGAAAACTTTGGGAGAGTCTATCACATGGCAGGAGATACAAAGAAAAGCCTTGCACAAACGCTGGTGAGATAGTGGCCAGGGAGGTGGCAGCTGTAATTTGGTGACCTGTTCTGAAGGGATCCTGATTTCTGTCCTCATTTCTTCTTTCCCAGCGGGAGAAAGGTGGAAGCACATCTATTATCTCTGCCAGCTTCTGCTCCCTGGCCTTCTCAGTGAACACTGCAAAGAGTATTCATCTATTTCTTCTCAGCATTGTCAACCCTTGTGTCAATAAATTATCCTTATCTGTTAGAGTTCCTGTCGTCTCCTTTGCTGACCTTTTGTTCTCTATTTACTTGAAACATTTCTTATAATTTATCTTAACCTCTGGTGCAATCTTCCTGTCATTCTCTGCCTTTGCTTCTCTTTCCTTTATTTCACAGTGGCTTAACTTCATTTTGTAATACTTCCAGTCCTTTGTAGTTTTTAGTTTAGATCCTTTGAATGACCCTCTTCTGTTGAGGACTTATTGTAGCTCTTTCTGTATTGACCTTCCTGACCTTTTCATTTTCTTCTTTTTTAAAGACAGAAGGAAAAAAAAAAAATGAAAAGAAATTACTACTACACTAGAAGCCAGCATTCTATTTACAGGTAGTTCAATATGTGAAAGCATAACTGTTGTGTGAACTCTTCCTTCCCTCCCCTCCCCCCTCCTTCGCCTCTCCTCCCTCTCAGCACTGGCAATAGCTCCTCATAATTCAGAGATGCACATAAACACTGCACACACCACAAGCTGAGCTGGGCATTTTAATTTTCCTATAACACAGTCTGAAGCACTCTTTCCCATGTTTCCCTAAAATGCCAATGGACATTATTACGAAATATCTGAAACAAAAGAAAAACTACCCCCTACTGTTTCTGTTCTTCAGAGCACAGCTTTTGAATTCTTAATTTTTTTTCCTCATGAATCTGTCAAAAGCTTTAAAGCTATCCTGCCATTTTCACACTTTAATAATTGCCCTAAGCTGATGCTCTGCACTGTTTCAAACTCTTTCTGTGTTTAAGTTTTCGCACCTCTGAATTGTTCAGTGCTGCAAATTGCAAATTTTCTAGACTCTATAATAAATGTTTTTGCATCTTTTTTTGCTATGTTCTCTATGCTTATGTTCAACATTTTTGCCTTTTCCTAGAAAACACCATCATGCTTTTTCCCCACTTAATGATATTTGTCCTTTGCTACTTCATGGCTGTTGCACAGGTTCCTATAAGAAACTGCACCTGCTGAATTCCCAAACATTTTGAGCTTTGGTTCACTGACCAAATCCATGTTATGACTTTGCTTTGGAATATGCAAATGCTTCTGAAATGTGAAACCTCTCCTTCATGTGCTCTACCTTAAAACTTTAAAAGCTAGAGTCTTTTTTTCAGCTATCAACCCCCACTCTGAACTCCTCAATTTCTTCCTCTTTACTTGAATGCCATGTCCCCCGCCACCAACCATATCCTCAAAACCTACCAATTTTGAAGCTTCACTAAATCTTGCCAAAGGCATAAGGCAAGGTGATTCCCAGCATTTCTAAGCATACTGAGACAGAGAGGCTTTACGCAAGGCATAAAGGATAATTCCTATGAAAGAAAGAAAGAAAGAAAGAAAGAAAGAAAGAGAAAGACAGAAAGTTTAAAATAAACTTTCTGATGAGATTTCCTTCCCTTTGGAGTGATTTTTTTTTCTTTCTTTTTGTTGGAGTCCAATGTACATCTCTAATCTTAATCATTAAAAAACCTCTACACCTGCTCTTCTCATGTTTATATATATATTTAGTTCTTTTCTTCTTCTTCATTTATCACACACGTTTGTTTTGTTGCTAATAAGCATTCACTCTTTTAATTTCTTTCTACTAATTTCAAATAAGGTTTTATGTTTATTCTGTCATTTTAATCCCTAACTCTATCTTGGGAATAGGCAATCAGCAAAATCCATTTATTAGCTACTGACTCTAGGCTGATAGATGTAGGGTTCAATCCTACTCAGCCACTATAAATCTCTAAAAAGCAACTCAGTGATCTGAAATTTTTCATTATTATGGCTTTGTAATAGTTACCAGAAGTAGAATGGAGAAATTTCCCAGACAGTAAATAAAAAATTGGGGAGAGTTCAAAACTAATGGGTGTACACTAATTTCCTTTCCAAACTATTGCATGCAGAGACACTAATGGAAGGAAAGTCCTTCATATCCTGGAGCGTGTATTAATATCTTGAAACAAGAGATGCAGCAGCATCCAATTATACTGTGTTTCAGGGATCACTTGTCCTGTGCTCTGAAACCTGCAGTTTAGTTAAAGCAAAGGATGACATTTCATTTCCTTGATATCAGAGTGTTAGGTATTGGTTCTCTAATTAAACAGTTCCATTCTAATAAAAAATTAAATTACTAAGTGTGCATGGTTAAAGTTGGCTGTACAAATTGCCTCTGTAAAGTCATAGAGAAATTAACAATTGCATACTACACTATCTCATGTCAGTTGTTTACAGAAAAATGTCTGAAAAATAATTAATTACAGTAAATGACCATATCTTGAGAGGGTTAGCTGAAGATTAAATGGAAATTTGTGTTCGCAAAACAGTACTTATTTTTACTAGCACCTTTTTAGAGACTAATTCCTGTAATTAATTTTTAAATTATTTTTCATTGAAGCTCTAGTTGTTTATATGTATTTTTGTGATATGTATATATCAACTACTCTTAAGACCACTGTTTCCTGTTAAATTGTCTCATTACAATCAATGTCAGTTTTGTCTTTTGGATTTTAATACAGTAATTATATCAATTTCACTACAAAGAAAATGAAAGTGACGGAATAAAGAAAGAACCTTTGATTGCTTTGCTTATAAAAATCACTAAATAGCAATTTTAGCATTATACATGATTTTGGGACAAATAAATAAAACTACTGATTTTTCTACCTAGATAATTCTAGGTATTTACATGCAAGTTCTAAGTGTCTGTGTTCAGGAGAATATGCTAGAAGCTTCAATATAGCTGGCAAGGCAAGAGAAAATATCCTAAGAAAAGAAGAAATAGACCTTTCTGTACATGTCCCAAGTATTTTCTTTTAATTCAAATATATTGTTGCAAAACACTAATAAAAAATGCAATTAATACTGCACAGTTTATTTGACCCAGCATCTCAGGGAGCCGAGACATCATCCTAAATCCATCATGCTGTATGGCCAGGGAAATAACCGGATCATTTATGTGTTTCCCAAGCTGTCATAAACCACAGTTTCTGTGATATGAAATGCAAACTGAAAAAGTCTGAGAGCTCATTACTTTTTTAAAAGGCAACAGATAAGAATGTCAATATGTCCATCATGCTTCAGCATGAGGAAGTTGTTTACATTAACGGAAGTCAATCTTATAAGAAGCAATAAATACACTTTTTCTCACTTGAGTTGCTCACTGGTCTAGCTTTATTTAGTTTGAAACACAGCTCTCCTTCTAGCTCCCAGCTTCCAGTTCTGCCATGAGTTCTGTTAATTCCCACCAGGAATTAAGAGTTGGCATTTATTTACTTTGAAAGCTATTGAACGGCGATGAACCATATAAGAATGAAAAGAGAAAGCAATTCATTGTCTTGAAAACTGATTTTTGAATATTTTATTCCTTGAATAATTTCCCTGAACAGTGAATAAAGCACTGAGCTGTACCAGCTTTTTGTTTTGTCAAGGGGAAAGCTAATATGATTCAAAAAAATTGAGACATTGTACAATTAATCCCAACTTTGCATCTAAGAGGTCCGACAGCACTCCACAAAGACACATCTTAAGGTTTGTCACCAGTAGAGGTACACAGTTTTAAGAAGAACTCTTTTATTGGCTCTTTCTCTTACCTTACTACATCTCAAAAAAAGCATGTGTCTTATGCGATCTAACAGTAATCAAGATTTTTACTTAAAGGAAAATCACTATAATCTTTGAAAACAATTTTTTGGTGTTCTTTGGGTATTTGCTTTTAGAAGTCATAAAGGAAGAAAAGGGAAATAGCTCCTGTGACCATACCCCAAAATTACACTGAAGGGTTAGAGAAATTAGACATCTCCTTTTTTCACCAATTACTGTGTTAAAGAAATTGTTGCTTCATAGAGTGCAGGGGTCAATAAGGCACCAAAGACAGGAGGATAAGCTATCCATGCCAAAACAACCAATCCTTTCTGGAATGACAGTCAGGACTGAACTGTGGGAGAAGACTGTGAATAGAACTATTGGGATAAAGATATTAAGTCCTTGCCTTTTTCATCTGAAAATGGAGGCTTCAGAGTAGGTAGAAGCAACAGTAAGAATGGTAGCCATTGACTGGGGGTGGGTGGCAAAGAAAGATAACAGGCAGTCTCAGTCAAATGGAGGATGCTCAGTAAAAGCTGCTTCAGCAAACTGAGGTGGAAAGTCAAATTCTTCGAAGGACAAATTGGCTTTCAGAAACCATTTACAATTGACCAGCATTCCCATTATGAGAAATTCTGGAATTGTTCGTAAGTTCCCAGAAAAATCTGTTTGTTCCTCATATCAGTGAGAGGAATAATTTCTTGACCAATTATCAGCAAAAAGCAGTGGAAAAGATTGCTTTGAGTACTGAAAACATAATAGTGATAGGGGAAAGAAGGATATCTTTAGCTGAACAATACCCCTGCTATCAAAGCACTGAACAAGCTTTTTATAAAATCATACAAGGAATGTAAACTTTTTGTTATTAAAATATTTATTATTCTTTATCCAAACACCATATGAATTTGTGTTAGGGACAAGACTGGAGCTCTAATGAGCTTCCAGATAGACCCCAATACTGTGAAAGAGCTTTGATGAGCCCTTGAGATGGAATTTCATTTTGGTTTTTACCATACAGACAAGAGCACCATAACTTGTGAGTCATCTGAGACAAATAAAACTTTCATTGTAATGTAAACAATTTTCCACATCTGTTTATTTGGCCCAAATGGCTTTTTTGCTGCGCCTAGAATACTGAAAATCTTTTGTGCTATCTGTCTCTTTTGCTCATAGCACGTAGGATTGAAGGTAACTTCTGTCCAGATCTCTTTAGAGTTAACATGGATCTCACATCAGGATTTCTTGGATGACTCTTTTGCACATGGAAAGAACTTAAAGACAGCAAAGCTAAGATAGTTTTCTAATTTTGATTGCTTCACATAAAGAGTAGGTATTTTTCAAATTAAAAAGAAACTAGGTAAAGTAAATCTTTTCTTATTCTTCAGAAACAGATCTTAAAATGAGGAAAGAAAAATATTCTATCAAGCTTTGTTAAAAACATCAGAACCACAGAAATAAATGCCATATTGATAGTACGGAATATTTTTAAACAACTTCTATGGCTACTGCTGTGTTACTCGTATGTTCTTAACTCAAGTGCGGGGTTGAGAATTTTTGTGAGGTTAAAAATTAAACTACTTCACTATAATGTTAATATTAGACATTGAACTCTTATTAAATATTTCTATCAGATATTTACCTAATTTCTATAACTGCTTCATATTGCCATGCATAACTTTAATTTTATAGCCATGGAATAATTAGAAATGTTGATTATATGATTCCCAATTGTGATAGAACTTTTCATGGAATTTGTCTGCATACTTTTTAAATATAGTACAAAGTATAAACCCTTATCTGGGATGTATAGAATGTCACAGAATATTCCTTATTAAGTATACAGAGCTGCCTCTCAACCAAATATGCACTTACAAATCAGGTTAAGGCAAGAAGTTTTGCAAATAACTAAATAGAGAGTTCATTTGTCTAGTAAACTCCTGCTTGTGGGCAGGATTATGAATTGTGATGAAAAACAACCAGGTGAATGGTTGTAAAAAAGATAAAACATTGCAACAATAGCACTGGTCCTTTTAATTCATTTCACTGAGATTTCTGTATTTGCAAAAATTGCTTTCCCTTAATGTGTTATTTTGTACATATGCATATTTAATTTCATCATGTTTCTCTTGACTGGGAAGAAAATCTTTCAGAAAAAAAGGTTTACTTTCTCAGTATGGAATATGGTATAAGCAATGTTGTTCCCATGTGTTTTAAGTAGGCTTACATTTTGCCTACTTTTACACAATGACTGAATATTTTCTTTCCTCATGCGTTGTCAAATGATAGCGCATAAACTATGGAACAATTACATTGTACATATTAGTATGCTGAGTTGATGATGATGATAAAGATTTTATGAAGATTATAAAATATAGAGGAGTACTAAGAGGTAATTTTTACAGAATGAGCCATCATTAAGGATCAACATTTGTTGTTCAGTATAAAAATCTGCACTCTAAAGCAGAAATGACAGTCCTTAAGATATTGCATTGTAGTCATAGAGAAATAGCAGTTTATCTTTGGCCAGATTCTTTGGTAATAGAGAAGTCAGACTATGAACCAGTTCACATAATTTACCACTGTGTCTCAGTTTAGTATATCTGCTTAAGTCCAAATTAAACCCCAAACCCTAACTGGGAAATCAAAAAGGAATTGTAACTGTTCTGCCTCCAATTGAATATTTTCAAAAGGAGAACCATATTGCAGTAAATATTACTCAAAGTGGTTTTGTTGTTTTCAAATTATTTTGAATGAATATTTGAAAACTATTTGCAACCATTTAAGATACATCCTTTTTATAAGGCATATCTTTCTATTCCTTTTATTCCTTACTCATATTTTTTGGTCCAGTCCATATCCATTTCCTTGAATTAAAAAATGCCTTTGTGTACATCAACTGCATATTGCTGTCAAGATTTTATCAGGATTTTTAGAAACAATATATATGCAGTATCACACACATGAAAAAACGATGTTTCATTCAACAATGTCCAGTCTTAATTATTTATCACTGGTGAACACCTGCATGAGCAGATTTGAGTTTTGGGAGATGCTTGGAAAATGCCTGTGTGTCTGACAGCTGGGCACGCCCAGTCACAGCAGCAAGGTTCAGTGGAGCTCCTAGAGGCTGGAGTTGAAACAGTAGAAGAGACAATGGAAGGTCTATTTTTCTCCCTCTTTAAGGTCGTGGCTATATTTTATATCTATGTTTTAGATACTGTGACAAAGCTCCCACTTTGATGGGACAATCAGGAGCCACAGCGAGAGCCAGGCTGGCCACCTCGTTTCTCGTGGCTCCATCAAGTGGCCCACATGCTCCATTACAGACAAGTACATTTGCCTCTGAACCAGGACTTAGCTTCTGTTCCAGACAAATACTTTAATTATCAATAATGTAGAACAGAAAAATACTGCTCAGTGGCACCAGTTTGATGTATTTGGGTCAGATCAGAATGACTTGACAAAAACATTTTGTCTTTTTCTGTGTTCTAAAATGAGTAGCTTTTGCAGAGCAAATTAGAAGTCATGAAAGCCTTTTTATTCCCATTAATATATTCTAAGTACAAAAAGAAAGCTTACTTCTGGGTAGCCCTTACATTTCTCTACTCACGGGTAGCTTCGGGGGAATATGATCAAACAAGATTTTTAAAAATGAGCGTTGTCATCTTCACTATTATTTGTTTCTCATACCTTTCAATTGGTAACAACACACACACCTCTCCCACTTTAAATGTTGGCTCTGAGATAAGAACAGTGACTGAAAAGTATGTGTTTCTCTGTACTGACTGTGAAGAGGACCCAAGGGCGACTAGCTAAGATATACACACCTATACTCTATACTGTTACAGTTAATCACTTGCATTGCACATCTTTTCTCTGTCAAGGGGCTTGGAAATATTCCAGGGACATGACAGTAATTGCATATTCATAGCCCTTAAATTCAGAAAGCTATCTCTTTGAAACTTGCCCAGACTGAGATTTTGTTGAGGTATCAGATTCTCGTCTTCTAGATCTCCTGCACTACACTAGGGAAAGCAAGTAAATTTATGTATGAAAGAGGGATCATTTTTAAACCGTCTCAAGCCTTTTTTAAAAAATACTCTCTATGGAGCTTAAATTCATTTAGCAAACAGGTTTTATGAAGATGATTTGGGAGGAAATACCATCAAAAGTAAAACTGTACTTCAGTAATTTAATCTCCATATCACAACCAGGATTTTCCATATGCTGGAACAGCCAGAAAAAAGTGTGCTGGTCTAGGAAATGTGATCTTTGAATCATGTGTAACATTGGAACCTGTCTAGTCAAATCAGAGGCATTAGGCTTTCTGTATATAAGAATTTATTAAATTCCTCAAAGATGTGTATCCAAAAACACACATAAGAATTTCCAGTTGTCATCTAGGTGTTTAACTGTGAAAAAACTACAATGTTTTGTTCTCTGTACTCTCACAGATAGGTCCCCCCTGGTTTTGGCTACTCTGCATTTATACAGAGAGGATTAGGCTTCCTATGGGAAACTGTTTTGCGAAAGGAAGGATAACAGAAATATCACTTATTAGTCTGGTAGGGAAATAAGCTGGAAATAAAGCTGCTTAGAAACCTAAATATGCAAAGATGAGTTTTTAAAAAGAGCCAAGACATCTAATTTCTTAAATCATGAGTCAGATAAATGAGATATATTCTAATGTGAACTGTGGAGAGCTAAATCTACATCTTGAGAGTTTACTGAGTTGTAGAGACAGAGTAATTTAATGTGGGAGATGGAGATCACCTGTCTGGTCCAACCCACTGTTCAGCTCAAATCAGGCTTCCCAAGACCTTGTGAATTTTTTAATATCCCCAAGGATGAAAATTCATAGCCTCTCTACACAACCTCTTTTAGTGTTTCAGGACCCTGCTGTGATTTTTTTCCCTGCTATTCAAACAAATATATATATATCTAATGTTCAAAATTTCCTGTGTTGCAACTTTTGTTCTTGAGCACTCCCTTCTATTAAGTACCTGAAGGCAGCAACATCTCCTCTTTACCTTCTCTTGCTAAGAAGAATAAGTCACTTTTTCAGCCTAGTGTAGATCACATGCATTCAAACATCCGAGTCATTCAGTTGCTTCTCCACTGGGGAACCCAAAACTGGACACAGCGCTGCAGATGAGGCTCGCAAGAGCGGAATAGAGGGGAATGGTCACTTTCACCAAAGTGCTGCCTGCAGTCCTGCTCACGCTGCACTGTAGCAATTGTTTTCCTCTGGTGCAAGGACGCACTGCCTACTCATGCCCATCTTGGTTTTCCACCATTACCACTAAGGCCTTTTGTCCTAAGCTGATTTCTGGGCAGTCAGTCCCCAGCCTCTACTTGTACATGGATTTTAACCTCCCCAGGCGCCAGACTTGGCATTTGTCTTTCTGAACCTCATGAGTCCTGTCAGTCCATTTCTCCAGCCCATTGAAATCTCACTGAATAACAATCCTGCATGCAGTTTATTGATCACTTTCTTATCAACATGTCCCCAAATCTGGGGAAACAACACTTAAAATGGATATGTCTGAATCCATCGTGATGACTTTAAGCACCAGACCTGGACAATCCCACTGCCAAAAGAGACAATAAAACACCTCTGTTAAGTAACTAAAATTTAGAGTAAAGAACAACAGGAAATACACAAATACACACACAGAGAGAGAATTATTTCACTTAAATTTCTTCCTTCCAGGATTTAAGTTCAATAGCTGCAATGCTATCAAAGCTGTGGGGTCTCTTAAGGTCACTTTCAATAACACAGTATCAATCTTTCCAAAAAAACACACAGATGGCTTTTGCCTAGCAGTCTGACACTTACAGCACTCGGGCAAGGGAAAAAATGGGAAAGAACTTTGAAGCTCTAACTCAGTTAAGAATGGTCCAATCCCGTCTCTCTAAGCTTCCAGGAGAGTCTAATAATCCTCAGATTTAAATCCAGAATGGGGAGAAAATACTCCTGACTTCTCCTGGTAAAAGACCTGCTTGATTGCTGTAAATGAACCAATAGTAGATAGGTACAAAAAGGAGTTAGATAAAGGAGCTAGGTATTCAGCTTGTATTTTTACTTAGTGCTCCCTAAACAGAGAATAAGCATGTATTTTACAATGAACAGGCACTGGATAAAGGCATAAGAACTTAATTTAAAAAGGAAATGGGAATTACCTTAACACCCAACAACACTCTTCATTAATAAATCACAACATTTGTGCTGATGACCAGGCATATATCAATCCATTTAAATTTGCGACCGGTATACAGTATTGTAAAAGAAATATAAATATTACTTTAGCATTCACCACAAAGCTTGTTTAATAATTTAGATTTGGTATAATTCACCTTCCAAAATAAGTGCTTTGAAATCCTGGGACTGCTGTGAAACATGAATGTTGTTCTACTGAATAACAGTATCAGAGTCTGATCTCCATACATATTAAAGATCATGCAAATTTTTTTAACTCTTCTGGTTTTTCTTCATTGTGCTATATCGAATTTTGGTATGATATTAAAAAACTAGTAAATACTATTGTAAGGATTTTTTATCTTCTTTTAGTGTCCAGACAACCTTTAAAGTCTCTTGCAATCCAAACCATTCTATTATTCCATAATTTTACACACAAAATGTTTTTTACTGAACCTATTAATTGCTACATGAATATGATAAGCTAAGAAATTTTTCCTTCTAAACTCAGTCGTTTTGGGAAAATATTAAGATTAATGGTTTTTAGTGCTAATTTCAGTTTATTGCATTTGAAATTTAAGTATTAGAAGCCATCTTGTTTCCTAATATAAATCAGTTAGAGAAGACATGAGTCTGTTTCATGTTTGAATAGAAGTTAACTATAAAAATGATTACTAAACTATAGGCAGTCCTAGTTTTCTAGTTTTTAATGGTTAGAAATGGCTTTTGCTACTTAGTGAACCTCTCTAATCCATTCTAATCTGTATTTGGTAATCCATTGCAAAGAAAAAAATTCAGAACAAGCTTATAAAATCAAGACACAATATCTCATCTTACCTCAAACAATAGAGATGATTTGTGGCACAGTTTCTGATACCTCTTATAATAAAGCCATAGACATTTTTCATTAACATTTCTAGTGTCTTTTTCATCTCTTGAAATGTGAGTTCCCCAGTCAATTTCTCCTTAGCAAACAGAAATATCCCCTCTTATGCTTTGTATACTTATTTGCCTAGAATCTGAGAGAAAAAAAATTAAAAATGTAGATAAAATTAAAAGGCTAGTTTCCTCAAAATACTTTCTTAAGCATGTCATGTTTTCAGTTGCTTGTTCTCCCTGGTTTCAAACGTCTTTTACCCTCTGTTGCACAGTAGCAAATACTTGGCAGGCAGAGTTTAAACTGCATAAAATCTACCTTGAAGTTTTTGCAATTTTATATGAGAAAAACTTGAGCTGTGTGGGTGATGTTAAGTTCCTTGACAGCAAATGCCAACTGGCTTAATAGGACAGAGGTTCTGTCATAGTTTCTAATTATCACAAGGCAAAACCTTTCCAGGAGTTTGTTAGAGCAAACTAGAACACTGTCAAGGAACATAGTTTGTAGAATTTGTGCGGCAATTCCCTTTTTTTTTGGAATATTATGTCCAATGCTAATAATAAAACCAAATTGTTACAGGCACTAATGACAATTACCTACTGATTTATGACTTTCATTCTTCTGCCTTTCTTACCACAATAAGCACAGCTTCCTAACACCCACAGGGCAAGAGAGAGCACTGAACACAGCAGTTTGAATCTAAATTCATCTTGACTCACTCACCAGCACGTGTTTTGACTTGCCAAAGAGGGTATATTCCTCTAAACAGGACATATAAAAGATGTACTAGCAAACGATCCTAAAACTCCTAGTATATGTATTATACTATATTCAAGTATTTAGAGGTTAAAATCTCCCAGGGATTTCAGTTATATTCATGTATTATTTCCACAGAGGAATTTTTAAGTTTTCATTAGGAATTAAATATTTCCTTATAACACAAATATTTTACAACATGAAATTTGGTGGATATGTCTGTTGTATGTGTGAAGTACAAATCAAGCCACAGAAATGTCAAAAGCTCAGATAATTTTCCTTTCAGCTTACACATATTATTATATCTGAGTAATTTTGTAATTAGCTACTATACCTGCAAACAATGAACTGCCTGTAACTTAAGACTTTACTATTTTTAGATATCTATATAAAGTCAAGCATTTAATTAAATACCTTTCTCCAAATGTAACCTTTTTCCATCAAATGACTATGCATGCTTTTGAGGATGAGACTGCCAAAACTTGAACCACAGAGAGTGGACTAAGTATCCTTTGACTCCCTGGGTAACACACCAGAAAGGTGATACAAACTCAGAGAGGCTGAGCTTGGGATTTCAGCTCTCTACATTTTGAAGTCAAGGAGAGTTTGTTCTTTTGCTTCTTTTAACCTCCACCCAGGTAACAGTCCAGTATGGCCCACCTGCTGACAAAGGGAGAGTTAGAAGCACAGAACATAAATCTGCATTGTCAACTCCACCTTGGACAGTCAGTAGCATGTTCAAACCTGCTCTGTGAGTTTTCCCACATCACATACCCACAGAAGATCCTTACCTGCTGGGCAGACAACTGAGTCATCCCTTTAAAAAGGCTGATGAAAGAGTTCACTTTTTCCTTCAGACCCTGGATCAAAGAAGCAGAGCCTTTTCTGTGCAAAAAACCTAATCATACCCCAAAGTGTGTTCTGTCTCTGAAGGCAAAACCAACTGCTGGTCACAGAGGACTTTGGTAGTCCCTGACATGGCAAGCAATGAACCAGATATGTGGTCCATCCAGGTGTTTCCGTCAAGAGCTGAAGGAGACCAGGCCAGAAGCAGGACTGAAGAGAAGGCAGCAACATGAGTCCAAAAATCTGTCAGACAGACAGAGCTGTATGAGCCAATCAGCCCATCCCATCCAGGAGGCAAGATATCTATGGGATAGGTCTGAGGTCCACCTGGGAGGTAGGACGAGAGATGGGAACACCTACAGGACAGCTCAGGAAGAGAATTAAGGCTGAGCTTTAATGAAGCTCGCAGACCCATGGGGAGGAGGAGAGAGGAGGCCCCAGGGAAGACTGAAGAGGAACTGAAATGCCCCTTCGTGCCCTTGGGACCTTGATAGCCTTTTGTCTGAGTGCCATACAGTCCTGCAAAATAGAAGCCAACTAAAATGAGCTGCATGCAGAAGTTCAGCTTATTTGAATGCATGCTGGTTTAAGATTAAGAGCTGTCTGCTGGTTTAATTGACTGAGCCAGTTTTTTTCATCATACTGCTGCTGGGCAATTCTCCAGCTGCAAAGCTGTCTCTGAAAGAATGGTCCCAGCATGTATTGACAAGGGTCCCATTCTCTTCTGGACAAACAAGTCATTTCCCTCTGCAAATGTGTCATTTTGTACAGTTATGCACGAAAATGAGACAGCTGCTTTGGAGCTCAGCAGAGACATTTGTTTGCAGTGATCACCTGTAAGGCAAGCAGGTATTCTGGATATCCCTGAAAGAGAAGAGCCAGAAAGCCAGGTGGTTTGCAGCTATTTTGTACCTATGATCAGAAAGTACTATATCTGGGAGCCTACCTCATATCTGCACTTAAATTGACCTTCTTTGTAATAGATCTAAAGTGAGAATTAACTTGTACATGTATGTAGACAGAAGACAAGGTCAAAGCCAGGGTGTCCCAGTGAGACAGAAGGGGGCACCCACTGATAACAAATGCTAACTGGTGTAGCCCTTCTGAATTATACTGCTTTAACCTCTCCTGGTTTTCATCAGTTGCTTGTCATCAGGCAAACTACAAACTGAGAAACCACTTATTTTCAAACTTTATGATCTTCTCATGTTATGGATCATTGATTCACTTTTTTACTTCTTTAAAGTGTTGTTCTGTTTCTATTTTAAGAAAAATCTTAAGACCCTGCATTGTTTTCCATATACTAAGACAACTAAGAACCACCTGTATAGTGAGCTAAAACACTTCTTCGAATGGTATAGGACCAAAATCCTTGACCCTTCCCACCAGCTCACCAACTTCCAGGGCACGCACTCTAAATGCCAGCAGTACAGGAGAAACGCCCATGAAAGAAGTGACCACATCCAAGGGAAACCAGCCAATGTGATCTTTTTGGGTTTCAGTAAAGTTTCTGATACTGTCTCTCACAGCATCCTTCTGGACAACAACCAGCTGGATTAACATGATGGGTGAGCAACTGGCTCATGGGCCTGGCACAAAGGGTTATAATAAATGGGGTCACAACTGGGCTGGTCGATGCACCTCAGTGAAATTGCTCAGGGCTCCATCTTATTCCCTGTTCTCTACAACATCTTCTTAAATGACTGGATGCAGGGTTGGAAGGAATACTAAGTCAAACTAAATACAGTTTGACTATGATACTAAGTTGGGAGGAGCTGTTGGCTGCTTCAAAGGCAGAGGAGCCCTGCTTAGAGTCCTTGACATATTTGAGAGCTGAACAATCACCAGCCATACGAAGTTTAACAAAGACAAGTGTCAGATTCTGCACCTGGGTGGGCAACCTTGGATGTATGGACAGATTGGGGAATGAGATGCTGGGGAGCAGCACTGAGGAAAGGGACCTGGGGGTCCAAGGTAATGACAAGCTGAACACAAGCCAGCAGTGCCCTGGCAGCCAGGAGGGCCAACCCTGTTAGGCAGGCACAGCATCACCAGCCAGGCAAGGGAGGGGATTGTCCTGCTCTGCTCTGCACTGGGGCAGTCTCACCTCAAGTGCAGGGGGCAGTTTTGGGTGCCCCAACATAAAAAAGACATTAAACTCCAAAGGAAGGCAACAAAGATGGTGAGGGGCCTTGAGGAGAAGCCATATGAGGAGTGGCTGAGGTCACTCGGTCTGCTCAGCCTGGAGGAGACTGAGGAGAGACTTCATTGCAGTTACAGCTTCCTCACGACAGGAAGCAGAGGGAGCACTGATCTCTTCTTTGTGGTGATCAGTGGCAGAACCTGAGGAAATGGCCTGAAGTTACATCAGGGAGTGTTTAGGTTACATATTAGGGAACAGTTTTTCACCCAGAGGGCGGTTGGGCACTGGAACAGGCTCCCCAGAGAAATGATCACAGCACCAGTCTGACAGAGTTCAAGGAGCATTTGGACAACATTCTCAGGCACATGGTGTGATTCTTGGGACAGTTGTGTGCAGGGCCAGGAGTTGCATTTCAGTGATCCTTGTGAGGCCCTTCCAGCTCAGGGTATACTACAATTTTATGATTCTAATTGCAAGTGACCCCTTCCCTGCTCTCCTTCCTTGACGCTCCTGGTTACAGCAATGTGCACTCTGGGCTGGTTCAGAGGACTTGCCTTAAATGCTCATAAAACATGATGAGAAGTTTTTTACTTTCCCATGTACCAGAAGGAAGAGACAGTTTTAAAAGTAAAATGGCTTTTGAGGAAAAATGCTGTAAATAATTTGTTCCCTGAGTCATGAAATAGTAATAGGCTTCCTAGCTCCTGGACAGAAACAAGATTCAGACAAAGTAAAGCTCTGCAAAGAGTAGAAATGCATTGATTTTAGAGTAACACCCAACTGAGAAAATAGGCATGCCAGGAAAATAGTTTCTGCCACCTCTCTAGGAATGACAACAGCATGAAAAATGTACTATAGGCAGAGATGAATAGGTAACAAAGTGAGAACAAGAGTGATGTTATCCTTATGAAGAGCCAAGTGAACTGATTGTTGCATTCTTTATTGTCTTCCCCTCATCTTTTAAAGATCGTTACATCAATAATACTATCAGCTTTGGAAGTAAGCATCTTTCTACAGCATTTGGATGTGAGCACTCTCTACAGTTAGATTTAGGCACTAAAGGGAGATGGTGGATGCAAAGGAGAAGATAAAAGGAACTGATGAAGTACAAAGATAAAGATAGAATCACAACAAGACAGACAAAGGTTATCAACTTAATAATGCAAACCAATTTCAACAATTTGAATTGCTAGCTTGTTGACATTTCTGAACACCTTTATGCAGTTATCTAATAAAACTGATTTCATGGGAATGGGGGCATAGTATAACAGTTAAGGAGTAATCACCAGCTTTATTTGATTATTACTGTTCATGCTTTGGAAAGTCTTTGTAGCTTCTGAATATAATTGACAAAAATTTACATTATATTACTATATTCAAAATTGAAAGCAATCATCCTCATGCTTTTATATCAAACATATAATGAATTATTCAGGCATACATGTTCTTTCAAATATTCTGCAGTTCTCTAGAGAACTAGAGGACTTTTTTCTACAAAAACCCAATAGGTTAAGAAAATTTTATTATGGTATTTACAAAAGTATCTCAGAGAATATGCTTTTTTGTCACACTGGAAACTCTGACAATTTCTTATCAGGTTCCCTGAAACACATACATCAAGTAAGCTGAGATCTTGCACTTAACATAGACTTGGTTATGAAGGAAGCAAACACTAGCAAATAGAGTAAATGAAATCTCATTGTCCCAAACCTAATTATGTAGTTGCCTAATTAACATTGCTTGGCTAATTAATTAATGTTAGTATATACCCATTTTCACTCTCTTCTTTCATTCTGTAGAAGCTAGGATGTGCATTTGAATATGCTGTTAATTACATAAATCATTTATTCAAGTCTTTAATGCAGATATTTGACTTACCAGCATTGCTAACTATCACAAAACGTGTTTTTGAAAAGAAGACCTCTGAATTTCAAATAAGTTTCATTTTATATACTTTTCTGATGGAATAATTCAGGGAAGGGTTGGGGGGTCAGAATACATTTGAACCAGGTCTTTGCCATAAGCTAGAGATCCAAATCAAACTTACAGAATAGTGCCTGGCATGACCCAGCCTGCTGCAAGCAGCTATTGAAAGCAGCTCCCCACCTCAACTGTCACTGAGAGTGAGCAGAGCTTTTTTTCACCGCTGTTAATGAAATCCATTAGGAACACAGAATATTCTGAGGAAGAGACCCACAAGGATCATCAAGTCCAATTCTTAAGTGAATGGCCCATACAGGGATGTAATCCATGATCTTGGCATTATTAGCACCATGTTCTAATCAAGTTAATCGCCGGGTCAAAAATACGCAGGATTAAAGCAAACCACTCTGCATTGAACACATTTCAAGCTGGTTTCCTAGGGGTAATAGAGAAGAGTTTTCTATGCCTGTATTACAGATCAGTACCCGAAGGTGTAATGGGTTGAGTTAGTTTTTTTCTCTAAGGTTTGCAGTCAGTTTGGGTGCTTTCTTACAAAAGAAGGCCTTTATCTCACTCAAGTTTTGAAGACTTCATAGGCTCTAGCAGATTACACACATCCATTTTCTTTCCCTCCAGTTAAATTTATAGTATAATATTTAATCATAATGTTCCAACTGGGAAGGGGTTGAGTCAACAGCTAGCTGTAAAGAGAATCATAAGTAACTTCACTGGGAGTCAAACTTGGGCCTTTCTACTTATGTCCTACTCGTTTTGTTCTTTGCTAAACAGATTTGCTTCATGAGCAATTTATTGGTTATTTGTAGCGCAGGTGATAACAAACTCTTTTCCCTGTCATCTCAGTCAGAGCTTTCCTGCTCATCATCTTTCCAAAAGGACTCCTTAATGTCAGCACATGTGAGGATTGGGGTCTTCTCCGTTTCAGTGGTGAAGCTGCTGGTACAAAATACTAGAGCCATTCTCATACTGGAAGAGGATTCTTAGGTGAGCTCTAGCTCTGGTTCTCTGCTCTACACCTTGCCAACCTGGATGATAAATGCAATAATGGATTTCCCTTGCATCTACCAACTGAATGTTTTGTTATCGATTTTATCTGGGGTGTGGAGAAGTTCATCCAGAAGATGCAATTGATCCAATAACCAAACCCACTTTCACCATCATAAGGACGGAGTTAGAGAGAGGATTTAGTGACAGACTGATTTTCTTCCTCATTCTCCACCAAACCCACCCCCAAGGCAATACACAGAGTGGACAATATATGCAACAGCTGAAGCAGTTCAGACAGGATCAGCCACTGCCACTTGCTAAAAGATGAGCTTGATATTTTTTTAGTATTCAGTGGGGGTTTAGTGCTGTTCAAACGTTGCTGTGTACACTACACCCACACCTGTCTCATTCTGTTAGATTTCAGTTATTCTGCCTTTTTACATGAAAACCAGACAGGAAATAGTGCTGCTTCTGTCAACTTTTTGCTGGTAAGCTCCTCTTTAGCATCCCACAATAGGCTTTACTTCATCTCATTTAACAGCATGAGCCTAAGAGACAAGTTATCAGTTTTTCCAAGCAATATAGCTCCCTTAATGGAGCTTGCCCAGCCATTCCCAGAGGTAGGATCAATATTGCTATATTGAAAAGAATGGTTTTGGTGCTCACATAACAAAAAAGTAATGTCTGTGCCTTCTGTGCACAGCGCAAGCAGATCTACTGCAGAGAGACATTATACTGGCTTCCCCTGACAACTTTGCAATATCTTTCAAATCATGTAACAAGCTCTATTCTGGACCCCTTCAGCATGACTGAAGAACTATTTATGCATTGTATTTAATATGTGTTTGAATGTAAAGTGCATTATAAATCGTGATGACAAGAGCTTCCAGGGCTTCTCTCCTCTCCCTCCAGGTGGGAGGTGGCTGTGTTGGCTGTAAATTCACAGGCTCATGGCCACTGCCTTTCTGTGTTCCCGTGTTACTGTTGAGTGGAATAGCTTCAACTAAATGTGTCAAAAGTACCCCCCGTCTCCTCTTCTAGCCTGGCAGTGTGTAATGCTATAGGAAAAGAGGATTTCAAAGGCAACACATGGGCAGCCTGCTGGATCAGTGATTTATCTGTTAGGCTACAATAAAAAAAAAAGTGGCAACCACAGTATTTCCAGGACCAATGCCTTAATAAAAAGAAAGAACTGATTTCTTCTCTGCTATCAGCATATGAACTAAAGGGTGAAGTCAAAGAGAAGAACTCATAGTCCTGCAACATTGATTAGGCATTAAAGCTCAAAATGGCGTCAAAACTCTGAATGGCATTAATAAGTGAGCATTTTCCACTGCCAAACTCTCTCTGCTCTCGGTAGATGCCCTAAGCAGGACTCCAAATTGTCCTGCAGGATCTGCACTTCTGTAAATCACGCAGTGTAAACCACAGCACAGCAGCACCTACTAGTCTCATTGGGCATAGCTTTTTTGTGCTGTATTCTCGACTGTCTCAATACACTCTCCCACACAGCTGTGGCCCATGTAGTCCCTGCATAATTTGTTTGTATTTTTCCCAGTATTAGAGAGCAGTGTATTGGATTTGTGTGGCCAGGTTTTGATAGTGCAGGGGCTAAAAGGGCTTCTGAGAGAAACTACTGGAAGGTGTCCCCATGCCTGATGGAGCCAATACCAGCTGGCTCCAAGACAAACCTGCTGCTGGTAGTAGCACCTCTGGAATTACATGCTTGAGAAGGGGCAAAACCCAGCAGCAACTGCAGCCACAGAGAGGAGTGAGAATACATGAGAGACAGCTCTGCAGACCCCAGGGTCAGTGAAGGAGGGGAAGAAGGTGCTCCAGGTGCTGAAGCAGAGATTCCCCTGGAGCCTGTGCTGAAGACCATGGTGAGACAGCTGTGCCCCTGCAGCCCGTGAAAGTCCATGGTGGAACAGAGATTCATCTGTAGCCAATGGAGGATGCCCCATTGGAGCAGGTGGAAGCCCAAAGGAGGCTGTGCTGCCAAGGGAAGTACACACCAAAGCAGGCTCCTTGCAGGATATGTGGCCCATAGAGACAGGAGACCGTGTTGGAGCAGGTGTGCTGGCAGGACTTGTGACCCTGTGGGGGATCCACACTGGAGCCACCTGTTCCTGAAGGACTGCACCCCATGGGAGGGACCCACGCTGGAGCAGTTCATGAAGAACTGCAGTGTGTGGGAAGGACTGATGTTGGAAAGGTTTGTGGAGGACTACCTCCCATGGGAGAGATCTCACACTGGAGCAGGGGAAGAGTGTGAAGAATCCTTCCCCTGCAGAGGAAGGAGTGGCAGAGACAACATGTGATGAACTGACCACACCACCAATTCCACATCCGCTTGCACTGCTGAGGGTTTGGAAGTAGAAAAAATTGGAAGCCCTGGAAGAAGAGGGAGTGGAGTTGAAGGCGTTTTTAAGATTTGGCTTTATTTCTCATTACTCTGATTTGATTGGTAATAAATTAATTTCCCTAAGTCTAGTCCCTTTTGCTCGTGACAGCAACTGGCGAAGGATCTTTCCCTGTCCTTATGTCAACCAAGCCTTTCATTACATTTTCTTTCCCCTGTCCAGCTGAGGAGGTGAGTGATAGAGTTGCTTTGGTGGGCATCTGGCACCTAGCCAGCGTGATCCCACCACAAGAAGTTGCTGGGACTGACAGAAATAACAGTGTCTTCCTGGTTCTAATCTTACCTAAACAAATATAAAGGGAATGTTTCCAGCTTTGATTTAGACATAGAGACTTTCACTAGCACAATAGAAGCATGCTGCTGAAAGATTTACAGACTTACAATGAATATACATTAGTTGCTATGGTTTGTGCACAATGCACTCTCCCTTAGATAATAATACCAGCACTAAGTAACTATAATCTCCTTTGGGTTAAAAATCTTGAAACACTAAAGGGTCAAAGGAAGAAAACTGAAGAATAAGCAACTGATTGCCAGAAAGCTTCTATTTTCTGTAGTGAAGCTCATGTTTGTCTCTATAGGAAAATGTTTGAGAACTCAAAAATATATTTTAGAAAATGGCCAAGTAACTCACATATGTATATACAAATATAGATATATATATTTGCTTTTTCTATGAGGCAGAGCACAAATCTTCTACTATCTTTGAGGGCATTTATGCACTGCTACTTTTAGCAATAACAACAGATAGGGCACCTTATCTGTAGCACCAAGGAACATTCTTGGACTATCTGAGCAGATGCCTTGACATCTGGCATGTATTTGTATTTACTTGCGGTTTCAAGTCAAAGATTGAGTATCTTAGAATCAGAAATGTTGACTGGAAGTGAGCTCTGAAAGTTCTGTAATTCAGCTTCCCATTTGAAGAAAAATTTTCATGAGTAGGACACCAGGTCAGCCATGATGACTAAGGGTTTCCATTACAAATACTGAAAAAGAAGATTTATGACCCAATCAGTTTTATATCAGTACAATACACCTGCTTTTATAAAAGGGAAATTCATTGAATAAAATTAAAAGGCATTTTCCAGAATTTTCACCATGTTATTGGGTTATCAAACTTCATAAAAAATGAAAATTCAACCAAAAATGTAAATGTTTGTCACATTTTTTATTTAAAAACCTCATGGTTTTTATCCACTTTGTTTTTAGGATATATAAGTCGTCTTTAGTTGCAAATTCAATGTTTTATTCCAAGCATCATTTAATCCCCAAATATGTGTTTCCCTAAACAGGCTAATTAAAAAAAAAAAGCTTCAGTGTTATAACTGAGATAATAATCACCTCAAATCCTAGCTGACTTTTTCATAATGTCACATCATTTTGCCAAAACTCCCTCAGTGAAACATGCATTATGAAAGAAAAAGCAGAAGAAGCTTTTTTCTTTTGATAAAATGGAATAGAAATTATGCAATCTACAAAAAATCTGATGCTTTGGTTTTCAGTCCAAGGTTAACAACAGCAATATGAGAATATTCCCACCCAAAAGGTGATAGAGGACTCTCCACTGATCAAGGAGTACATGCTATTTCATTGGACATGAAGCCAATCTATCGTTACATAAAAATATTTCTTTCCCCATTGCTCAGCCTGTATTGCTTACCTTGATTTGACTTCCCATAATTTAAATAACGTTTCATATCTTCAAAGCACTGTACATGCATTAACTAATTTCACTCATTAAAATTTGACACTGCTGTCTAATGATAAATTCCCAAATGCAGTGGATTTGAAAACTTTCTTTTAAGCCTGCCTTGATAAGCCTCTTCAATATACAGCTATAAACTGTCTTTTGATGTCATTAGATCTGTAACCCTTCGCTGGTTATATGCTTCCAGCTTCCAGGAGTTACAATGATTACTGAGCTTCTGCTCCAGGAAAGGAGGCAGCATTTCCCTTTGCTTGGGGGAATTTTGATAACCCGAGAAGGCATTGCTTCATATCAGTGTCCCAAAGTCTCCATGATAACTTTGTCACCATGATGTACAAGCTGCCCAATAGAAGAATCGGGGACCATATTTCTAGTGTGGCATGATAAACTTTTTGTTCCAGCCTGAATGTACAGATGAAGACACCTGACATGTTTTGACTCACTAGGCCAAGATATTAATGTCCTTTGCAGCAGCAGCCAGCAATGCTCTACATGGAGTGCAGATGTTATCACAGGCTGGCTCCACACAACCTTTGCATTTGTATTAGAGGGGCTCCAAAGGGCTGGAGCACCTCTCCTCTCAAGATAAGCTAGGAGAGTTGGGCTTGTTCATCCTGGAGAACAAAAGGCTCCAGGGGGACCTTATAGCAGCCTTCCAATACCTAAAGACCACAAGAGAGCTGGTGTCCTGGGGTGGCATAATGATATTTTGTATTCCCTATCATTTGTATACTTGACCAGAAATACGGTCCTGTAGCTTTAACTGTGTCCTGCAGCTGGGAGAAAGCTCTGCCAGTGCGGGATGTTTTGAAACTCTTCCCCCGGCTCTCCTATAGGGGAGTGAGAAGGAAAGGACACTGTTTTACTGGGGTTTTTTTCAGTCAGTTCCTGCTGCTGGTTGCTGGTGCTACTGGTGTGGCTGCTGCTTGGGTTGGTTTTTTTTTCCCTCCCTGGGATTGTTTTTTCATCATTTTTGGACCCTTTTCTTCGACTTGCTTTCTCATCCGAGAACCTGAGGAGCCCCGGGGGACAGCGGACGAGAATCGTCCAGGGAGCCACCGGAGGAACTTCACCTAGCCCCTTCGGGGACCCCGGAAAGGGGAAGCTACGCCTGAGGAAAAGGACACTGAGTTCATCAGCTGTTTGTTCAGGTTTAATGACCCCTTTTCCCCTTTCCCCTTCCACTGTGTGGTCTGTTAATTAAACAGTTCTTCCCACTTTAGGTTGAGATATTCTGTGTTGTGGGGGGAGGGGTGCCAGAAACCTCTGCTGTGGGAGAGGCACCTGTTCAGAGTGCTTTTCACCTAGGATATTTGTCTCTAATCCAAGACAGCTGGAGAGGGACTTTTAACAAGGGCATGTAGAAAAGGCAAGGAAGAGTGGGTTTAAATGGAAAGAGGATAGATTTAGATTAGATAAAAGGAATAAATTCTTTACTATGAGAGTGGCAAGGCACCAAACAGACTGCCCAGAGAAGCTGTGGATGCTCCATGCCTGGAAGAGTTCAAGGCCAGTTTGGATGGGGCTTTTAGATGGTCTAGTGAAAGGTGCTCCTGCCCAAGGCAGAGGGGGTTGAACTAGATGGTCTTTAAGTGAAATCATTCTGTGATTCTGTATCACTGCTGGGATCACTTCTACATTTTTCCCCTTTTCAAAGGCAGATCTGAATGCTTCAGTCCAA
This sequence comes from Origma solitaria, assembly GCA_013397895.1. NCBI lineage: Eukaryota > Metazoa > Chordata > Aves > Passeriformes > Acanthizidae > Origma > Origma solitaria. Next base: position 2,295,220 of record VZRL01005927.1, read on the forward strand.
GGGCAAATAAAACTGGTGAGGGACTGCAAGTTTGGGGTATTAGGGCCCTGTATCCTGAATGGCACAAGGCCATAGGTCAGTCTGGATGTTCCCTGAATTAATCCTGGAACACAAGAGAGCTTCCAAATACTGTAAAAAATGGAGATGGTTACCTGTTTGCCAAACAGATCAGTGGAGATAGCAGACCATGGGTCTTAATTTTTTTTATCTTACCCAATTTTAAAAATACAATTTAGATAAAACCATCTGTTGAAAAGATCCACGGGTGGAAAAAGGGTGCACAGGAATGACTTCAGAGAAAGTCTTGAAGGGTTCTGACAGTGTTTCAAATATTGAAATTTCCTGTTCCAAAGAGCGTTAGATGGTTCATTATATGTACAGGTCTCTTCAGTAACATCGAGGCTGCTTTGCTTTGCTTTCTGACATACCAGGCTGCAAACACTGGAAGTGTAAATCCCTCTTCTGAGCAGTAACACCCATTAAGCATTGATAATATGATCTGCACTGTAGAAACCTGACAGAGTGATAGGCTAAGTAATCATTAGACGTAAACAATAATGTGCATGATAACAGTGAATCATCAGACAGAAAACAGAGCACTATTTAGTTCTAAAGATGAATTAGGACGATTTACTTTGTGCATTAAATGAATTTCCCTGCAGTACTTCAGACTGCTTTGTTTTCATACCTTCAGCTGCACCTGCTCCTCCTGAGAGTTGCTGTAGTCACTTTACTGAGCTCATTTTATAAACAGAGAAGTCATCTCTCTTACCCTGCCCTTACCAGCTTGTCTCAGCATATGCTGCTAGCTTTCACAGTTGACAGACACTCCGACAACTGGCAGTCTGTCTGTCAAGAAGATCCTAAAAGATGAAAGTGTTGAGTAGAAAGTTCAGCTCAGGATCATCTCCATGGCTTTAGGAGAATGTTTGCAGCAGAGATATAATAGCAGAATGCTGATAAAATCATCAACTTTGTTTTCCTGTGAACATGAAATCTACTTTAAAGTGGTAATATTTACTTTATGAAATGTTTAATTACCAGAAAATTGGACATTTGAAAAACAAATCTCTCTCTTCCTATCTCTGGGCCAAGTACAGTCCTCAAAAGAAAACAAATAACCACCTCTCACTGTGCTGTGAGAAGTGGGCGCTTTGCCTCAAGGTGACCCTCCTAGATTTAACTCCCTCTCCCTCCTCTCCCAGTTTGGACACTTCGCCAGGTTGCTGTCACCTTCTTCTTGCTTCTTCTCACCTTTCAGAACATTGTCTACTTTCCTCCTGCCTGGCTTATGTCAAGTGAGGAGCTGATCCAACGCCGTCACACCAGGCGTTGGCGCCGGGCCGAGCAATATTGTCCCATTGCTGCTGGCAGCCGGAGCAGGAGGAGAGGAGCCAGTGACCTGCCTTGCAGCGCTGACAGCAGGGGAGGGATGCCAGTGGCAGGGCTGGGATGGTGCCAGGACCCTTGCTGGGACAGCGCTGGGGCTGCATTGAGAGACCTCTGATGCCATAGGGCAACTTCACTGATATCCCTGACAAACACTTACATTTTATTCTCCCAAGTGTAGTCCTTGAGTTTAGGAGCCGATGAAGCAGCTTTGTGCTACTGTCACTGCTTCTAATTACCAGCTGTAATAAGGCTTCATCCTGATTCCTTCTCCCTGACTTCTAAAATGGTCTTATGACCTCCTGGGTGAGTGGGCTTTCCTTTCTGATAAGCCAGCAGCAAGAGAAAATCTACAGCACCTGTTTGAATATGAACCAGACTGGCTTAGTAAAATAGAAGTGCAGAATGTTATGCAAAATGTTAATCCCAGAAAAATTAAGATTTAATATAAATAGATGATGGGAATGCTATGCAATCCTCTCCCTCATCTGTGGTTTGTTTAAGTTAATCGTTTCAGGCAAATTTTGATTAAGAAGAAACAGCTTTATAATACTGCATACTACCCTCTTTTTTCTGAATATAAATTTGCTTAAACAGACCATTTGTCTTGGAGAGCCATCTGAAGGACTTTTGATACAGTCACCTTGTAAGGCTGCAAACTGACAACGCTACACAACTTGTCTCAAGCTGTAGTGCATGTATCTATAGATGACACTCAAATTCGCCCCTTTAGACTCTATGCAGTCAGATTTGGGGAATTTTTCAAAGTGGGTTTTCTTCTTTCTTTCTCAGTTTTGTGATTCACCAAGTCCCACCATTCACTTCAGTGTTTTATATGATAAATCTGAAAGATAATTTAAATTAGTGCAAACCCTCTAAGACATGCCAATCAATTCCAAATGCCATCTGTCACACTACACGCAAAGTGGGGGAGAGAAGGCGGCACCCACTGGTTCAGTTCCTCCACACTAACAAGCAGGTGCCTGACTGTCTGTCAGCAGCCCTGTGCCTTCCTGCTTTCTGAAGTTTAATAGGACAAGCAATTGTCCTGATTAATCCTGGGGTCCAAAGTAGACTTTCTAAAAATTACATCCAAAGCTAAGATTACCCTTTCTCATCTCAGAGCAGCAAAAACCTCTTAATTTTCCCTGCCAAATTTAGAGGGTAATTGTCTTCTTATCTCTCCTTTTTTACAATTAAACACATAAATATATCTGCCTTGCAGTTTGTGTATACACAGCTCCTTTTCAACCTGAGAGCATCTAAACTTCTCATTTTGCTGGAAGGGTGAGGTCTGCTGCCCCAGAGCATCATTTACCTTTCCTTCTATGTTTCCAGCCCACAAGAGCTCAAGAAAAATGAGCAGAAGAACGGTTTGCGGTTTTCTCTCTCCATGTTTATTCTAGATTTGCTGGGACAAGTAAGAAGAGTGACTGGGTTTTTTTGGTGGGGCAAAGTGGTGCCCATATATAACAATAATGGGTTAAACACCGACATGCTTTGCTTTACCTCCATTCTCTCATCTGTACAGGCATTACCTGGATACTTGTGCCATCACCAACTCCGAGCACACCAAGAGCATATTATTTGGCAGAGATGAACCACGTCTCACCTCATCCCTCCCAGTCTGTAAACCAGACTGCATTTAGTGGGCTACTCCACAGAAAGTTTTCTTCTTGTTTTTCCCCATCTGCTGTTATCCACAGCCCCAGTAACGCTAACACTGCAGCTGGTTCTTCAGCAAAAAGGAGCTTTTCTTCGATTTTCCAAATCCTTCCCCCAGGATGTCTTTGGTCTCTAAGTGGACCCCACCAGCAAGGCATTTTTCTGTTATTTCCTGCTATTATTAAAGGACAAACAACATATGAAATTCTTTTCATTTTTATCCCCAACTTTTCCCAGCCAGCAGTCTTTATTCAGTCACTCAAACTATCTTTGAATTTATTACCTTCATTCCCACATGAAATTAGGAACTTCAAAATATTTTCCATCTTCTCTGAAGCTTTGATGAGTGCTAATGATAAAAGCAGCATCCAGGTTGCTCAGATTTTGGCAACAGCTTAGAACACTGAAATATCCTTTCTATGCCTGAGAGGGCTGCTTAGAGTGGGTGAATTGCTTGATCTCTTTTTTCTCACAGGACCTTTAATCTAGGTGCTGGGAGGTTATGTCCTCTGCCTCTGAAAGCAGGCACAGGGAATAAAACTGTCTTCTTCCAAAGTCTTGTCTATTTGCTAGAAAAAACAAAATTATCACTGCAGTGTTGTCAGCTAAAGTCAGAGCTTCACTGTGCAAGGAGCAGAGGAAGAACTAGGTCTAGTCCTAAATAGTTGCACAAACAAATAAGACAAAGGGATGGTTGAGGAGAGGGTTATTAGACCCTGAGAGTCTAACCATCCCTTCTGAGTTTTTATGGATATTTTGTGCCTGTTGTCAACCAGATACTATTTTGAAATATAAATGTAAAAGACGGTTATGCTGGAAATCAGGTCAGCTACAGGTCATTAAACAACATATGTTGAAGTGAACTGATGCCATGAAGCACCCACTTAGGAGATGATGTACAAGATACCAACTAATTTTGTATTTGATAAACAGAATGTATGTTAAGAGTGGGCAGGTTGAAAACAGCATATTTTTTTATAATAGTTGTGTTTTCCTAAACAGATAATACCTTCACTAGAGAAGCAAAATACGCAAACTTTTAAGAATTATTTTTAGAATTTAATTGATAGAATTTCATCAGATCACAAACTATCTTGTTTTAACTATATTAAATGACATAAATAAGTTTTTCTTCCTCATAAACCTGCAGCTTTATTCAGCTTAAGGTTAAGTAATACTAATTAATTAATATAATCCCACTTAACGTCAAATTCTGTAGGTTTCAAAAAAAATTTATACAGAACTTACACAGATCCTTATTGTTATTATCACTTCTGGAGGATTGTTTGAGAAAAATTCCTAATAACTGTAGAAGTAGTCAGGAAGTCGGGAGCACAGTTTGTAATTCCACATAGATATGAGTTTCATTATGGTTTGTACTCACTCCATATGCTAAATAAATTAACCTCATTTTCTTTTCTTCTTGGGATGAATCTCAGATGAAAAGATAGAATCCAAGCTGCTTGTTCTTACCCTTTCGATTTAATTTTCCTTACACAATCACAAAATTGAAATTAAGAATTTTCTTGCGGAGTCTTCATACCTTTGGATTGATTTTTTTTAACAGGCACCTTCCATTTCCATGGATAGGATGTCCACCATAGGATATCATCTCATTTGAACTAGTCATTACATTCTTCAGCAAAGTGCTTTCTGCGGGAAGGAGCACCTATACATGTTCCAGCAGGTCCCCTTCCCCTGAGCCAGCAAGTTCCTGCCCAACATTCATTCTGAACAAGGAAAGTGCTGAAACAATCAGATGTAAACATTTGACTAAAGTATTATTATCTCTTTTTAGTATAGCCCTTCTTACTGCCTTTTCTTCAATTATTTAAAATTAATTTTCTTCATGTTCTTTTATTACACTGTAACATCCCCTGACTTCTGAAGAATTCCTTTGTAATGTCTGAGAGGTCTAAAATGGCTGACATCTATCAGCCACATATCAGGTTGACTGATGCCTTCCATGGTCTGCTATGAGCAGGCTCTTCCCTGCTCCTGGGCTGCACAGCAAGCTTCTCAACTCCAATCAACTCCAAAAGCTGCCTGTGCCTACTGGTGCTGTAAAATATATTATCTGTAATCATGTAAATTTGTACAGTCAGAGAGTTGATTTTTATTTGCTTGGCAGGAGAATCCACAGGCTTGCAACACTCCAAAGCTTTTAAATTGCTAGGTACAACTGCTGTGACATTTCAATTCAGCTGTGTTCATCCCAAATGATAGAACGACCATCTCTGACCTTTCACATGCAAGTATATGCATAAAGCTCGACAGTAAGTAAATGTTTGAAATCTCTCTGAGCACCAAAGGCAACTTCTCCCTTGCATGTATATGTGCAAAGACTTAGAAAGTTTTCATTAATATTCCGCTAAAGTAAGCCTGTGGAATTTTATTGTTAGCAGTAGCACTCAGCCTCAGAGAAATAATAGGTGAAAGACAATATGTGGTATGCATTCACATCAAACCTTGACAGAAAAGCAAAGCATTATCTAGGGCTGTGCTCCTCACAAAGGTTCACTCCCCTCACCCCCAGCAGAGCTGCCAGGCTGATGTGGAGCTGTGTCACTCGTGGCCCAGCCCTCAGCTGCATTATGCTGGCAAATGTCAGGCAGAGACCTGCATCCATATTGTGCCACTCCATTACTGCTTTCTTCATTCAGCCAGAGAGCCCAAAGTGCATTCCCCAGAAGAGGAAAGTGCTAGCTGTCAGAAAAATATTTATGACAGCATAAGGGCATATGGCATGCAGCAAATGAACTGATTTAGTGTGGTTCCTAAGTAATCTCTTGCTAACACAGATCCTCAAAGGTTCTGCCTGTTGATCAAAGCTTGTTCCTCTACCAAACACCAGCATGTAAATAACGACTCATTTCCTCTTTCAGGCAGAAGGCTGAAGGGCACCTTTGAGAGCTTTATCTATTAATGTACATAGATTTTCTGCTCAGGCCCCTCATTGGATTTGATATAACAAAAAGTGACCAAAAATGCTGCCTTTCATGCTGTCTTCCATAACAAGAACATCCTTTTCTTAAATGTGAGGAACTGGTTTCCTAAAGGAATAAAATAAATGACTTTATCACCCTTCTCTGAGAAGTGTCTGGTCCAAATCTCCTGGCAATATGTCACACTGCTAAGCTGAGCAACAAATCTGCAGCCTCCTCTGTGTGTGTGTGAATGGAGACATGATCTTTGGATCACGAAGAGAAGAGCCATCACAAACCCCCTTGCATCTCTCTAAACGCCAGTGAATTTCAATAAAGACTTTGTCAGCAAATACATTTTTGATTTATACCAGCGTTACTTGTCCTAGAACCCAGGCTTATACATGAAGTGCCATGAATGCCAAGGGGAATCCCAATTATTTGCTCTTGAATCATGAAAGAATAAAGCAGAAAATTACTTTCCTTGCCTGTGATATATTTTGACATAAGTTTCCAAAAATCTTTCCCATCCTACAATGACAAAAATTCTAGATTTCAAGACACTCCTACAGTATAAAGTAGACAAAAAATACCCATGACTGACCTCAAAACTGCCAAGGGCCCAAAGTTTCAAATAAAACAGACTTGGGACTGACCCCTAAAGGTGTTCCACAACTATGAAATCATTAACTTTCTGGGTAGTAAGATTGCATCTAAATTAGATTTTTTCTTCTGAAAAGTAAACCATTCCAGCAAAACATGCATTGGGTTTGAAGAATATTCATTTTCCAATGTAAAAATCCTTTTGAAAATAAATTTCTGACAATATCACCATAACAGAGCTCTTCAGACCAAAATCAAAGTAGAAAGTGAATTACAGTTCACCAGAACTTTCAACCATAATAAAATTTGTGCACTGCAATGGTATTTTGGAAAATCAGAACCTAACCATCTTGGCAAATGTTTTTGTCATCTGTATTTCCTATTTGACGTGAAAAAATGTGCATTTTCATCTAATTACCATTTAGAATTTAGGATTATTCTCTTGATTTTAGCTGTTGATTTGAAAAAGTGACTGAGCATTCAGCTGTTTGTCAGCCAGAAGAAGGTACAAAAGGAACTGAAAAATCTCATTTTAAAATATGTAGGGACCTTAGGTTGACCCTTCAGATTGTTTTGCTGAGATGGTGTCTTTCCACTCGTCCTTGCCAAGGTTTTTATTAATTGTAGTGGGATGCTAATGAAGGAGGAACCTCTTCAATGGCAAGATTTCAGGACAACTGCAAGGAACTGTAAAAGCTCTAGAGAGCATCACAAATGTTCCCGGAAAAACTCTAAACTCACAGAGTCCACTTTCTGTCACCCCTTTAAATAAAGCAAATACTAAAGTGAAAACGATGGTTGGCTACCCTCCTGCAGCACTGAAACTCAGCAACTGCAGACAAGTGTGTGAGAGAAAAAAATATTGTGAGGGCATTAAGGCCATTTTGGAACTCCAAAGGAAAAGGAAAGTGAATCCATCCTCTAAAATCTTAGAAACAATATGGTAAAACACAACCTTTAACTTGTTGTTTTAACTCATCCATTTACAGTGACTAGACTAATTAAACCATCTTGAACTGAACATAAAAGAGAACTCTTAAATGTAGCATGTTTAATATATTCATATTTCTTTTAGGTGGAATAACCCTATGCAGATGAAGTTGGGATCAAATCAATTCCATTGCATTAATGGAATAAATAAAAACGTGTTCTGGCCTGTCTGAAATATCATTTTCTATATAACTAAAGAGACAGCATCAAAAAACCCACAAACAAACAAACAAACAAACAAACAAAAAATGACCAAAAAACTCCCTCCAAACCCCATAAAGCACAACTTGACACTCTCAAGACAGAAATTAAAAAACAAATTATAAAAATTAGCCTTAAGTGTGGATTGAAAGGAAAGAGAAAGTAACAAATTAATCACTGCAACTGAAATAATAATAATAATTTTATTACTATTGTGGGGCTTTTGTTTGAAAAATGTCTTACAGTTAATGATAGCTTTGAAAAGGTGCATGCTTTTCATATTTGTTAGACAATTTTTGTCAACATACAGGATTTTGTGAATTCTGTCGAACTGTCGTGAGACTACTGCATCCAGGTTTGACCACTCTAGGTGGTCATACTCTTTTTCTACCTGGACATGAGAGCAAAAGTTCTGTTTACTTCTCTTTTACTTTTAGTTGCATGAAAGGTCATAGTTGTCTTCTGACCATTTGTTCCCACAGTGGAAAATCAAACCTTTATAAATGTAACCAAGTAGCTGAAGAGGTTACTGGGACAGCAGGAAAGTTTGTGGGCATTTGAAGGTGGAAAGCACTAGTAACTAGCACAGAGGTCAAGCAGCTTGTCGTGGAAGAGCTGCTTAATTATAGCAATGGCCACCCCTCTAAAACATGTTCTGAAAATGTGATGCCATAAAAAATACAGGAACATAAACATTTCTATAAGGAAAATATATATATAAGCCATAGTTATTCCTCTGTAGCAGATTTCACACCTTAAAATATTTCTTCATGAGACTACAAAAAAATTGCTGGGATAAAGGAATAAAAGGCTGGGAATAAAATTTACAGGGCTGAACCTACATGGTGTGGCTGGGCTGTCATCTTAAATGTCATAATATTACAAAATTAAATATCTGTCTATTTTTAATTTAGTATTTTTAAATTCTTTTTTTTAATATAGTCTATCATTTTTTCTCACAATTAGGGCAAATTCTAGTGATGATTAATAGCCACATAATACTAACCTAAGTTAAACTTGGATTTGATTTAATAATGAATGTTCTACTTAATTTCACTTATATTTACATAGATAGAGATATTACTAAAACATTATATATTACAATAGCTAGATGTGTAAGTAATTATGTCATCTATTTCTCATCTGTTTTTCAATTGAGACATTTCTTTTATCTTCAGTATTCATCTGAAGGGCATATTAACCTTGAAAGCAGTTTATTGCATTAACTTGAAAAACAACTGCTTTAAAGGAGAGGAAATAGGGTCAGAAACTTGTAAAATGTGTGTGTGTGTGCTCCCGGTTCCTGTTCCTCAAATGTGTTGAAAACTATTAATTATTATTCTTGTAAATAAGATACCCCCTAAGATAAGGTAGTCCTTTACATGATGTTAAATTAATATGCTTGATTAACTACCTCTGAAATGAAGCTAGCAAACAAGCATACCCCTGTACAAGTTAAACTAAATTTTACATTTTTGCCTCAAATACTGCTGACTAATATTGCATAAATATTATGCCATGGTACAAGGACAACAACCCATCTTCCTTCCCTGTCATACAGGCTTAGAAGCAGATCAGTCTTTCAAGCATCCTTGATAACCTATAAACAATTCTTCTTCACAATTGTCATTGCACCCAGAGGTGAAAGATAAATTATTATTTCTACCAGGGCAGGAATGGGAGTAAGATTGTTTAAAATGATGTTATGAACATTCTTCACTTGATTGGGAATGATTGAGAGATTGGCTGATTCAAAGAGACTTCTTGTGTTGAATTTTATGCGATGGATAGTTCTGTGACTGCAGTAGGACAATGCTTACAGAATAACAACTGCAAACATTTCAATATATGTACAACAATGCACAGTTAAGCTGTGATCAATATATCTGTTTATTTTTTGGCAAGAACACATTTTTACTAGATATGATTAGCCCACAATACAGTATACATAGAAAAAATTTGGTAGCAAGCTGGAGAGAAGGATAAAAATAGACTGATTGATGTGCATTAAATTAAAACTTTTGAGAATTTCATGAACTCAAAAGAAAAGTACTGAATGCAAGCATGGACAAAATACCCTTGTAAAAACTCTGTTTCTTTACACTATTTCCTTGTGTTTACATCTAAGTGCAGGGACTACTAGTCTGGATGGCTTGGGAAGAAATTCACACCTTTTGATTACCTCAGGGAAGGCAATTTACGCAACCAGTTGATCCACTTGACTGACACTGACATGCATCTAAAACAAAGGCCACTCTCCATCCCCTTTGTGTTGAGATAAATTCAGTTTTCTTTACAACAGCTGTACTCACTCCCCATATCTATTTTTTTTTCCATCCGTATCTTGCCTTTTGACCTATGTAAACTGTCCACAACCAGTCAAAAGCAGATGAACAGCACCATGGCTCTTTTCTGTGTGTGAATTTGTAGTGGGTTGATGCTGGCCAGATGCCAGGCACCCACCAAAGGTGCTCACTCACTCCCCTCCACAAACTGGACAGAGGAGAGAAAATTTAACAAAGGGTGCATGAGTTTAGATAACGACAGAGAGAAACCACGCATCAAATACCATCATGGGCAAAACATGGCTCAGCTTAGAGATAGGCGTTGAATTTATTACTAACAAAATCAGAGCAAGATAATGAGAAGTAAAATAAGCCCTTAAAAACACCTTTGCCCCTACCCTCCTTCTTTCCCAGCTCTACCTTCTACCCCAGTGGTGCAAGGAGGCAGGGAATGAGGGTTACAGTCAGTTCATCAGACTCCAGCAAGTTACTTTCCTTTGGTTTTAGAAATTTTGAGGATATTTTTATTTAGAAACATGTTTAGATCAGTGGTCACCAGAACAGGCTGTACTTTGCACTTATTGGTGGGATAGAAAGAAATGATAAGAACAGGCATTTGGGAGTTTAACAGGGAATTTGGCATACCCTTCCATCATTTTTTTTTTTTTCAAGATGAGGAGAAGCTGTTTTACATTTCTTATAAGATGCATTTGTTACTCATGTTTAAAGGACTAAAGATCAAAAAATGTGCTAAAACTTTTGGAGATCAGGCCCACCCCCACCATGTTTTTCTTGGGTTACCGTGCTATAACTTCACCCACTTGATACCTACTGTGGGGAATGCCCTTTTGAAAGTGGGTATCTATTTTGAGAGAATAGCCATGGTTACAAAAAAGGCCCTAAATTCTGCATTCAGCACAGCAAAATGGTCTTCCTTCAAGAGGAGAGACGTGCAGTGACCTTCCTCCTGCAACACCACATAGTCTTGTGGTTCAAACACTTTAAAACATGACAGCAGGTACTTTAAAATGTGTCACGCTATGGAGAGCCTGTAGCTCAAATTATTCACTTGCGAATTCACATGCAACTACACAAATTGTGCTAAAAAGGAGATTAGATTTCCTCCCCTTCTGCCTGCATTTAAACAAAGGCTCAGCTTTATGAAATGGGGGAACCTACTGTGAAGTTCTGAGTCAGGGGCATAGGCTTTTGTATAAGTACTGAACCCTTTTACAACAGTCCTTGTCTCTATGCAAAGAACAAGTGCCTTGCTCAGACATCTGAAAACACTTCTCTCTCCTCCTGCTTTGAAAGCCTGGGCACCTCACCTTGACTTAGCATATTATGGCAAAGAGCCTTGCATTCAGTACATTGTCACATCTGTGTCACAGGCCCAAAACATCTGTGTCTATGCAGATTCTGGTCCTGAAAGTTTTTCCATCAGACGGCTTCCACACTTCTCTCTCTGTCACATTACAATCTTCATTGCCCAACTGAGCTCCTACAGTTTCTTTGACTCTCTACAGGCTATTTTCCCCCTCTGCTTAATTCAATATCTCTAACGTTTGTCTTATACTCCCTGCTTTTAATTTTGAGGCACTTGGTGCTAAGAGATAAGCCTGTGGCAGATGTAATTATCCAGCAGCGCATTAGTCACTTGTTACTGCCACCTACCTGCCTCTTTCGTACTAGTGTTTCAGCTGGGAAGGGAGAGACTGGGAAGCCTTTCATCTTCCTTATAATTATTTCTTCATAAAAAATAACTGTGTGGAAGCTAGACACAAAAATCAGAAGTTTAAACCTGAGAGGAATCAGTCCTGGAAATCAATACATTTGAATTGCAGAACCTACCTCATGCTTTATCTCTATTGCTGGCACCACCATGTTGACTTTTTGAACTGAAAACAACAAATATAGTCATCTAGTTTAGCCTTAGGCTTTTACTATTTGCTGCTGGCCTGTGCCATCAGCTAGAACCAGACACATCCTTCAGTAACCCAAAGTACAAAAAAGCTTAGAAAGCTGGAGTATAACTGAAGTATAAGCTTTATTGTTCAGTTTTTGTGACACTTTCGCTTCAGTTTCCTAGTTTCAATTTGCAGTCTTTGCAGCTCTTTAGAAAGCTTTTCATCACACTACTGTACCTGAAACTCACAGTGCATTTGGACAAATAGATGATGCATCTGAGAACCACTAGCTCTCTTCCATCCAGGGAAATGGAGTGGATTAGGACAGATGGGTAAGCAAGCAGGTGAACCACCCTAGATCATAAGGATGCTTGGCAACACGGTACAGAAGCTTCCAGGTACCTCTGTGTAGACTCTAGTTCACAATAATCACTGAATCACTGGCTGGACGTGAAATTACTCTCACAGTTGCTTCCTTGCATCAAGCTTCTAATTTCACACAGGTTTTCTGCTTCAGATACAACACTGCATGTGTGTTGGCTCCATTTTGCTCATTCTGCACCAGAAACAGAAAATTCTTTTATCAAGACCTATGCAGTGTTTCTGCAGAATTTTCCTCAGATATCCATGACGTCATCCACCCTCCCTCTGTGCCAGCCATGCTGGATCTGCACTGGCTTTATGCAGCATCACTCTGGAGGCTCTGTGTCGCACTTCCCTGAGCTCTCAGTAATTGGAATGAGTGCAGGGAGATCAGGGCATGGTTTGCATGCAGCAGTTCAGGAGCGTCTTCTGAATGGCACAGTTACTCACTCGAGATCCAAACTGTGCAACTTCCAGACACACACAGCCAGATTCACATGGCACCACATCTGAGTTTAGAAGCCCAGCTCCCAGAAATTGGCTCTGCACTGAGTTAGCTCACTGTCTTTGCAAGGATTAATGGAGTGATTAATCAGGAACTGGATAAATGACCCACAGATAATTCGCAGTTGATTACAGTTTCTTTTATCTGTCTGTGCTTCTGGATTGAAATTTTATGTAATGCACAAGCCAAGAGTGCTTTTGCTAAATTCCTAGTGGGTATTTGCAATCAAGATACCTTAACACAGCTTGGTACAAATGTTAGCTTTTGCTCAAGGCAGTATGGAAATGATGGGGTTATTGTAGGTCAATATAAAATGAAAGGATGTCAGAGTAACAGCCCTGCTTCAGCCAAAGCTGACGCTGAAATTTTTAAGATGCTGTTCACTGAAGGGAAATCTTGCTCTTTTGGGGATTACAATTTGCAGAAGCATGGACTTGTTTGGTTTTAAAAATGAGCCTCCAAGGTAGAAAAAGACAAAAAAGCTTCTCCACTTTGCAATGGAAACACATTGTCTGAGGAAAAATGTTTCAGTTGCCCAAAACCAATGCCACAAATGGATGGATATGGTTTCTAAAGGACCTGTGCTCTCAGGTGCCCCTGCAGCTCTTTATTATTTCATCCCTCCACAGTAATTCAACCAAAGATCCAACAGGTCCTACCTTTGCCATGTTTGAGCAGAACTGATAGCCAGCAAATTATTTTGAGAAATATCAAAACCTTAATTAGAAGTTTTTGTGAGAATAAAAGTTACTTTTCTAAATTAACTGCTGGTTTTATGTACTTGCAAATAACTGTAGAGACTCCAAGAAGATGGCTCAGTTAAAGACCATGCTGTGCTAAACTAATATCACAAGGGGAACAACCTTTAGACATATTGTATTAATGTAGTAAATGAGGGCAAAAAGGCCTTTAGAGACTGAAAAATAACCTATAAAAATTCACAAAAGAACTCAGGTCAGGTTTGCAGCTGTGCCTCTGAGCTGCTCAACAAATATATTTACTGCTTTATCACTCTTGTAGGCATTTGAAATGCCATGGTAACTATAATTTTACAGATAAACTTGCCCTAAATATATGCTGCTAGCTTCACCCAGAATCAACTGCAGCCCGGAAGCTGGTAGACATCTTGCTGATTCTAATTATCCATTAATTATACTGCCCCTCTTCTTACCTCTAGAATCCAATCTGAAAAATGCTGTCAAAATTCACCTACCAAAAAAAGTAGCTGTGCAGGGGGAGCTGCAGCTAATTGCAGCATCTGACACCCAGTGTGGGAAACCCATGTTCATACTCATAAAAATCTGCCTCTGACAATAGGAGCAGGTATTTCACCCCCTGTTTTTCATATGTTGTCCCCATGACAGGAATTCATGGCCTTCATGTGGGAGGTTCTCTCCCAAGGGCACAGGGACAGAAAGATGCAAATCTGTCTGAACTTAGTATATTCTGGATGTAAAGGGAAAATGAATGAGGAGTCCATCCTGAAACACTCCAAAAAGGTACATTTTCTACATCTGTGCAGTTTCCTTTGTAAATCACCTCATCTTGTTGGCTGCATGCATCATGTATACATACATATTGAGGCAGGGGTATTGCTGTAGGAACATCTATTCTCCAGTCCCAGTGATTTTGGGATTAGACCCAACTGATCTTAGGGCAAGGTTGAGGCACAGCTCCACATGTACAGAAACAGCAGCCTTGGGCCTCTAGTGGACTCTGCTGTAGAGATTCTGGAAATTCAACTCACCCCAGTCAGGTAGCAACTAAAACAGGATTATCAGAATTACAAGTTTCTTTTTACCTACTTAAATTCAATTTAGATCTTGTTTTAAAGTACTTCATGTCTGTCTTCATATGAAAGGCTGTGTAATTAAAAGACTGTAGGATTTGTGGGTGAAAACCGCTCTGTAAGAGTTATGTGATTTGAGTTATTTTTGGTAATATGTCTTTAACTTGTCCACAAATGTCCCACAAGAAGTTAGCTTTAGTCTTGCCACAGAGAAACAGGAAGCTTTGAAAATAAAGAAGTAATAAATACTCAATTTTCTAATCTACAAGCTTTTAATGCATTTACAGCAGTCGATTTCTTGCCCATTCTACTCATGTTCTTATTAACGAAGCTGCAGTCCCTCTTGGAAGTAAATATTTTATTTTAATAGCACATACTACCACCTGCTGTAAGCAACTGAAACTGCCTTTGCAACTTCAGAGCTTTTAAAGCTGCATAAGGCAGCCAGCCTCTGATTTAAAATGCAGCTAGATTGCTGGCATCTCTTTCTGATGCTAATTTAATTATTTATTCATCCAAATATTTTCTAGCCCTAGAAGTTTCTTAGTTATATATGGTTTGTAATGTCTGGGGTTTGTCGGTCTCTAAGATGCGTGGAAATTTAGGAAACAGTTCTGTCGTAGATATGAAACTGATAATAAATTATTTCAGGAATAATTATGAGATTAACCATTTCCAAATACAGAAAAATTAGTTAAGAAATTAAGAATTGCTCCAAGGCGAGCAGATTTTTTTTGATAAATCAAGCCATGAGGGATCAAAAATTCAGAATATAAATTTTCTTTTCTTTTCTTTTCTTTCTTTTTTACCTAATTGCCTATATTACTCAAAAAAAAGCTAATAAATGTACCAAGATGTCTCTTTATTACTTGTTAGAGCAAGAATGTTTTAGGGGCAAGGGATACATTCTATATGGCTATTTTAATGTGTCTTTCTCTATTTCTTTTTTTTTCTGTTATATTTGCCTAACTCCAAACAAAAAGCTGTATTAGATGTAAACAATTCTTTCACCAAATCATCAGCAAGTATAAATCCATGTAAGTACTATCAAGGCATTGGTTTAGGCTGTTTGTCACAATCTGGAAAATGGTTTCTTATGTCCATTCAAGATTTTGGAGGAGAAATGAAAAGAGATTGAGTCTGGGGTAGAAGAGAAATGCAGAAGGAGGTTTATGTTGTATCAATAATTTGCACGTGTATACATAGTGCTTATGGTACATTAGAAAGTACAAGCGCAGAAGGGGATAATAAGAAAAGCCAAACACATTGTCCTGCAGCAAATCCAGTTTTTGTTCTAGCTTCTACAGGTTGCTTTTTGTCAAAAAAACATCCTAGTCATCCCTGCTGCCAGTCATTCCCGCACATGGCTGTCTTGCAGCCTGTAGAATTTTCTCCCTTCTCAGTCAGCACAGGGAGCCCATACCCACAGCAGCTGCGGGCTGCCAGGTGGTGATGCAGAGCAGAGTCAGCCCCATGCTGAGATGACCTTGGCTGGACACCTGTGCTGCACTGCTCTCTGGAGCTGAGGAACACTGCTCTGGTGCTCCCACACGCAGGACAGCTTTGCCTGGGATGCAGCAGGAGCCACCGGAGTCATAAGGACAGCAGGAGGCAATGGCTGCTGTCCTCCCAGATTCCCTTCTCCCCCTGTCTGTGGTGGCAGCCACTTACCAGCAGGGAAACTCAGGAAGGAAAGCTCTGTCCTAACAACTTGTAGGTCTGAGGACATAGCCACATGGGCAGAGTGGTGGGGACAGAGAAGCCTGTGCAAGGTACACCCAGTTCCTGGACTTGCAGCACATCTTGCACTGAGGGTGATGCATGATGGGCAGTGGGGAAATGGCTCTCCTGCTCCAAGAGCAGCATGAGCACACATACAGGAAAATCTGGCGTTAAGAGTAGTGCTAGAGCTGGGTACTTTTCTACCTCCTCATCTCATGACCTCCACTGCAGGACTATAATAGTTCTCTCTGCAGACCATGAATTCTCTTGAGATTTTGCACTGGTTAGAATGTAACTAAGGCACAGCTAGCATTTGGCCAAAAACACAGAAAGGATTTCCCATCCCAGTGTAACCTACTGCTCAGGCAATTGAGTGCTTTTTCACTACCTACCCATGCCAACAGGAACAATTTGTATAATTCTAAGTGCTATTATTAATAACAACAACAATGAAAGTACCTAATTATCCTTGCTATTTATTTTGAGTTTATGATCACTGGTCTTGTCACTTTACCTTTTCCTTACTAATGCCATTTGCTCCCACTGTTTTACCCATTAACACCATCAAAATGACTCCTCTTTTCTCTCTTTTTTCCAGGTTGACATTTAGACCAGCCCCAGACACATTTTCATGTCAATTCTAGGCATCATTTCAGGCATAGCCTCTCCAAAACTGAATGCCTTCTTTTTCCCCCTAATATCACTGTTCTGTTTTTCTTCTTTTGTCCCCCTACTATATTTATAGACTTCAAATCTTTCAGTCATAACCATTATCTTGCTAGACTTGATTGATTTCCTCATGGTTTAATAACTCTCAAAGCTCCCTTTTTCTAACCACTATGATGTCAAAACATTTTGCCATATGTTCGTGCATCACTTTCAAAAGCCCCATTGCCTTCCTCCTTAGAGAAGAGCCTTTTTGTATGAGTGCCACCTCCAGCAGCAGTGCTAGCGTACGTCATCCCTGGAATGGCATTGGAACACACCTCACTTGGTACTTGCCTATCCTGAACATTGTGGAAAACTGTACGTGCTGCTGGGGATCCACTGCACCAGGAAATGTAAAGGTCTCTCCTTCCATCTGCTGGGGAATGGGGAAAGGCAAGGTTGTTTTGATTTGCTTCACTTGCATATTTCCTTCAGTGTCACGCTGTGAGTCATCCTTCAGTCAGAATTAGCTTAATAAATTGGAGTAAGGAAAGATTCAAGATAGACTAAAAGCAAAGTGTCTGTTGGGGGACTCTATGTGACTTGTGCTTCTTGTCACCCTCTGAGATAGTTCTGTCAATAAGAATTTTCTGTAAGAGAAGAAATTATGGCTAAAAATTTTAGGCTACTAAATTAAGCTAAGGAAACTTCTTTGTAGGATAAGATGTAGTGGAGTTGCTGTCCATGCCTCCCTTTTCTAGCCATTGATGAAAATAATTCTTAATTTTCTGATCCCCTTTTTGTGCAGTCTTTCCCCATTTCACTACTGATCTGTCCCTTCCCAATATGCTGGTTATATGCTGGTTTGCCCTGCAGAGGGGTCTGGACAGGCTATATGGATTGGCTGAGACCAACAGCATGAAGTTCAAGTCACAACAACCCCAATGCAGCACTACAGATTGGGTTGCCCAGCAGAAAAGGATCTGGGGGTTCTGGTGCATCTGAAAATAAGCCAGCATGTGCCCAAGGTGGCCAAGAAGGCCAATGCCATCCTGGCCCTGTATCAGCCATAGTGTGGCCAGCAGAACCAGAGCAGTGATTTTGCCCTTGTACTTCTCTCTGGTGAGGCCTCACCTTGAGTCTTGTGCTAAATTTTGAGCCCCTCAACTCAGAAAGGACATTGAGGTGCTGGAGGGTATCCAGAGAAGGACAACGAAGCTGGTGAAGGGTCAGGAGCACAAGTCCTATGAGGAGTGGCTGAGGGAGCTGGAGTTGTTTAGCCTGGAAAAGAAGAGGCTCAAGGGTGACCTAAAGGAGGTTGTAGCCAGGTGGGGGTTGCCCTCTTCTCCCAGGCAGCCAGCGACAGGACAAGAGGACACAGTTTTAAGCCACAACAGGGAATGTTTAGATTGGGCATTAGGAAGAAAGGTTTCACAAAAAGGGCAATTAGATACTAGAATTGGCTGCCCAGGGAGGCAGAGGACTCACCCTCCTTGGTGGTGTTTATGGAAAGACTGGACCTGGCACTGAGTGCCACTGTCGAGTTGACATGGTGGTGTTGGGCCATAGGTTGGACTCGATCTCAGAGGTCTTTTCCAACATAATTGATTCTGGGTGATTCTGTCCTTAAATTAAGTTCCTTCCCTTTTTCCACTCTCTACTCCATCTTTAAAACACATGTTTTCCAATGATTTTTCTTATCTTAAACATAAAGCCTAAAAATTCTTGGTCCCTTAACACCTGTCCCATATTTTGACTAACTTAATCTGGGAATAAACCACATGTTGTTGCAAGAAACAACTAGTGCCAAAAACTGCACTGTACTAGTAACAGATGCAAAAATTAATTATTCAGGGTTTTTGAGCGTGAAAAATAAAGATTGACATATCTTGGTGTAAGATTTTTCTCAGTTAAAAAAAAAAATTTGAAAAGAATTACTGTAAAACAATGCCCCAGAAATCACAATATGTCCTTTAGGAGATGGAAGTTAAGAAAACCTCACTACTTTCTTCTTTAGCGATCATCTCTGTCTTACTTTAAAAAATCCCAGCCTCTCTGGAGAGATGCCATACCTCTTTAACTATAATAGGCATTTCTTGTCATCTTGCTGTCACTTAATAACTATGATATTTGTGGAGACATATCTTGTCTTGAAGCATTTTCCTTCTCTTTCTGTTTTTTAACATGTGTCTTATAATTTTTGAAGCAAGTTTATTTAGGTGCCTCAAAAATTCAATATTCTTATATTTATGGGTACATGTGTTTGATAACACCTCAGTGGCAGTATACATACTTTTAAAGCAAGAACTCCTTTCATTTTCAGGCAAATACATATATAAGATTAGCCAAGAGAATCTCTCTTAATGGCATTCTTTCCCTCCAAATATTTTTATTTTACCTTGTATTTTGCTTTGGTTTAGTCAAAACAGAGTGGCAATTAGACTGCATTTCAGTTTTATTGTTGCTGTCTCTGTTCTGCTGAACTCTTGGGTTTTCTCCTAAAATACTGTCTCACAAGAAAATTGTTTCCACACTGTTTTGTGCTTTCATCCACTGAATCTCTCAACCAAATCCACAAAAAATTGACTCTGCTGTAAACTAAACAAAATAGTTTGATCCCAGCTAGCATAAAACAGTAGCACTCAATCAAGGTCAAACTGTAGGAGATTGACTTCTGTAAGTTAAAGGGTTGGCTCAAAATGTCACTTGTGTATAAAGATGCCCAGAATAATCTGTGCATATCAGATGTGAAAACTAAAATTTATATTTTAATCCAGTCCCATACATACTTAGATACATGACTTTTAAAAATGAATTTAAAAATACATTAATCATTCAAACCACTTCCATGCTTAAAATTAACCACATTTTGAAGTATTTGGCAGGATGAGAGCACAAAAATGCTACAAGCCAAAGCACTGAATACCTTTGCCTTTTTTGATGGCCTCTGATTTTTCATCTGCTATGAGGATGACATGCAAATTAAATTGTTTCCTCTTGATGCACTAACTGACACATGGGTTTTTGCCTGTGTTGACTTGACTTAGCACAAAGAGCTAAGTCATTGCATTTTCATCAATAAAAGAGCAATTTACTTTCAGGTTTTTTAAAAAGCAGAAAACAGAAAAGGTCAATTATTACTGCAGATGCACTGCTTCTTCACTGATGATATCAGAATAAGTGATGCTCTTCTCAAAAGTCAGCACTTTGATACAGACTACTATCCTTCTCATTTCAGACATATTTATGCAGATGTACAAAACCATAAAAAGTATGATTACCCAGACATGGTTCTCTTACTTTTTGATTTTCTTTTTCTTAAAATGTCATTTCTATAAACACAGTCATTTGGCTTTCTGCATGACACTAAGGTAAAGTTAAATTTTAACTCTTGATTTCTATCTCAAATGGTCTGCAACTCTTTCTACACATTAGTAATAGTCAGATGTATCTTCTCACTGAATATCTCTTGAAAGCTCTGAGAACCTATAATCCCCCTCTTATTATTCATACAGACAGAATGAAAGAAAATTATACACAGGTGCATATAGAAAAATAATTGCTTTTTCTATTTTGACTATGAAGGAGGCACGACACAGCAAGCAAGGACGTGGGTGTGCCTGAGAGGTCACCTACCTCCAGGGCTTAGACACAGGACTCTAGGCTACCTAGAGGCATTTCCACCTAGTTAAAATTGACAGCTGGAATGTCTTTTGCAGAAGGACACCAGTTTAATGTATGTGTACCCATACATAAACATATACAAAGTTAGTGGATATACAAGGCATATATGCCTTGTGTGTGTGTGTGTGTATAGATAAATATATATGAACAATGACAAATTAAGCCATTAGCTTTTTGTTGTTCTAGGATGCAGAAGGTCTAAACTTGAATCTGTATGTGAAGTATTGTTTTTGCATTCTGCACTAAGCTGTTACTAGATGAAATAAATAAGCAGCTCTTGGAGCAGAGCTGGCAATGCAGTGCTCCTGCACAGCTTCCACAGGTGAGGTAAGGAATGCTCATAGCATATCAAAGTGTCAAGCCTGCTCACCTGGTTTTCCTCTGGAAAGCTGGCACAAGTGAGCCTGTCACCTCTCAGCCACAGGATGTTTAACACAGGTCACCCACATCCTGCATGTTGACATTTGTTATAACAACAACCAGCATCACTTTAAAGAAACAGTGATTTTATTGTGTGCCAGGCTGAACCACAGCAGCCGGTTTGCTGAGAAGTGATAACTGAGTTGAGTCCTTGTGGAGCGGTGGATGGAAAATGATCAGCCTTCATCACCAACAATGCTCAGTGCTGTGAAAACTGACATGCTGCTCTTCATATTCAGTAGCAGGAGACCAAATATTTTTTTAAGATAAGGTACCAAGGAGCTTAAAATCATAGAATCACAGAACAGTTTTGGTTGGAAATTGTCTAGTCCAAACCCTCTGCAATGAACAGGGACATCTTCAACTAGATCAGGTTGCTCAGAGCCAAGTCCAACCTGACCTTGAATGTTACCAGGGATAACTTACAAAGCTTTAGTAGCTTTTAGTAGTAATTAGAGAGGCCTAGAAGATGCTAATTGGAAGTCTGAACACTTTCTAAGGTGAGTTTGTAACAGCTAAATCCTATTTTTGCAACTTTAACAAAATGAAAATAACAAAGGCCTTGTATGACAAAGGACTTAGAAAACAAGACTGATACAAGGTGAAAATTCTCACATCATTGAACTGCTACAAATTAGGAAGTAAAGGCCAGCCTTTACCAGATACCAAGCTGATTAGTATCTTTCAAACATGCATTTTCTCATAAAATGTTTCACTCCAGAGGTGCCGTAGTTCGCACTCTGGTCTTGTTCATTTCTGCACTTGGGAATGCTGACTGGTGACTCAAGAACTGTGGATTGAATACTTCATTTATTTAACCTTTACAGAGCCTAGGTAATTTCAAAAACACAGAGTAATATCTTTGCTTTATTTTTGTGCTCAGGAAGTTAAAGTTATGTTGCTACAGCAGATTTTTTTCAGTTATATGTCAGCTGAGCTTTCATGTACAAATGTATTCCATAAGTTGAGTGATCATAAGACTTCAAATGTCAACTCAGTATTCATAAGGAATCTTTTGTCTGCTTTAAGAGCCAGCTGCTGTCAGTGATATTGGGTTACAGAGCACAAGAACAGCCAGCCAAAAAAAAAAAAAAAAAGAAATCCAAAGTCATTGCTTGATTTGATTGTTATTCACTTTTAAGTACTTTCATTCAACACTGATTGCTGTAGAATTTGTCTGCTTTATGAGTGTCTTTAAAAAGAAGACATTGATGTTTTATGCTGTCTTAAGTGCTAAAAATCATCACTGCTAATGAACACAGACTCATTAATGTCTAAATCATTCACAGCACAAGGGTGTTTCTTTCCCTCTTGAGTTTGCTTTTCCTGGGACAATTAATTTTTATATTAGCTACTGCATCTGTTTCCAATACCATCCATGAATTTTAGTTTATCCTTTGCATCACAACACTAATTTTTTCACAGTAAAGGTAGAATTTTTTTATTCAGGAGAAGAATTTTTAAAACACCCCTCTAACCATAAAAATATACATTTTTATTTTTAATTTTTTGTTTCATTCTTAAATCTATGACTTACAGCTCTTTTAACTATTCCCTAAATGAAAGCTGATACTATTTTAGTGTCAATAACATTATACTGTGAACCATGAAGAAAACAGATATACCTCTTGGGCACAGGACTATTAAAATTGACAGTATGACACAATGACATTATCAAATCATGTGGGAACAAGTTAAAGAAGAAATTGGATCATCATACGTGTTTTTATATTTGGATCTTACATTTTGGATCCTGAAGAACAAAGCTTTCTTTAAAAAGTGCCTTTCAGTCACATATTCTTGTGACCAGTTTAGGAAAAGCTCAGCACTGCCAAAGACTTGGACTGAACCATTGCCTTAAAATTTCTAAGGAAGAAACTGCAGTGTCCTGAGAAAAATGAATACTCTCAAACAGCATTACCCACAAAACTATAAAACTAATAGTGTTTTTTGTAGGGCTGGACAGTGCAGCAACCCTTCATCCTGCACACTATCCAGTAACTCTGGTGAAGCACTGGAATACCACCTAAACTGGACCAGAATCGAATCACATGATTTTGATGGGGATGTCTGTTGGTGATCAAGTCACTCTCCCTATGCTGTCGGCTTGGCAATTATGTAGTTTATGGAACTAAAAGGAACAATCTGTGGAACAGTTTTTTGTCTATCAGTTTCTTTTCCTCATCTTTGGTTCTTTCTGTCCAGGTAGAAATCGCCTTCTCATATGAGTACTCTCCTTTTATTTCTATCTGATTTAGATTCACTGAATATTCATAAAAAGGATGTGATAGCATTGCATTTTTAGTATATTTCTTACCAAATAAAAATGACAAACAGCACCAGATTACAGCAGACAGTAACATAGCAGAAGTGTGCTAGGTTCTGAGAGTCTGAATGAACAACAGAAATAAAAATGATGGCATTTGTAAGAGTGGTACACATCAGGATATACATCACACACTGCAGCAACGCTGAACACACAGAGCTCTCTAAGCAGCAGAACCAGATGAGAGTGGTTTCAAAGAGTTTTGCAGATTAGTGATTAGATACTTTGAAGTATGAGATTTTCAAGTGACCAGGCATTCATAGTTCCCTCTTCACATGAGCACTAAGCAGCAGAATGGTGCAGGAGAGGCAGTGTCACAACCAGAGAAACTTGTGTTCCTGTTGCTGTGCCTTGGGTGGATTGACTTCATGAGAAGATGAGAAAACTGGGTGGAGTTCTTTTGGCACCTGAAATATTTTCTTTCCAGGATAGGTACACAGACCCGTTCCCTTGCAGAGGCCATTACTTCCTTCTCTTCTCAGGCACCTCCTACACTGGAGTTTGAGCAGGGGAGCAGACAGAGAGAAGGATACTACTATTTCTTTGTGAAATTTGGATAGAACTGGCTCAGAAGTTATGAATGAATAGACACAGACAGAGGCATTCACATTTTGATTGCTCAATGTTCATTCTTTTCAGGCACCTTGATTGAAAATGTGAAGGGAGGGAGAGGGAAAAAGAAAATAATCTGCTTTCTGTATAAAGAGGACTGACTCCTAACAAGCTGCAGTTCCCTTCATTTTACCTCTGATTTCTCACTTTATGGTTAACATAAATTCTCCTAGGGAGGAAAGGAAAGAAAGAAGCAAGTCTCTGAAAAGATCATTTTACTACACGCAGCACTTAATGCCTGCAGCTTCTTTCCGAATTCAAAATAAGTGGTTGTCTTGCAAGTTCCATTACATACATATATATGTTTTATGAATGTATCTCCTTCATACAAATTTTCTTCCCTCACAGGATTTCAGCTGACTGTGTTTCAAGAATCCAAGGCTTACCTCTGGTAGAGAAACCTGGCTTGGACTTCTGAGGGAATTGTTAAGTTGGAAGAAAGAGCTGTGACAACATCTGCAGAGTGGAACCATGTGAGATAAGAGAGGTAAAATTGACAGTGGAGGTAGGATTATTGAAACTGGGTCTGTGAGCTGCCTAAAGATTCTGGAGGAAAGACTGCCAGGGTGGAAAAGAAAAACCTCTGAAGGAAGACGAAGGAGGTGGGAGAGAACTCAGGAAGAGACGAAATCCAGACAGCAGCAGGGGCCAACCTTTGTGCTTTTACCTGATTTGGGATCTTCCTGACCTGACCTTATTATTGATCCCTGGCTGTCAAGGAATCTCTGAGTGTCACATGGGAAGGGGTGAAGGCTGATCACACTAATGCTTAGCCTAGCTCTTTATTAGGTAGCCAACACCCGTACGTGCCAGACAATGAATAATTGCTATATACTTTAAAGCTGTATGTATTATGCTGTCATAGTCTCTTTGCAAATAGCTAAAGGTGTCCAAAGAGTCACAAACAGTTACATCAACCGGGTACATCAAACAGCTAATGACTCAGTCATGCTGAGTTTCCGTGGATGCCACCAAAACCCAAACAGACCAAGAGCAATTGGTGGCAGAGCTAGGACAGGGAGAGAATTTTGAGGTATAACTGATCTGCACTCTCCACTGCATGGTCCAGTCTTTGAAATATGGCTGTTGAAGAGGAAGGTCTAATTTTAACTGGTAATATGGTAATTTGTGGCCAATTGATGATCTGCAATGGAGGGCAAGAAAGCCTAACTGGAAGAAAGGGTCAACCTGTCTGGAAGCACTATATATATCCCATTTTCAGACTGCACCTCTGTATCTTTTAACATTTCCTAATTAATCAGGAGCAATATGGCAACTGTCAGGTAAGCTATTGCCCCAAAACTGAAAGTGTGACCTGACACTTGGGAAACTTATAGACGTTTTTAACCAGCAGAACTGTGGTGTCTCTCTTCTAATTGGGGACTTCTTTGGAAATACAGAATTTGCACCAGCCCCAGATTTCTCACTACATCCTGGGGGCCAATGGCTGGGGCATTTATATGGATTGCTGTATCAGTTCCTATCATGACTTCTCTATTATATCAAACAAATAGCTTTGAGAGCAGGAATTGAAACTTTCCATGACAAATACTTCATTCATGAATCCAGGTTACAAAGCCATTCTAAAATCTGGATGTTTACCAGTCCTTTTCAAAGAATAGTTTATGTTCACCCACTTTAGGAAGAATTCAAGCTCTGTGCTAGTCTTGCCTTAGATACCTAAATTTGGAGGAAAAAAGAGAGAAGTGAATTTCTTTCAGTTAATGAGATTTTTCTTTGCCCTTAACAGTGTGTTAAGATCTAATTATTAAAATTATTATAGAGATGCAACTGCCTGAAGTAAGGCACAAATAAGACCATATGCTGAAGTCAGTAATACAGATTTTTATTGAACAGTAATTATGAGGTAGAGAGATAGGTAGAAAGAAACAGGAAAAAGAGAAGGAATAAGAGTAGAAAGGTGCATAGTCACACCCTGTTGGATGCTTCCACAAGACTTGATTGTTGCAATTTCCAAGTCTGTTTGTCAAAGCGATGGTCACTGTCTTGATCCATCAGGGGTGGGGGGAAACCCACAAAACAGCCTCCACTGGGTTTCCATGTGCTCAGGTTCAGGTGGGAATGCCCAGGTACCTTCCCTGGGGTGTGAAGGTACAATTACTGGAGTTTCACACTGAAGGATGTAATGTTGTGGATCACGGAACATTTCAGGAGTCTTTGATATTTGATATTTTAAGATCTTACAGCTGCCTCTCAGGTCAGTGCAGCTGAGTCAACAACAAACCACAAGACAGGGAAAATACCTTCAGGCTCCTTGTGAATGTGCAGATACTTCCCCAGAGGGGAGTTTTCATACCTGAGCCATTATGTAAGGGAGGACAACACCATGATAAAAAGGACTATCCCACCTCATGGGATTTGTCTCTTACCAGCCTTCTCCCTTATCTTGTTCAACACCCAGCTGTAGCGTCCTGTGATGGGTGTGCACGGCCCTCTGCACCCGGGCAGTTAAGAGGTTGGTTGAGTCATTAACCAGCCTCTCACACAGTGTTTTACCCAGTTTGTGGGGTTTCTAGAGGCCCCTTTTCGTATAATTGTCCATTAGTTGGAGAACTAGGCAGTTGGATGTTCGGATGTTTGGTTCAGTACTTTCACTTTTACAGACTTCTTTGGGATAGATCAAGACAAGCTTTCTACCTCTGAATTTCTGGGGTACGTGTTGACCACTTTACGAGGAAGAACTCCTGGGAAGAGGACCCATTTCATCTTAGAAAGCCTTCACAGAGCAGTAACCTTACAGCTGCAGTGAACAGGCTGGACACCCAAATCAATGACCTGCATGATACCATGGAAGTGAGGGAAGTTTTTGTACAAGTCACTGGAGACAGGTGGACCTGATTTCTCTCTGCAGATCTCCAAAGGCTCTTTAGCAAATTTAAGCAGTTCTGCTTTGAAGCTAGATGCACACAATACTGATGGGTCACATTTAAGTTAGAAGGATATATTGGCAAAACTTACTTCTTCCTTGAGATCATCTCGAACCTGCTCACTGTACATTCATGTAGGTAACACAGTCTGTTTGTCGTGTACACAGAAATTATTTCACACCATTTTCAACACATACTGCTTAATGTCGGTGCATAGACTTCTTTATTTGCATTTAACTAACTTCCAGGTCATCCTGGTAAACGTGTTAGCTGAAATAGCCTGTCTTCCTCTTTCAACATCATTTAAAACGAGACCTAGCACAGGATTCTGCAGGGTGCAACCCCACCTAAAAGGAGTTAGTAGAGGATAAAAGAGAGGTGGGGGCTGGAGGTGGTGGTAGCATGGAGGGGGAAATTAGGCTGACTAACAATGCAAAGGCTGTTTCTGCGTGAATACTGATGAGCCAAGTTATCTATGCTGGCCACCTGCCTAACTATTTATTTCCTGCCAATGTTTGATTGCTTGTGCTGATCTTTGGGGAACTGTTATTGTGTGAATGCTGCTAAATGATTTTAATCTTTATTTTAATTCCTGTAAGCTTTTAATATAATTGTAAAAGATAATATGTGATTTGTGCATTGTCCGATTGCTAAAACCTTTATGCAATAATAAATGAGCATTGAAATTCCCTATGGAAATTCTGGAATTTAATCAAAGGGCAGATAACTGTGGGTGAAGGCTTAACTGAACAGCAGCAGTGTTGCCACTGCCCTTGCTGGACAAGCACACAGAACGCTTTGGTTACGTCAGCACAGCACTCTGTCTCTCCTCAGCCTGTGTAAGAGGCAGCTGTGGTCTGTTTCCTTCACTCTTCTGTTTTGACGTTACCTGTTAACTGCATGGCCAATCATGAACACTTTCATGTCTTCCCAAGAGCTCCAATTCCCACAGCGGAGCTCTAACCATGCTCAAGGACCACAAAACGCAGCCACCTCCCCACATTTCTTCTCTGTTCCTGAACATAATCCAGGGCACAGCATGTATTTTCCATGGTCTCAAGGCTCGTCTCCATGACAGATGCTCTAACTCGGGCTCAGTCCTTCATCCTGACTAGACAGATCAATGGCACAGGCCTGCCATGCTGTCCCTAATGCTGTTTGGTCTGGACTAAATAGCATTCTCCAAAACAGTGACAAAGCATCAGCTAGAAGTGTCTGACCAGGGCTAGAGGTGCAGCTTTTACACGACCAGATTGTTTTAAGAAATTAGAACTTTTGCTGTATGAATGAGAAATAGCTGCTGGTGGTTGACAATATAGTTAAAAGAACTGGAACTGGGAACCACTTCTGTTTAGTGTAGGCAGCAGAATGCAAGAAATGGTCTGTGCTGAGTCCTGAGAACTTTTTGTTTCTACTGACCAAGTAAAACTTCCACAGTCCATTTTCTGGATGTGGAGGCAGAGGTGTGTGTGTAAGGCACAGTCATGCCAGTGACTGTGTGTAGGTGTGTTAGCCTGCGGCTGTCTGTAGGTACCAATCATCCAACACTGTCACAAACTCTTGCCTAGCCTTCCCATCCACTTCTGGGATCTCTAAAAATATTACTCAGCATTGCTGTAGATGAAGGAATAATAAGACGTGAGGGCAGAAGACAGCTATCATGAGCCACATAAATCTCTCTCTCAATATTTATACATATATTTATATATGTGTGTACACACACACGCATATATATATATACACACTCTATATGTGTGTGCAAATTTACACATGCTCTAGCAGGTTTTGGATACTCTGATTTAGAAACCTCTCTCCCCTCCATGCAATTTCTGGAGCTCACTCACACAAGCCGGACAGAAAATCATGCAGCTGCAGAAGTCCAGAGCAGGGTCATGACTGACCCACAGTCCATCCCTGAGCAGCAGCCAAAACATGGGCCAAGGGTTCAGTGCCCTGAAATAACCACAGAATTGTGAAAGTCAGACCAGAATTCATAAACAAAGACAAATCAGTACAAAGCATGTAGGCAAATACCATGTAATTCTAAAAGTATTTTATACTGAGAGAAAATGTAAGCTTGATTTTGGAAAGGTTGAGTTGGCCATGTCTTCCAAAAATTCAGGTCAGGAAGGCAGGTTATCCAAAACACGTACATCAGAATATTTCTCCTGTACCATTACTTTTTAAGACCCAGATCTCTTCCTAGTGTTAATTTTTTTTAATCTCCCAAACACTTAAAAAAGTTAAATATTCAGTCTTAAAAGTTTAAATATTATCTGTAGTGCACCTTAAATGCCTTTACTGAGTGTCTGCCAGGAATCTGTATGAGATAGTACAAAGCAGTTCTGTTTATACAGTTCTTCACCATTAAGCATAAGAATTCAGACATATTAATAAAGAAAAAAAATATTCTAGAGTTACCACATAGTTCAGAGGGGAAAAAAAGAGTAAAATTATGTTTTTCCTTCTCTTAACTGTCTTTTATTTATTAAATTTTTTAATGTTGTTAATGCATGTGACCTCACTGCTCTGCCCTGGTAGCTGCTATAGCAGTGTGTCAGGCAGTCTGCTCCCAGCACCTGCTGGGTTTCAGTTACAGACAGATGTAATCAGCAAAACTCGCTATCCTGTTTATTTCTCTTGTCCTCATACAACCATGTTCAGAGACCTGAACAATGTGATATCTATTATCTTCATATTTACTTTTAACTTGAATAATCTTTAATTTTTTATTACTCTAATAGCACTCAGAGATTTAAAGTAAAATAGAAACTTTTAAAAAAAACAAAACAAAAAACCAACAAAACCAAAGTCAACGAAACAACAAAACCCCAAATCCAAGACAAATGTAGGTGTGTTTGGTATAATTATATGTGAACATGTTTACAAGGCAGACTGAAGCATAACAGAGAGGTATGAAAACTAGCTTTAAACTGTAATGTATAAAATCATTCCACTTTGGCAGCACACAGGTCTGACATATAAAATCTACAATACACTAGTCAAAAGAGGTCAGCTCTAGGGAGAAGTTGTGGGAGACCAAGAAGGACAAAAGCAACCACAAAAACTAAGCTGAGAGTAGCTGTGTTACACATCAATTGCTGTCTTTTACTTGAATACATGTATCTATGCACTGACAGGAACCCCGATCCAACTGCCTTTGACCAGACAGTTATTGCATTAACTGCAGGTGCAAGATGTGGAGGATAAAAACACAGATTTCAGAGAACATTTTCTTCTGGTTGTTGTTGCTGCTGCCATAGCAAAGTCTGCAGAGGCTGTAGCATATTAACTGCAGGCAGAATCATCCATGTGCAAGAATGGAGAAATCCTACCTCCTCC
The DNA here is from genome assembly GCA_013397895.1 of Origma solitaria. Taxonomy (NCBI): domain Eukaryota; kingdom Metazoa; phylum Chordata; class Aves; order Passeriformes; family Acanthizidae; genus Origma; species Origma solitaria. The sequence goes on from VZRL01005927.1 coordinate 2,325,483, forward strand.
TTGGATCCATAGCATTTATGTTTGAAAAATCTACCATCTCAGGAAAGAAGCTGTTACTTTAGCACTCCCAAATCAAGACTGGGCAATCAGATGAAAGTGGTTAAGTTACTGGAACTTGTTTTCACTTTCACCATTGGTACAGCTATGTATCACCTCAAATTGAAAACCAGCTCTTCTGTTCTTTCAGATATGGCTACTATTTAAACATTTATACACGGCATCTAGAGAGTTCTTTCCACTGTTCAGGAGACTTTGTGCAACCTTGATGTTCACGGTCATTGTAACTCAGCTTGGTTTATGCTTTGAGTTTTCTTGGTTTGTTTTGTTTTTTCCTCCAGTTTAATGTGTAGCTTTAAAAGTCAAGTTGATAAAGAGAGCTAGCTATACAAATATCTGCTTTCCTGCAAATGAAATAAAAATGCCATTAAATTTGCAATGTATATGTCACCACTTGACACTTTGACCATTCACAAGACAGAGTAGGAAATTCAGTTCAGACCTGATTCACAGAGCAACTGAGGCTGGATGGCACCTCTAGAGACCATCTAGTCAAACACTATACAGTTGAAGGGCCAGGCAAAGCAAGTTATATCTGACTGCATATTAAATATCATCAAGGATGGAGATTCCGCAGCCTCTCTGAACAACTTGTTCCTGTGTTTCACCACCCTCACAGTAGGAATCTTCCTAATTTTAGGCAAAAGTTCCTCTTTCATTTTGTGCCCATTTCCTCTTGTCTTGTACCTCGGCTGCTGATGACAAGTCTTCAAGCCTGGCATTTTAATCAGTTTTCAGTCCCCTTCCCTGTCCATGCGTCTAGCCTGTATATCATTAGCTGTCTATAAAAATATTATAGGACAGTGTCAGAAGGCTTCCGAAAGCTGAGAAAAACAACATCTAGTGTTTTACCTTTGTTCATCAAGCTGGTCTTGTACTATAATAAAACATAAAATGCTAAATAAGCTATAACAATTTAAATTAGAACAACGGGGACTTCTATAAAAAAATTAAACAAAGCAAATAATCTTCTACTAGAATCTATTTCAAAAAGCTAATTTGAACTTCATAAAAAGCAATAGTAATACAATAGCTTATTCTAACTACTACAACTCTAAAGAACCAGACTATATGAATTCATTCTATTCTGAGAAAGACTGAGGATGAGAAAATGGACTACACAACTCCTCACACCATACCCTCTCATTTTGTGTGTAACAATCCTGTTTTTTCTCCCCTGGTATCTTATTTCTGGCAACTTTAGTCCTGAAAACTGTATTTTACTTTATGTATGATACATGACACAGGAGAAAAATGAACTCTGGTTTCATAGGTTTACATAATTCCTCTACCTGTAATATTAACAGAAGAACGAATTTAAATACATTTTGTCATTAACCTAGTGACAATTACACATGCTGAAACATTCTTGTTTGTTTTCAAATACAATCACACATGCTTTGAACATTAATGCTTGCAGTCTGAATTTAAATGATCTCTTATATGTTCTATCAAGATAATCTTCCCCAAAATTACAAAGAAAAAAAAGCCACATCTGTTAAAAACACCCAAAATAATGCTAAATATATCTTTTCCAAAAGAAAATAATTTTGAGGTTGATATCTTTTAATTTTCTTGCTTCTAGAAAGCAACAGGGATACACATTTTACTTATACCTACAAGCTCCACCTTCACTGTTAAGATTGTATAAGTCAAACTTGAGAGAGTTCTCTCATTCGTATCCCCTCATAGCAAAAAACAGTACCGTAAAAGGCCCATCTACTGTTTTGTAGTACAAGTGTTACCAGCTGGAGATGCTTTATGCTCAGTTGAACTATGTTAAAAGGCATTACCCTAGTCACCTTCAAATGAACCTATTTTAATCCTATTCATGACATTTTAAAACTTCAAGTCCCTCTTTTGAAAGAATTCGAACTGCGATTACATGTAGATTGGAAAGATTGTGGCTTTTGATTGCATTTTAACAGCAAGAGTGACACCCTGTATTATAAAAACCCCACAAGCAAATTGCAAATCTTTTTAAATCTCTCACCAGATTAAACTGAGATGCCATAAACAGAATAGTACATCTTACCTGTCATTTACTACAGCTGACAGACTTTGACTGATTTCACCTGAATAAATGGATCTTCTACTTTTCAAGGATATTAATACAGACTTTTGAAACATACAGATGTACTCTTTCAGGAAAGAGTAACTGGAAATTGAGCAACAGGAACCACATAGTTTTTAAGTGTTTCACCAAACAGATGTACTACAGTAAAAAGATGAGAAGCTTTCCACTATTTTTTAATTTGGTTATGGAAAGGAGTTCACATCCAAACTAAACACCAGACGAATATCAGGGGGACAAAGAAAGGTGAGGATTTCCATAAGAGACAAGCAAGGCAGACAACTTTCCTTCATTCATTCAAATCCCTGTTGTGTCAGTGGGCTGCTCCACGAGGGAGTGTGCTGGGGGGACAAGAAGCCAGGCACAAGGCAGTATCCTCAACAACAAACAGCACAGTCCCACCATGCCAAGCCCCACTCAAGACAATTGTCAAAGCAGGCCTGGTGACAATAAATTTGTGGACAGTGGCTATTACATTTTACCTACTGAGTATATTTCAAATCAACACTCAGAGATATCAATACATTTCTTCCAATTAAACTTTCATGTAACATTTCCCAGTTCTTTTTACAGGAGTTTTGTCACTGAAGAAAGAGGTCAGCTAAAAACTGTCTCTGTGTAGTCTGCCCAACTCCATTTCTGTCTGGTACCAGTGCTGACATAACAAGAAATGAGGCCTCAGCTTTTCTCCCCTCAAAGTTAATGCATGATTATCTAACAGCAAAATAAGAAACTAAGTTTTGTGCTTTTCAAACTTTATTGCTTACTAAAAATAAACACCAACCAGACTTCAAAAATAGTTTATTTAGTAATTGGAAAAATATACATTACACTGGATATTTGGAAATTAATCCTACAATTACTTAAGAAGCATTTTTAAAAGATAAACGGCTGGTTAATTGTAAAAGCCTGATCTTGTCACACTTCACAGTTAATCACAATTTTTAAGTAATTGATTTGTATTTCATACATATATAAATCACTATTAATTCATTAAAACCTCAATGAAAAGTTTAGGTTCTGTTTTACAAAGGGTATTTACACAAAGAAACATGCGATCTACACAATATCCTAAAATCAAAGTGCTTCCAAGGCTGTGTGGTGCTCAATGCTAAAACCAATGTAAACAAATTAAAATAGTCCAGATGAAGTTTATAAATTACTGAATTCTCTAGCATACGGAATACATACAAAACAGGTCCACAAAAACATGAATGTGATTGTGAATTGGTAACTAAACAATAGATAAATAGCAGAATCTCCATAAAATAGTAAATTATTGTCTCCATTTTGAATGATGAAGGCAAGCATTATTAAAGCTAAAACAAACTAGCCAGTTTCAAGCATATTTTATTTATGTAAAATATTAAATCTCTCCTGAGACCTGTTTGTGGATTAAAAGGCTTACATAATTTATCTTGTGGTGTTTTTTTTTTCTCCAACAAAGTTTAGCATCTTATCTTCTTGCTTCTGCAACAGTAAAATTAAAAGCCTCCCTCTGATTTCAGCAATACAGTGTTATTCTTTAGCCAGAGCCAGCTTTAAACAGACATGAAAACACACAACAAATTTAGGGCAACCTCACAAAATCCAAGTCAAATCATGCCTTTACTCCAACCTTTAAAATTGCTTTAAACTAAGTACTGATTTTCATTCTTTGCGACTCCTTCCTCCACTGAGTGTGTTACCCACAGCTCAGATACGATTTTAAACTTTTTCCCAAATGTTCTCCTGAGTGCTTTCATTTCTTCTACCCGTGAATTATCTTCTCCTACAACAACATGGGAGACACCCTCTTCAAGGTGAGAAACTACTTTTGCACCATAAAAACGGAGCTCCAAAGCTCTAATAGATAGTGTCATTCCAGGGATTTTGCTTTTGGGCTCACTAACAACAGCGTAATAGTCCACATAAACAGTGCTTCCTCTGAATATACTGAGCTGACAACTGTTCCATGAATAACGTTCTTCTAGCTCTGCAATCAAGTCCAAAGGCATTGTCTTACTGTCTTTCATTCTTGAGAACACTTCCTTGAGCTGTGCAATATCTGTGTTTGCTGTGTAACTGTCTCCATAACAATCATACTCACGAGCAAAATGTTCTTTTGTGTCAGGAGACATATGAATCATAAAAGCTGGTTGCCAAGGCACCAGCATTTTGGTTTGAAAACATTGAAGGAGCCACTCTGCCTTCACCACATCATATTTGTTAGAAGCAATGATGTTTTTCACTCTGACATTCTCAGCTCCTACAATGACACAGTAAGTGTCCGGACCTGGGTTCTGTACCACACTGCCACCACATTGGGCTATTGTGCTTTCCAGCTCAGACTTTGAGTATTTTCCCGTTCCTGTCATAACACAAAACTCAGCATCTTCAAACAAATTTGAAACTTTGCTTACACTAGAAAGATCAGGAGCTTTAAATTGCTCAGCTATTCCAATTATCTTCCTCACCTTTGAAACAGTTTTCCTTTTTTTCTCATGTGGCTCGTCATACTCATCTATATGAAGGTGCTTAGATGCCAGCTTTCCTTGTGCTTTGCTTCTGAGGTCTTCTAACATGTCTGAAGTCATGCACTCATACCATTCTTTGTCCTCCCTTATCTTCTCAATTCGGGGAAATCTCAAAGTACAGTCAGTTTTGTACATATCACTGTCAACAATCTCAGCTGCCTTGATCTGAACTATGACAGAGTTGCAAGGCTCAATGTACATTTCAGGTTTCTCAGTTCCACACAAAATGTTACCAGGAGGGTCCTTCCTATGGTAGGGCTTCCAGTGTTTAGCCAGTTTCAAGCCTAGATCATACAACTCTTTCATAGTATAGCCGGAGCCAACACGACAAATGGAGTGGAAAATGGTCGGTTTTTCATTTGGAGGAGGTGTCTCTGCAATAGCACATAGAAAATGAGACATCATTCCACCACGTGACCCCTTCCCCCAGTAACCACCAACAATTAAAAGGTCCAGTTCATCCATGAGCCCATTGACATATTCTGGCTTGATTTTTAACCATCCTTCCCCACGTTTGTCAGGTTTGTAGGTGGACATGGGATCTTTCACCATAATCCCTTCCTCTCTGTTATCTATTGCTTCATTTAAAGCATCAATTACTTCTTTTCTTGTTCTGGCACTTCTCTTATGAACAACATGTATCCTGCCCTTCACTGGAGTAAATACACTATTTAAGATTTCATATCTTTTGCTTAGTACTTCATGCCCCAACTTCCAATCATTAACCATCAATACATCAAACACACAGAAGCAGGTCTGCAGATCAGAGTCCTCCATCATTCTTTTTATGTCAAATTTGTTTCCTTTTTGCATAAAGGTTTGTGTCGCAGGATTGTAAGCCATCATTTCACCATCGAGAATGCAATTTTGGATATTGCTTTTAAATACATTATGAGTAAATGGTGTTAATGAACCTTCAAGGGGCGAAGCGCCAAATTGCTGAGTATAGTCAAACCCATTTCGGGAAAAATACTTGTACACATCCCCATCTTTGTGCAACTGCATACGTTCACCATCCAGCTTAGTTTCTATGTAGAATATCTGGTTACTCATTTGTTTCTCAATTTGCTGAACATCTGCAATAGCAGCAAGCATTGGTTTAAAGGCAGAAAATAACATGATAGAAACATCACTAAGTGAGACAGAGGGATCATGCAGTTGTCTGCAAACTTTTTCCAAATCAGTAGTAACGTTGTGCAATTCAGCAGCATCAGGATGAAAAATGGAAAATATAGTTTGTTGACTAACACCAAGTTTTAGATCCTTTATAATCATTCGGATCAGCCATTTTTGTTCCAGTGCTGTGCTCTGGGTAATTAACTGAAGAAGGCTTTTCTTTAACTGACCCTTGTTTTTAGCAGCATTATTATTAGCTATCACATCTAAGTGTTCATTAACTTGTTCTATTGTCAGTCTGCCTTGTTTTGGGCTCCTAGGTTTTAGCACAAAGTATGCGATCATTGCAAAATCTCCAGCATCTCCACGTGAGCCTGTGGGCGTTCTGTAATTTAAAAGCTTTGCAGCATCTTTGCCATCCTTTGGTAAATTAAGCAGTTCAATATAGAGCTTTGCAAGCATAGTTTCTTTAATTCCATATGCCATCCTTTCTCTTTCCAACTGTGGGAGAATAAGTCGCATAGCTGGGTAAAAGGAATCTGTCACGTCTTTCTCTTTTTGATGAAGTGCATCATGGAATTTCCTCCAAGAATCCAGAAAATCCTTGAAATACTTGGTTTTTTCCGGACGAGATTTACACTTCTGTATTCGCTCCAGAGTAGAACACAGATCTGCAAAAGGCACGTGAGAGGCCACCGTTTTTTTAGGAGGAGGCTGCGAAACAGGTACGGAAGCCATGAGTCTGTTTTCTGGTGGGAACAAAACAAAATCGTATATTTATGAACATAACGCCAGCACGTTATTCTGTTAAAAAAAAAAAAAAACCAAACCAAAACAAAAAACCTATAGCTAGGATTTACAGGTTTTCTCATTTTTCTAAGATTTAACCACTATCCTAAAGGTCGCCAGCTGGTACCACTGCCCTTAGTTAAGGGTCAAACTCAGCAGCGAGGCTGCGACACACAAGCACTGGCATCACCTCGGCAGAGCACTGCAAGGCAGGAGAAGGCACCGCGCTCCCCTCTCGCTGCTGCTGCCGAGGCGGGAGCTTCCACTGCTCGGAGACCGATCTCCTCCTCCACCTTCCGGCAGAACACAGCCTGGCCCCGACACCACCCGCCTCGGCCCCTCTCCGCTCCGCGCCGGCGGAGGGTGCGGTGTCCTACAGTGCCACTCCCGCTGCTCGTCCTGCGGAGAGGGACCGCCCCCGGGCACCCCACAGCCCTCACACGGAGCTGCCATGGCCACGGCGCGGGGGAAGCGGACACCGCCCACGGGGCACCCTCCGCTCCGCACGGGACGAGATAGCGGCGACGATGGAGGAACGGCCACCCAGGGGAAACTCACGGGAACCCAGGATACCTGCGGAACCGGGCTAAAGCCGGGCTAACATCAACCTCCCTCCGCCCCGGAAGAGGAGGCCCGGCCTGGTGACACCGCCCTCCGCGCTCCGCCCCCGGGCCGGGGCGGGGAGCGCCGGCGGAGCCCGGGGCGGGGAAAGGCGGGGAGAGAAGAGAGACCGGCCGGGCTGTGCCCTGGAAGCGGAACCGCGGCTGCGGTGACTTCCTGCCTCGGGAGGAAGGAGCGGTGGTTGAAGTTGCGCGTCGGGGTCTGTGCTGGCCCGGGGCCCCGGCGGCGGCCGCCCGGGAGGATGCGGCGGGNTTTGGGGTCTCCCCGGGGCCAAACGCGGCTCTTCCCTGGAGCGGCGGCAGGCGGGACGCTGTCCCGGGTGGTGTGCGGCTCCTGTGCCCGCACAGCGGGACGTGGCTGCCGAGGAGCTGCTCCCTTGATAGCGCTGATAAAAGTTCCTGCGGGTGCTTTCCTGCGAAGCCTCGGGAGATCTTTAGCTTCTTGGCAGTCAGGTCTTGCTCCAGTGTTTCGTTTGTCTCAACTGCCGTGTGGAACAATTCCGGCAAATGAGTGCTTGTAGAAGGTGGGGCTGATGATAATTGTAATGTGCTTAATGGGCCAAGTGGCTGTTTTGAAAAGGCTGAACTGGGTTTTCCTCTTAAGCCAAAAAGGAAATAATGTAACAAGCTTGGAAAGTATTATGTTTTAAGAGCCTATGGTCCCTGGAAAGCTAAGGTTCTAATATAGCCAGTTGTGGTTTGTTGTTTGGGTTTTTTTTTACACAGTAGTATCGTAATTCAAGATAATGAATTATGATGACTTTGTAACATTTATCAGTTGGGAGGAGAAGTACCACGCGAATTAAGGGGAAGACATTTTCAGTTATGAATATGTACAACTTGATGCACAGCTGTGGATGTTGGCTGCTTGAAATAAGTAGGACAAGTGACTCGTTGATTTTAAAGCCAGCACCCTTAAATGTGTGACTCTTGGGTTATTTTTACTGTGCTTTTTCTTTTATTTAGGAGTTGCTGCTTTGCCCTTTTTTTTTTTTTTTAATGAGTGTCTCTGTAGGATTTTAGTACTAAGAAACTGTTGTTTTCTTATCCTTACTAGGTTTGTAGGTTTTCTTCTGGATCAGTTCCTCCTCTGAAACTAACTTTTTACAGTTGAGGACTTTATTATTATTACTTAGAGAAGTCTTCTGAATAAATATGAGTAAATGTAGTGCCTGTGCAAATCTTGTCTGTATCTGCGGGAGGTGGAGTCTAGGAAAAGGAAGTGAAGTAGAAACAAACAGATGTCTTTAGTTATTTCTTAAGAACACAGAGAAATACCTGATTTTGTTTGTTTTGAAATCCAAAGGATTGCAGTGAGTGATAAGTCTTAACTTTATTTTTTTCAAAGCTCTTAAGTAAGGAACAGCCATTAAATACTTGATTGTGCTTCTTAGCACTAACTTTAAAGCTTATGCAATAAAAGTTAGTTTTAAGGAGACAATGTAAATCTGGTATAACTTCGTTTTTATGCACTATATATGTTGTATTGTTATTAAAATCATTATATATGTATATTATTATAGTCTAGGACATTTTGTGATTCTTGAACTTCATTATAAGACGTTTTCAAGTTTATTAGATGTTTCAAACAAGCATTCAGCTTGATAGGAGGAGCATAAGATGCACAGTCTCATTAGTGAAGCAGTTGTACCTTCTAGGGGGTTTGGCTCTTGGCACTTCGTTTTCTTTCAATTACAAGATAAACAGTAAATTACATGTGTAATTCAAAAGCAATTTTACTCAAGATTCATAAATGGAATTGTCTTTCAGGCAGAGATGAAGCCTGGGAAATCATCACATCTAAAGGTAAATGATTTATGATATGATTAGTGTATAAAAATGGTACTTTTTAGTATTAAAAATGTTGTCAAGGACAAAAGAACAGAACTTGTGGCAGATACAAGAGTCGTTTCCGCTGCCATTCAAAATGAATGAAAAATTGCTCCCCAGTACTTTAAACATGCACTTGAATTTTTGTGATTCTTTTTCAGTAGATAATGACATTAACCATTTAAAAATAGCATTAAGGCAAAGTATTGTTAAACGCCTTGATCATAAAGAGTTTATTTTTTCTCAAAATTTTTGTTGTTGTGGGTCATTTCTGTCTTCAGTAGTTGCTTAATTTTGGAACTTGTAGCTCATCTGATAGAACATAGAGATCTGCAATAGTTCCTAGGCTGTGGTTTCAGCAGTGGAGATGTATATATATAGGGGTGTGTGTGTATATCAGCATATGTGTGTATCCTGACACAAAGTTGAAACTTATTTACCTAGCTTTTAACTTAGTTTAAATAATTGGTGATTATAAAATCTGTGAATACTGTAAAATGGCATGTGACTCATTGTTATAGGAAAACCTTGTTGTTTGCAAAGTTACAAGTACTTGAAATACAGTGCTGCAGTACAGTGTTTCTTCAAAAAAAGTATTATGTTTTTTTAGTGAAGCAAGAATGCTCTCCAAGAACTTAAAGGGGTGAATGCTTCTTGCCATAACTGGGACATGAGACAGTTATGGGGCAAGTCCGTGAGTGGTTCTTGTAGTCTGGGAAGAGAAGCGGTCTTACCTAGGGAGAGGATCAGGTTTGTCAAGGTGGTGGATCTGCTCTTGTTTCTCAGGTTGACCAGGTCAGACATCAAAGTCTAAATACACTGTTCTCCCTTTCCTATCTCACTCTCACACCTTTTCCTGATTATTCTGGGCCCCTATTAGTCACAAAATTAGATACAGGAGAATTGCAATACATGCTCTTCATGGTTCAAGACAGAATATTTGCATCATAAGGTGTTATATTGTAAACTTCCTGAAAGGTTTAAAACTTCCCATCCAGTACACCAGTAGTGGGAAATAAAGACCAAGAAGAGAATTTTGTGTGTGTGTGTTGTCTTGCAGTGTGTTAAACAGTCTCAAATCTCATACACTTCAAAAAGTGCTTGACCTTACCACTCACTGAAAATTGCTATGTTAGCTTACCTGGTTTTTCTCAGTCCTTCAAGTCAAAGTTTGGTTCTGTTTGTATTATCTTCTACTGTTCAAGATAGGGTTTGGAAGATCTGTTGCTTTACACTCCATAGAAAGCGTGGATTGTAGCTTTATTGAGAATGAGCTTGTATTGATTTGGCTTAGAGTGTCTTCTAGGCCTGTGTGCCTGAGAAGCTATCCTTTTCTGCTCTCGTGATCTTGTAATTCACATTGGAAGGTGGGGAAGAGCCTAGGAAAAACTTATATCTTAGTTCTCAAGTTAACAATAGGATGTGAAGGCCTGGAAATGAAAGGAACTAATGAAGTTTCACGTGGTTGGGAAGAAAACTAATAGTAATTTTATTGTTTGGTACTACAAAGTAGTCAGCTTTATTTAAATTTGTAGTGAGTGTGAAACATTTGTGGCTGTGTAGTTTGCCCTTCCTGCTCACTACTTACTGTATGTTGAGCTTTAGTTGTAGTATATACTGGCTTTGCAACTCCAGTAGCAAAGTATTAATATATATGTGTGTATATATATATCTATATATACACATATATATGTGTATATATATATATACACACACATATATATATCAGAAGTAATCTCAAAGCAGCAGTATCTCAGTAGTATAGCATTTTGATAATATTAGCCTGCTGAAATAAATATAGAAGTGGTGCACAAGTGAAACTTACATGGCTTATAAAATCAGCTGTGGGTATCAGTCTCCAAATAATAATCCTTAGTGTATGTGGGATAGCCATTTGTAAAACTTCATCACTTTGAGATTTTTATTACTTTTTTGTCTCTTAGTAGTTGTATTTAACAGTGGGTCTCTTCCTTTTGTGAATAGCTTGTTGACAAAGCATTTTTGGAGTTTCTTTCATTTTGTAAGAAAGTCAGCAAAATGTTGAATTGCATAGTAAGGAGAATGGTTTTACTGTCTCATTATCAATGTTCTTATAGTCTTCAAATGTAATGCAGGAAATATTTGTTAACTTCTTTAGGAAGTTCTCTTGGAAATTTAAGTAGCTGCTTTATAGGTCTTCTAATCACTGTGAGTTCTTTTCTAGAGAAATGGATCAGAAGAATTAAATTTTCATATAGACAATGTTTGTGCATACGGGGATGTGGTTAATAAACATGAACCTGTAAATAATATGAGATAATAAAGTTGGGATAACTGCTCTTTGAGACTACTTTGTATTTCACCAGTTTTAGGTATTTGGAGTAGATACGCTATATAAAAGCTTAATATAACATTGGTTTTGGTTAATACATTAATCTTTAGATATAACAGATTTATTTTTATTTCTGATTTATTTCTAATTTTTGCATAAAATAGTTAGAGATGGCAGTTTTTTCTGGTCAGATTGGGTGCTCATTTCTGTGGAATGCAAAGGCTGTAGCTACAGACGTCACCTTTCCTCACTCGAGCTACCAAGATGGCTGGTGTAGAATGCTTGAATGCATCTCTGCATGTCAAACTCCCTTGGAGTTATTTCAGATTATTGCTGCAGTATATCATTTTAGGAGATTTTTATAACTTTGTGTCTAAAGTGTAACTATTACCTGCTGTATAAATTAGTGTTCTTAAACAAGTGAGTTTGTGTTGTCCCTTCCAGGCAGTGTGATTATTCAGTTCAGAGGTGGCTGAATGGCTACTGTAGTTCTTGTGTAGGTTTGGCAGTTTTTTTCCTGTTTCCGTATGACCCAGGAGTGAATACTGTGGGAGCTTAGATGGATGTTGGGAGACCTAACTTGCTTTTGGCTGGAAAGAAGGTTTAATCCATTGTCGTTAACATCACTCTCCTCATCTTATGCTGTGTGTATGTTTTTGTCATGAGTCTGTTTTCATGTCTGGTCTTTCAGTAGTGCTTTTCATTGACCAGAAAAAAATGTAGTTAGCTGACTGTTTTCAGTGGTCTTGCCTGATGATAAAATCTTCCATTTAGCTAAAGACTTAATGTAGATTACTGCTCTGATAGTGGAAAATTATGATTATAAATCAGAAGCAATCAAAATACAGAAAAAAAGTTGTCACAAATGTAACTGCTATGCAGTATTTTAGTGTAGAGGAGTCTCTCTCTTCTGAGTGGTTCAGGAATTGCTCTGTAATCGCAGTTGATTGAGATGCCGAAAGACAGCCACTAACCCATAGCAGTGCTGGGATGTGTGGTGAGCTGGCTGGAGACTGACATGGGCAGGCTTACTGAATGCTACGTAGCAACTTAGAAATGAAGACTTCTTTTGTTTGTGTTCTCTGGGTACTATAATTACTTACATTAGAAGCTTTGACAAGTTATTGATACGGTCTGTATGGTTGTTCTCTTGGTTAGTAGGAAAGTCTGAGGGAAAGCAGAAGTTACTGTGGTCTCAGTCAACCAATCTTCTAGTGCTGTTAATGAACTTTGTCTGCTGAAATACTGGAAATGGGATTTTGAATAGTTCTAAAGCCTTTCCTTATGATTGCTTTTCTGTTTGTGTTACGAAGTCAAATGGTTTCCAAAAGTTCAAAGGGAGTTTGCCACCAAATTTGATGTTAATGCTCAAATATATTCACTTGCCATTAATCTTCTGCAAGTACAAATGCTTAAATTGCTTCCTTTTTCTTTTGCCTATATTTATATGTATACATTTGGGTTTTTTGCAGGATTTACTTGGAGTAAAAGATCACTGACTTTCTACAATGGAAAAATCATGGATGCTTTGGACCTTTGTTAAAAGATGGCTACTAGCTTTGGCTTCCTGGTCTTGGAGTCTCTGCCGTATTTGTCTTTTGCCCTTGATAGTGACTTTTCACTTGTATGGAGGCATTATACTACTTATATTAATATTTATATCAATAGCAGGTATATTATATAAATTCCAGGATGTTCTGCTTTACTTTCCTGAGCAGCCCTCTTCATCACGCCTTTATGTTCCTATGCCTACTGGTATACCACATGAAAACATCTTCATCAAAACCAAAGATGGAGTTCTTCTCAATCTTATTCTGCTGAGATACACAGGGGACAATGCAGCGTATTCTCCAACCATCATTTACTTTCATGGAAATGCAGGCAACATTGGCCACAGGTTGCCAAATGCTTTATTGATGCTGGTAAACCTGAAAGTAAACTTAATTCTGGTCGATTATAGAGGGTATGGAAAAAGCGAAGGAGAAGCAAGCGAAGAAGGCTTGTACTTAGATTCTGAGGCTGTCTTAGACTATGTGATGACTCGGTCTGATCTTGATAAAACAAAAATTTTTCTTTTTGGCCGTTCCTTGGGGGGAGCAGTAGCTATTCACTTAGCTTCTGAAAATGCCCATAGGATTTCTGCCATTGTGGTGGAGAACACCTTTCTTAGCATCCCATACATGGCCAGCACTTTGTTCTCTTTCTTTCCAATGAGATATCTTCCGTTATGGTGCTACAAAAATAAATTTCTGTCCTACAGAAAAATCTCTCAGTGCAGAATGCCTTCTCTCTTCATCTCTGGGTTGTCTGACCAGTTAATTCCACCAGTTATGATGAAGCAACTTTATGAATTATCCCCGGCTCGGACTAAGAGATTGGCGATATTTCCTGATGGAACTCATAATGACACTTGGCAGTGCCAGGGTTATTTCACTGCACTTGAACAGTTCATCAAAGAAGTAATAAAGAGTCACTCCCCTGAAGAAATGGCGAAAACATCATCTAACGTAACAATAATATAATTGATATCCTTCTTTGGGGTGGGGCAAGTACCTTCACTGTACCTTGATTTGTGATAAGTGGTAAAAAGAATGTCCATTTTTAAATGTATGTCATGTCTGTACTTGCCTAAAGAGTGAAATTAAACTTTGAAAGGTCTGATATTTTATTAAGGTGTTCCAGATAACTTTTACATTTGCAGCATTGTAAATGAACCATTTTATGTCTTTCTCATACTTTTTTGGTATCTCTGTCCATATATTCCATTTCTTTGATATGTACAACAGATGCTATTACAGGAACTTGCTACAAAAGTAGTGCAGAATGTATTTAGAACAATGGGAGGCTTTTCAGTATTCACTGCTGTATGTCTGAGCTTTTTGGACAACCATAGTTAGCACAATGATTTGTTGCTTCTCTTAGAGTTTATTTAAATTGTGCCATGCATGAGATTAGTGTTTTATTTCTTAAACTTTTATATTATGCAAAGTGGGAAGTCTTTAATGTGCTAAATAATACAAAAAAGCATAAATGGTAGAGTATACTTACAGGTATACTATCCTGGGTTATTACTGGTTTTTATGGTTATGCAAACTTACATATGTCAAACTGCAGCTGAAGATGAAAAGATACTGTCCTTGTTCTTATTTACTATTTGTATTATAATAGTGCACAGAAGGTTGTATGTGCCTAACATTGTGACTTCAGGATTTTACCCAGGCAATTTGTCCATAGAAAATAGAAGTAACTTTCAGAAAGAGAGCAGTGCAATCTAAGCTCCTTTCTGCCTCAAGCTCTCCTCGCTAATGTACAGCCAAACTATTTGTTAGTATTAGTCTGCTTGAGCATTTGAGGTGGTATTTCTCAAGACAAAGTGGGTGGTCATACAAGGTAAAAGTAGGTTTTTGTGTTCAGGCATTTAGGCTGGTGTAGTTAAATGTTTGTGCCCTTTATTTATACCTCCAAAAGAAAGTCAAATAGTTACTAGTGATCACATTATCTGAGATTAATGTGTACAGCTGTTACAGTAAGGATAATAAAAATGACCAGATATGACCACTTAGAACCATCATTGAGGGTAGGAGGGCTCTGCCCATACTGATTGGAGCAATGAACCAAGGCCAGCTGCACGAGGCTCAGCGAGGACAAGGGCTGGGTTCTGCACTTGGGTTACAACAGCCCCGTGCCGCACCAAAGAAGAGTGGCTTGAGAACTGCTCAGTAGGAAAGGGACTTGAAGGTGCTGGTCAGCAGCCTGATGGCTGTGAACCAGCAGTGTGTCAAAGTGGTCAAGAAGGCCAATGGCATCTTGGCCTGTATCAAATACAGTCTCACCAGCAGAACTAGGGGAAGTGATTTTCTTTCTCTACTGGGCACTGCTGAGGCCACACCTCAAATCCGGTGCTCGGTTCTGGCCCCCTCACTACAAAATAGACTTTGGGGTGCTGGAGTGAGTCCAGAGAAGGGCAACAAAGCCGGCGAAGGATCTGGAGCCCAAGTGCTGTGAGGAGTGGCTGAAGGGAGCTGGGGTTGTTTAGTCTGAAGAAAAGGTTGCCCAGGGGAAACCTTATTGCTCCCTACAACCACCCGAAAGGAGGCTGAAGCCAGGTGGAGGTTGGCCTTTTCTGCCATGTTTCAAGTGCAAGGACAAGAGGAAATGGCCTTGCAATCAAGGAAGGTTGAAATTAAATACTATAAAAAAAGCATTCATTGAAAGAGGGGTTAGACATTGGACTAAGTTGCCCAGGGAGGTGTGGAGTCACCATTTCTGGAACCATTCAAGAGCCATCTGGATATGGCACTTGGGAATATGGTTTAGGTATGATTATGGTGGTGTTAGGTTGATGATTGTACTAGATGACCTTGAAGATCTCTTCCAACTTTGACTGTGATCAAAGACATATGCTGTTAGCTCAGTCCCTATTGGAGTGTGAGAGCTGTTTAAATATCTTCTGCAGGTTTAATTTCTCGTCTGCTGCAGCTGAGTTTGCCTCTTCAAAATATTTTTTTAATGGAAAGAACAAATTGAAAAATCTTCCACACAATCTGTACAATTGCCCTTTGGATTCAAATTTTTAAATAAACTTTTTTGCCATGTTGTCCTGATTCAGAAAAGCATCTCAGCACACACTTAAAATCTGTTTTCTGAGGGACAGTAGTATTTTAAGCTTGTGCTTAAATTCTCTGGTTGAATAAAACTGCGTTCCTGGACTGGTGCCTTAATGGTTATGCCTCCTAATGGAATTACATTTCTCATGTGCACATGGGTAATAGTTGTCAGCTATTTGTAGATAGAATGATACATCTTTTCCTAAATGTGATTTTTTTCAATTTTTTTTTTTAAATCTTAAAAAAATATATACATATCAGAAGTTACTGCTTTCTCCAGTAAGTATCTTTTGTGATACTTGTATTAATGTTTTCTTAGAGTTGATTGAGAAAACCATACACCTTTGTGGATCTATAGACCTAGAAATAGAGAGCATAGTTTTAAATTTGAGTAAAACCAAAACTATTTTTTCAGCCTTACAGTGATGTGGGGTTTTTTTTGCTTTTGGCGGGGGGCACATTGGCAAGGTATATTGGAGAAGTTTGTCTGGAGGGCTGGGAGATGAGGCAGTGTTCGTAAAGCAGAAAGGTCTTAATAGACATAGCATTGACTTCCCCTGATGTATTCTACAGTGAGATGTGAGCTGCTTGCATGGATTGTTTCATCTACTTCACATTGCTTTAGAATAGAGGTGAAGGGAGAAAAAGAAGATTAGCAGTCAAATACTGCTTTTCTAAAAATCAGTTGATAAAGCCAAAAGAATAGATTAATTGTTGAAGAGAGAATGAAGAGAAAGGAATTGTTTCAGAAGTTGTCATATCTTGCCATTAAATACTATTGAGGTGGGTTTCACAAAATGTCAATTTCTAAAGTAATGTGGCACTTAACCCCACTTCCCACGGATCAAGACACCCCTCAACCCAAAATACCCTTAATAGTACGTGGTACTTGCATAAAAATGAAGTATTCCTATTTGAGCACACAGTTACTGAGGCAAAGTCAAATGTGTGGTGTTAGGTTATGGCAATCTGAAACTCTTCAAAGTGGCCTGTATCTCAACATTACTTTTTATTATCAAGCCATATATTTTCATGATATTTTCTGCAGGACATAAATATGAAGCTTTGATTTTGCAGGTATTGGGTATGAGTTGACACAATTGTCATATATGCATCCTTTACACTTAATGTGGTTTCTTCCACATATGCACAGTTTTACTTCTCCTTTAATAGGTTGGCCACATACACTTGTGAATGAATGTTATCATGCTATTCTTCATTGCATTGGTTATGAAATCCACTGAAAGAAAATAGGAGGGAAGTGATGTGTTTATGCAAATATTCCACTGCTCTGCATACAGTTCTTTAAGGGAGGGAGGAAGGAGGGGGAGGAAACTTGTTCTGACAAGTCAAGACTTGTTTTTATTTTATGGACTGTGTGATGGAAACCAGTTACCTGCTGCTAAAAACTGAACTGCAAGCAACGTAGTAATAATAACTTTAAATTGCCAAAAGGTATGTTATGATGCTGTTGCATTTATTTTATTTAATACCATTATATGTTTTCCCATAACAGTATCCATTTGTGTATAGATTTTTCCCAAATACTGTACATATAAATTTCTAGTTTTGGATGAGGTTGAGTTCTTTTCACAGGTTTGTAAGAAAGCCTCTTAGTTTAAATATGCTCTTTAAAGGAATTTGCTGTTTTGTAAGAGGAAATTCAAGTTAAAAAAAAGTAAAAACAAAGTTGGGGGGGCAGGAGTTGCACAGCTGTAGCAGTAGAGTTCCTTGTAAGGAAGCATAAGATCTTGTGTGTGCACACATGTGTATGGTTTTAATTAGTGGAAATACTTGAGGCTTCCTACTAACCCAAGTTTACATTCCCAGGATTTGTTTCTGAACTGTGAAATGCAGAGAGATAAGCTGTGCTTTCTTCTGGAGAAACATTAACTGGTTTAGCTGCCCTCATGTCCATTTCTCAGGTAAAATTAGAAATAGAGCACAAATGCATTTGGTAGGCTATGGACAATCGCTCAGCTGAAGGGCAGAAGGATTAACTATTTATACAAAATATGCATATCAGCCTCTCTAAGCTAATAATTTGGGTCACATTGGATGTTCACAGTGAAGAATGCAAGGCTGAATTGAGAGTCCAAAGTATGGTCTCTTCTGTTAGCAAGAAGATGCAGACGTACCTCCATTTGTATTTCATAATTCAATTCTTGAAAAGTACATTTTTATTTTTGGTAATGACAGATGATTTTGCTAGGGGCACTTCTGCCAAATACAAAACCAGTGCCTCTTGCATGTAGTGGGATCAGCCTGATGTATCCCATTAGGTATAATTTGCAATGCCATCCTGCTTGTATAATTTAAAGTAGAACCCCAGAGAAGTGTAAATAGAGATAGCATATGGAAGTTCTAAATAACACTTGTGTTTTGAATTCAGAAACAGTCACTGATTATGAGATGCAAGCTTTTATTTTATTTTTCTTTAAAATATAGTTAAGGCAGAACTGTCTTATAAAATATTCTTAAGTTTTATAGACAAAGCTTAAATGTTATTGTATATGTGCTAATTGTGGCAAAGTTTTACATTCTCATTCTAGTTGGTTTTTACAATAAAGTTAATTTTACAAAAAACACTTTTCTATTTTTATGTAATGACATATGCAATAAATTGATACATTTAAAGTGCTGTTAATGTCTTGTTCTAATTTGTGACCTCTCTTCAGTGTGTGTGAAGGGGTAGTTTTGTTTGCATGGTAACGGATCAACCCCAAGGTATCATTTTTAGTCACTTACTAAAGCCAGAGCACATGGACTAGACATTTGTGTTGTTAGGCGTGGCCTTTGTGGAAAGCTGTTACAGCAGGGAAAAAGGTCTATTACAAATACGTTTCTAAGCTTTGTCATGTATCCTCACTTTGAGGAAGTGTTAATAAGTAAAACTGGTATATGGTAGCTATCCATCACTTTCTAACACATTTTGCATTCCAAAATTTCTGTGTTGTCTGGGGGTCTGAGAAACAATCTAAATTTTATGTTCATTAGGAAGTGTTTTGAAGTGTTTCTGACTAGTTTTGCCACCTATGCTGGCAATATTTTAACTGTCCATTTTAAGTCCTGTAATGCCATTCAGATTTATAGTTAATTCATGTAGCTATAGTGGGATACTCAGTCTGAAGCAATTTCTACTTTCTTACAGAGAAATGCATTACTAAGCTTATATCATCTCTGCTCCCATTTGGCATAGTTAATATGAAATAACCAGAAAATAAGGGCTTACTGCTGTCTTTTCTAAAGCTTCAAAATGTGTGTCCTCTCCTAAATTACTGCAAGGCTCATAGTTCATTTTTAACCCAGTACCTAGGAAACGGGGCTGTGGGTGTGGGGTGTAGGTGTGGTACATTTGGACACTCTGTTCAAGATACCTATTAATTCTAAATGAAAAAAAAGAGAAAAAATCTCATTTTTGTAAAGAAAGAAATAGTACAGGAACAACTCCAGATTTGGGTACTTCATGTGTATACTGACCTGAATGAGAAGCAGGTTGCTGTCTTGTGAGCTATCACTAAAACTTACCTGCGCAGTGCTATTCTGGAGAACGCAAGTCTTGCATTTGCGTTTTCTTACTTGAAAATTGATAAGCAGCTGGGTTACAATGTGTGATATAAACTGTATCCTGTATAGGTATAGGTATAGGCCTTCAGTGGAGGCAAAACACCATATTTTAATTTTTCTCAGAATTTGCAAGTACTGATTAAATCCTAGAAAACATTCATGAGGGCATATGAGCATCTAAACTAAAATGGGAGCAGCTGTTCCGAGAAGGACTTGGGGGTGCTGGTGGAGGAGAGGCTGGACGTGGCCCAGCCATGAGCACTCACAGCCCAGAAAGCCAAATGTGTCCTGGGCTGCATCCAAAGCAGTGTGGGAGCAGCGCAGGGAAGGCATTCTGCCCCTCTGCTCTGCTCCACTCTGCTCTGGTGAGACCCCACCTGGAACACTGCATCCAGCTCTGGTGTCCCAGCACAGGAAGGACATTGACCTGTTGGAGGGAGTCCAGAGGAAGGCCACCAAACTGGTTAGAAGGATGGAGCACCTCTTCTATGAGAAAAAGCTAAGAGACTTGGACTTGTCCAGCCTGGAAAAGAAAAGGCTTTGGGGTGGCCTAATTGCAGCCTTCCAGTACCTGAAGGGAGGCTACAAGATAGATGGTGAGGCTTTTTACAAGGTCATGTAGTGACAGTGATGCCTAAAGATTTTTGCTTTTTATATTTTTAATATATTCATAGCTCTGTAGAATACTGTTATGTAATTATGTAGCTCCTAGTATTCTTCCTACCCTTTCTCTTAGATGTTAGAAAAATAAGCTAACCTTCTAACACATTCCTAAAATACTGTTTAGTCTTATTTTCAAGAAGAAGACACAACAAGAAAACAGGACAAAGAAGCCCTGGACCAACTCCAGTGGGGCAGTACCTGGGAAAAAATTACCTAACCAACTGCTCTTGTAATTGGACAATATTTGTTAAATATGCTAATTTGTTAAACTTATAATATTGTAGAAATCCAGTTCTGGGTGTGTGCATGAGCACCAGGGCACCTGTGGACAAGCTTACAAATAAGGTCTGCTTTTTATTTTACTATTTTAACACTCTTGCAAGAGTTTTTCTCTTTTGATATTAGGCAACAACAGGACAAGAGGGAAAGGCTTAAAGTTGAAAGAGAGTAGGTTTAGATTAGATATTCAGAGGGTGTTCTTTGCTGTGAAGGTGGTGAGGCACTGGAACAGTGCCCAAAGAAGGTGTGGATGCCCCATCCCTGGCAGTGTTCAAGGCCAGGCTGGATGAAGTTCTCAACAACTTGATCTAGTGGAAGATGTCCCTGCTCCACAGTGGGTGTATGTAAAGATGATCTTTAAAGTCCCTTCACCCCCAGGTCATTCTATGACTCTATGAAATGAAACCTAGACCAAAGTCTTGCTGTCTTTTAAAGATCAAGTATAGGTAAACAAGGTATTGATAAAATACTGAACCATTGGCTTAGAAAAAATTATTTGTTCTAAAGATACTGAACGTGCCTGAGCTTTAAATTTCTTGTTGGACCTTGTTCAATGTCTTCATTTTAGGCTTTGTACCGAGTTCTGTCTCTGTAAGTAGATAAGGAAGATACACTGATTATTTTCTGGATTTGTTTTGAGAACATTGACGTGATTAATTTGTTATGCTGCAGCTTGGATGGGGGCAGAATAACTCTTGTATGTCTTGGAAAAACAGCACTTTTTCTTTCTCTGAAAGGCAGTGCAGCTTAAGAGCAGACTTAGTTTTACTGTATTATGGAACATGGTTTCACTCCCATTGAGAGATACATATTTAATAATCTGAAGCAATGAGCTGAATAATGCAAAACTGCAAGGTGGCGTTCAGAAATGTAAGTACACTCATATACCAGGTTCAGAGAGATGTTGCTGCTAGTTTTGACAAGTAACTAAGGAACAGATTTTTCTGCTTGAAGACAGAAGGAAGTTCTACAGCTGGTTTGAATTACACTTAGTGTCTGGTGTGGGCTGGTTATTTACAAAAATTCAAAGGGAGAGGTCAGGCAGAGCACCCGTTCTGTCCTCTAGGACTCAAGGACAGTGTAGCAATTACATGCAGCTATGAAGAAATAACATTATGATTTAAAAATACTGGAATCTTCATCCTGTGCCCTCTATTGAAGGTCTCCAGACTGTAGCAGTAGCAGAGTGGCCATTCCCACATGAAGGACCATGGCTCTGTGTTTATTTCATTAGCACACAAATGCATTTTTAGCCCATCTGTGCAGAATCTGTTAAGTTGCATAGTGTCAAAGAGGTGGAGAAATGCAGTACTCCATGTTGCTGGGTAGCAAAGCCAGTGAGACTGTAAGAGAAGTGGGCTTCAGCTGTATGACAGAGCTCCTTTTTCCCTGGGCAGTAAGAAGCAATTGCTATAAAATCATGGGGATGGGGGAGGGGGGAAGGGAAGGAGGCTGGCATTAAGCTGCTGTAGTATATAAATCCTGGGTGGTCTTTTTATATTTTATCTGTTTTAAAAATTATTTTCTATTTCATTCTGGCTCTGCTGCATAGTTTGAAAGACACCTAAAATAATGGCTTTTCCTTTTTGTGTTACTTCCTTTTCTCTTTGAAAGCATTGTAATAACCATGTAAAAAGTGACAATGACTGCAAGTCAGCTGTAGGTTTACTTTGTGTAGTATGCATTTGTACCCAAAATGTCTAGATATCTAGAGAAATAAAATATTGCAAGGAATAAACCAAGGATGGCATATCTAAAATGTGCAGAGACATTTCTGTTATCCTCAGCAATTTTGAAATTTTGAGGCAAAGAGAAAAGATTATCCTTTTTGCTTCAGAAAAATCTCACCGGATTTTTTTGTTTTCGTTTTAACAAGGTAATTTATCAAATAAGGCTTTAACTGTTTGTATAACACGTCCTTTACTTGCAAGGTATTCAACAGCATCCTTGAAGTTAAAATAATAAGATGTAAAATACACAGCCATGGGAGTATTCAGAAACAGAGTGCTCTTTGGATCTATTTGTGAGGCAGAACTTGCCTGGATTTGCTACTGTGTAAATTGTAGTAAATTGTAGTTAATGGCTCAAAGAACTTATTCAGTGTTTTTGAAGGGAATGTGTACTGTTTCAGAGGGGTATCTGTGAATACTCTTTATACAGGTCTCTTTAATAGCAGAAAATTGTAATACAGGATTTATTCTCACCTCTTCCAAAACAATCCTCCTATTTTGTCCATCTTCAGAAAGGACTTGAAATTAAATGGAAAATTTCAGATGGAACCTTTACTTATTCTGTGCTCCTCTATCTGTTCTGCACTGTCTTGTGTGGTAAGGCAAGGTACCATGGTCTTGTAATAACCTCGGGGACCATTTTGTGGCTGCTTCAGAAGTATGTGAATCTGGACCCTTGCCACTGGAGGCATACTTTTGGTGTGGCCTTCGACACACTTGCGTGGATTTCTGGGTTGCAGCATCTGCACAATCTCCTTTTTAAAAACAAAACATTTGTTTTCAAGTAAACTGTCATGTTTCTTCAGTAAATTGGGTTTTTACCCAAGCCTTCATAGTCATATCAGCTGCTTCTCTTTTGTACATTGAACTTCATTATGGGTTTTTCCTCCCCTACAAGAAGATGCTTTTGTGGTTAAAGTACATTATTGGATTTCAGGAAATCAAGAATTCAGTTTCTGGTTCAACCACAAATTTCCTGTGTGATTGGTTATTATCTCTGCCCCACAGATGTAATGTTGATCTTTTATAACTTTGCAGGTTAACAGGACCCATCTTGATCATTTAATCTGATACTCTGGATAATGGAAATGAAAAAATTAATTGCCTGCATAAAATTACTGGGCTTGTTTCTGCTGTAACATCTTGAAAGTTTTAACCAGCCTTAATTTTGTTCAGGAGTGCATTTCCTTGTGTTGTAGTGAAACATTCTCATCTTTAAGAGTCTTCAGTGGTAATGTCTTGGGTTTTGGTTTTCATTTATTTATTGTTTTTCATTTTACCTGGAAGTAAAAGACTTGGTTAAGCAGAATTCTTAATTAGCCAAGGCATTTCTTAATAGTTTTCCTTGACTAAATTAAAGAGGTTTTTTATTCAGTTAATCTGCATGTTCAACATAGCTTATCCTTTGGGCTAAGGAGATGCTGTGATGTATGCACCAATCATGTACTGTGCATGAAAATTAGGTCCATATTTTCAGAATACCTTTATTGTAAGGGTTTATTTTTATTTGCTTGCAGAGTTAGATGGTCAAGTTTCTGTAGGTTAATGCAGTGACATTTTCTTTTGTAGAAATATTTTGGAAAATGCTGCTTTGAACTGGTCTTGGGGCAGCCCCTATGGCTTTTCCTGCCTGCATGTGTGTCTTGAGTCAAAAATTGTTGATGTGGTACAAATGTTCGCAAAAGGATTTTCAGAGAAGCTTTCCTGTAGAAGCAGGTTGCTAAGTAAAAACTGAATACCCTTTCCAAGATGAGTTCTTTAGGTCTCTTATATTTGTTCTGGGTTTTTTATCTTTTCCACAGTTCAGTTTTGTCAGTCTTCGCTATATGCAAATAGGTTTGTCAGTATAAAAGCATGATGCTATTTTCCCTCAGCATATATATCCAAACAGTATGCCCCTATTTCAACAAGAATATTCCACTGAGAGCTTGTGTTCAGCTGAAACCATCCCCTTCCCGTGTCTCCTAATGGGAAGCTGATCTGAGCGCTCCTTGATCCTCTTTAGTCACACCTTAGTTTAAAACACTGCAGGAACAGCACATGGTAACCTTACTGACTTTGCCTAAAGCAGGCTGAGGACTCCTTTGCATCTCTGCCAACCAGAGGAATCATAGGAGGAGTATGTTATGACAAGACAGGGGCAAGCATTGAGGCACCAACTCCAGGTTCTAGACTCTGCAGCTAGCAGGGGGGTTTGGTTTGGTTTGGTTTGGGTTTGGGGTTTTTTGAAGTAGTTTTTGTGATTTACTTTAATGCAATTAGAAATCTGCAATTAACTGAAGCTCCATTTGATTATATCAAAACAGAAGTTGTTCAACTAAGTATATTTCTAGTTAATTCATATTATTTTTCACAGTTAGTCTCTTACTTTCACTACTTACTGTTCCACCATTTTTGTCATCACAGAAGATGTCTGAACTTACATTTTCTTTCAAACCACATAACTGCTTATAAATCTACAGAACAACACAAGGTTGCCAACAGAGTAATCCCTTTGATGCTCAACTACAAATGCCTATTGAATTGAACAATTTCCCATTTGTGGGCTGTTGTGATTTTCCTTATCTCCCCTTTGAAATTCTCATTGATCAGAATGATAAGCAAGACGGAACCAGATGTCTTACAGAAGTCCTCTCTGTTGCCACAATTATTTTGTCAGCCCAGATAATGACCCCATTTAAAGAAGGTGTGGAGGCTGGGAACGGCCTATTTTCTCTAGAAGTGGCTACAGCACTGCTATTTATATACCTGCCTGTTATTTTCTGATACATTAATGACTGCAGAGACCTCACTGGCCAATAGTTTCTTGGTATTCCTGAATAGCTAGTTATAACTTTCATTCTCTCACTCAGTTTCATTTTCTAAAATAGCACTTCTTTTCCAACTGTCACATTATTTTTTATTTTTGGAACAGTCAGTACTAGGCTGGTAATGTTCTGATGTCTAGGGATACTTGAAGGCATGTCTGCTTAGTTCTAATAATTGCTTATTCTGTTAAAAAACCCATAGATTAGTTCATGTTAAATTTCGTTAAATTTCCTTTGAAGTATTTTATTAAATTTCCTTCACAATGCAGCCCCATTTACAGCTTAACAGCCTTGAAAATAAGAACAGAAATGGTATGGCATTCTATTTTTTCCACTCCACACCAATTTCTGTATGGTTTTTCACAGTATGTATGTGGCTTCTAGGGGCCATGTACAAGTACCAAGTTAAGATACATGGTATATTTTTTTCCTTTGCATATAGGAACAGATTTACTTATCTGTGCAGGATGTGTGTGGTTACTAGAGGTGACAAAATAAGGGAAAGAGTGCCTTGCATCAGAATGGAAGATGATAAAGCTTACAATCACACTAAATTTCTTGTAGCCTTAAGAAAGAGAAGAGGAAGAGGCTACAGAAGTTGTTACTCTATTGTTGTTCCTTCTTCCTTCTCCTTCCCAACAGAATTAACTTGATCTGGACTTGATCTGAACTACTCTGATAGGTGCTGTAATCAGGATTTATTACACAGTATTTGGACTGACCTGTAAAAGTTTTCTTTTGCAAAGAAAAAGTTTACTTACATGGTAGGAGAAGTTGACCTGTTGATCTTAGCCATAATTGTGATGCTGTTTATCTCTTTTCTTCTGTCCCAGACCACTGGAACTTTTAACGAAGTGTTAAAAGTTGAATTTTTTTGTGAGAAGACAATACAGAAAGCATATGAACATATCTAGGTAGGCTTGCTGTTGCAGAGGAGAAAGGAATTTCTGATATGGGGTTTTAGGATGAAAGGACATGTAAAATCTTAAAATATTAACTTAAACTAGACAGTCAGTATTTACCTGAGTGTTGTCAGCATGCATGTTTAAAGTTTTGGGTTCTGTTTAATTTTTAAATTCTCTAAATAATTATTTGCCCTTTCCCCCTGTTATTATTTCTCCTCTCTTATTGTTTTCTATCCTCTAGTTTTTACATCTTCTAGTTCCCCCCAACAAAATTACCCCTCTTTACTTCTTTGTGTTCCCTTTTTCATTTATCCAGGCTCTTGAATTCTGTAGAGAGACTGTATTTATCAGAAAAGTTTAATAAAATGTCATCCCTTTTCAAGTTAGTTTGATAAACCGAACTGCAGAATCTGCAACTTCATACAGTTGGGAAACCAGTAATTTGTGACTCATACCTGGGAATATTCTTCACCGTTGTTTTTAGTAAAGGACAAAAATTTTATTTTGAATAATTTGTCTCCTCTGTAGGTGTATTGGCACTTTGGATATGAATATAGATATGTTCATATAAATGATATAATGCATATACAGGATACATCTCTATGCCTTCACACACAGAGGCATGTCTATCATAAGTGTATGACTTTTAAGTAGGACTGGATGAAATACTGCCAGGAAACTTTACATGGTTTCTGCACTTCTAGATAAGGCTTGAAATTACCAGTGGTACTGGCTGTGCCTAAATTTAAAGATTATGGGAAATGGCTATAGCAAGCTGCCACATAAATAACCAGCGGAAAGTGAAAGGAGGAAGGTAGATTCACCAAGTAGCTTGTGAGAAAGTATTCATTTCCAAAATGCAGCACGGAGAGGTGAAAACAAAGGGAAGACAGAATCTTAGACGTTCACTCTGTACATTAAGTTTAATGGTGCTATCAACGGCTTCATATGACAGGAAATGATCTGGGCGTTTTGTTCACTTATTCTGGATGCCCTTAGTTTCAGAGAGCAACTGCTAACATGGATTGCACCTCGGAAGGGGACAGCTGAACTCTCCCTCTGGCTTTAGTGAGGAAAGAGCAGCGATGAAATCCGTGGACTGTGTGCACGTCATCCAACAGAAGGATACCGCCTCCTCTCCCTCTGCCCTCCCTGGTGCTGTTTCAGGCGCCACGGGATTTTTTTCTGTCCCATTCCTGTGGCTTGCAATGCTCCTGTCCTTCTGTCTTGCAGCAGTGTCTCTTTACCATGTTATCATCCTGAAAACAGAACTAGAAGCTCTGCGCAGCGAGCTGATCTACAGCGTCCAGGCAAGGTCTCTGCGAGACCAGCCGCTCGTGTCCCCAGATGAAAACACAGCAGGTACCCCTGTTTCTTCCTTCCTGCAAGTGGGTGCAGCTGCCGCCAGGCAGGTAAGCTCCAGGGGTGCGCTTTGACTCGCAGGGCATAAAGCAACGGGGCTGCTTCACTGACTCTTGCTTCTCCTCGTTAGGAGAGCAGGCTTCCTGGTTCTGGCCCCGCTGAGAGCTTCCCAAAGGAAATCTGGAATGGGAGTAGAAACAGGGGCACACGGTCTGTTGTCGATGCAGAAGAAAAAGGTAAATACCAGCTGATGGAGTGGGTTGGGATGCCACAGTTGGATACTGCCTAGAGAAAAGCAGGAATGTTTGATTCATCAGTTGATCCATTCTCCCAGAGCCCGTTCTGGTTTTCAAAGTTATTGCTGGATGAATGGTGTTAACCATAGGCAGATGGTCTCAATGGATAGAATATTAAATCACAGAATGTTTTGGATTTGAAGGGACTTTTAAAGACCCTGTAGTCCAACCCTCTTGCAATGAGTGGGGACATACTGTTTAAGGCATCAAATATTCATGCTATCTGCAGGTTAAACTTTGAATGTTAGATCCCAAATCTGCATGATGCATTAGAGTTGAGAAAGGCAACTTCAAATCTTTCAGATTTTTAATTGTTCAGTTCTCTCTGATCAATAGTAGGGAGGGAAATCTATTAATAAAGATGCCTATTCACTGGGAAACATGCTCACCCTAAAAGAGAGAAGTAATGAGAACTTTAGGGAAGTAGGATATTTCAAGGAGAAAGGCTGGCTTGTACCTGACAAGAGGCAGACTACAAGGATTTCAGAAGTTTAGCATCATTTCTACATTAAAACAACCTATTAATAGATAGTAAAATTAATAAAGGAATTCCTATCCAGTAAGATTTTTTTTTTGTATATGGCTCTCCTTTTTAAAAGGTTCTGCAAAGAATACTGAAAACTGTGCTCCATAAAAGACCTCTAATGTGTATTATAGAGTTGATATATTAATGGGATATATTTGTTTCCTTTGGGGATAAAATGCCTACATTTCTTTCTTTTTCCAAACACAATAAGATATAATGCCTTATATGATAAAATGCAGAATTTTATTATAAAAGCTTGCACACGTACTCTTAATTGCACTGAGTAACTAACAATATTCCTGAGTTGCTAAATCAGTTCGCTCCTCTTATGTATACTTCTATATTGTTTTAACTGATGACAGCTGATATCTTAAACTATTTAGAGAAGTTTAAATTGAGTAAATTGCAGGTAAAGACTAAATGAAGCTTTGCTTAAAATGTATTTCCCAGTGAGCAACTAACATGAAATGTATTTCACTTGAGCTTCAGTAAGCTAAATGAAATTTAAGTTCTAGAGTATAATCACTCTACTTACTTCCAATATTCACAAAAAAGAACATTAATTTAGGACATCACCTAAAATCCACAGGTATATATGGGATTTATTCTATTTCATTAGTAATCTTTGATTCAGGATTTAGCTAAGAAAGATTTCGCAAACGGGACTGAGGACATGATTGCTCAAATTGTATTTCTTGTAGCCTGTTTCCTATCACACGAACTACAGAGCTTCCCTTCCCTCCCCTCCCCACCCTAGCAACTCCAAAATAAAAACTAGTGAAATAAATTTAAACTATAATAAAAAATAAGGATATGTGGTTTTTAAAATCAATGTTAGAGCATCAATACTCTGCAAGTGATCCAGTTTCCTTCACAATAGCTTTCATCTTTAGTCTGATTGCTGTTTGAGGAGAGCAGGGTTTGGGGCTCCTCAGCTGTGATTCTGAGTAGACTTAAGATTCTTCTCATCACGTAGCCACCTCTAATTATACCTATGTATCTCCAACACATAAAATTTCATTTAAGAGGCTTATTTCTGTAAACTTCTTTTAAGGTACAGATGGCTTTAAAATTGTTTAGGATGGATGACAGAAAGCATAGAATATGAACATCCATTTTAAAGGGGAAAGCTACATAGTTTGATCTATCACAAAAATGTTTTCCAACATGAAACTCATGTTTTTGTATATAAAAAAGAAAAAAAGTAAATTGCAAATCTTGCATTTCTGTCAAAGGTTGTCTTTTAGAATTAGCTTTCTGCCTACTCTAATTATAAAAAATTTAGCTTTTCAGAGTTCAGTACGATATATTTGCTCAGATCAGATTTCACTGATGACTTTGAACCTACTAGTCAATGTTAAATTTTGTATTAGCAGAGTGAGTTAAATAGGAGAACATGGTGTTGTTCATGGTGCTGAATGCAGTCTACTACTTTGTCATGTACACAGAATTACAGGCCCTGCATTTTCATCTTTTGACATCCATATCTGGGTACCAGAATCCCATCAGTCTCCAAATTGTCCTGCAGATGTGTGGCACTCATTCTGTTATAATGGCAAATTAATTAGGGTATTGAGTGAGGTGCCTGTTGTTGTCTTCTTTCTGTTTGCTTCAGCAAGGTCTCAAAGTAGAGTCTGATTTCATAATTAATTGTTGACCCATCATTTTACTTTAGAATATTTAGTTCCTTAGAAAGTTAATACTTGAAAAACTCACTGACATATAATCACTTCTCTTGTGCTTCGAGAGAGAGTAGAAGTAAAATACAGAGCTACTATTTTGTTTATAAATAAAGTTATTGTTCAGTTCTGGGGTTTTTAGGATTTAATCATTAAATTCCAGGAATGGATGCCCCATCATTCCTTTTTTAGACCCAGCACAGCCCTTTTTGAACAAACAGAATTTCCATTATAATGCATACAAGATGCCACAAATTAGCATTTTAATTAAAAGGACAATTGAATGGAAATGGATTTAACACAATGTTGTTTCTTATTCTATGGGGTATGCACTTGTCTCTGCTAATGCATGAAACTATTTGTCATCAGTAGTTGCAGGTTTTGTGACTTGGGAAAATTTCCCGCTCAGGGAGGTTGAAGAGAAGTGTTTCAAGCATCAATTCCAAAGAAGGCTGCACAGTTAGCAGTCAGAACAAGAGTTCTTGATACAATGAGTAGGAGGTAGTGGGTGACTTTGAAATGTACACTTCTGGCAAATATCATATCAGGACACGTGACAACAGATATACCTTTTCTTTCTATCTGCCTCTTTATAAATTTAATCTCTGGAAGAAAATTGGTGCGTAACAAAAAACCTCTCCTGAATTTTATACCCTATTCACAACTATTGATTGCATTGCCTGTGTGTTTCTCTCTAAGCCGCATGTGCACTTGAGTCCAGGAGCAAGATTTAGGTCCCGTTGCCTAAACCAATGTATGAAAGTCAGGTTTCATTTTCACACTCCCTCAGTGCCTCATTGTGATCATTATTGTGGGATTCTGATTCCCGTGTCCTAGAGAGGTGAGAATCAGGTCTTCTCTAGACTCAAATGCAGGTGACCTACTGGGATCAGATGGAGCCCCTGTGGAATACATTTACTTTGGTGTATTGAGCTTGCCCATCTCAACCAGTCTGATTACATGTATGTAGGAGCTGAGGAGCAATTCTATGTAATTCTACAAATCATTGAGGCAGGGTAACCTGGCATGTGGCTTGGCAATTTTTATTTTTTTTTTACTAGCAATTCTCAGTTTCTACTCCAATATCAGTTGTGTCCATGGGAAATAACTATTGCCTTGCAAGCACGGTGTGAGGATTTTGCCATTGCTCTTGATAAAATTGCTGTACTGGAAAATTGGTACACTTCTTGGTTAGAAGTGTTTTGACTCTGTAGGTTGTTGCTTTAGATATCTGTGACAAAGGGATAGCAAGAAGTTTGACAAGTGGTACTTGACTTTGGCGATTTTTGAATTGAGATGTAAACTTTTGTTACTAGCTTAAACAAATGCCACAGATAAAATTCCCTTACCAAATATTCACAATACTTCATATTTTATTGTCTGAAGAGGTCAAATACAAAATAAAAATTAAAATTAAAAAAGGTCTACTTTTTGAAAATATATGTTATTTGTTTCCGCTGACAACAGTCTAGTTCAAAAGAAAATAGACCCTTCTATGCAAAAGGATAGAAAATTACTTGATGCAATGCCTGCAATTTTACATGAAGAATTTCACTGAATGAATGAGTGAATAAATCAGTGCTGTGTATTATTCAGAACACTGTACAATCAAAAGTACACCAAATAGGCTCTAATTTTTACAAAAAACATTCTGCTTTATACTGTATAATAGAAGTCTTAATTCCTAGTAATCAATTCCCTTGTTTTTCTGATTGTAACATGTTATTGGCAGTTCTGTGAAGGCCAAAATAATGCTACCAATGCTTTGTGGATATTTGTTAGATCTGAGTCATACCTGAAACTATCATCAAGGCATTTTAATGGGACTCATTGAGTCTAGAATTAATGCCATATAAAGACATCTCTATTTTATAAGCATCTAACCAGTTGTCCTGGCTCCTGCTGGAAGAGAGTTCATGAATACCAGTTGATAAAAATGCACAAGCAAAAACTAGAATAAGATCTCTTGTGATAAGAAATCAAGAAGGGAAGAACTGCAAATGTTTCAAGAACATTCTTGTAATTTATAAATTAAATTGTCTAGTGTTTAAATGTGCCTTGGGAAGCCTACAGAGAACAGACCTAGACCAAAAAGGAACCTAAATAAGCAGGTCTGGGGTTTTTTTTCAAGGTCAGGGGTTTTCCTAGGTTTTATTTCAGCAAAAATTGGCACAGATGTCTCGGGCCTCAGATATCAAAACTTTAAATGTTATACATGAGCTCACAAATAATAAACTTGAATTTTGTTTGGATGGATCATTAATTGAGATTTCAAAATATTAAAATTATTATGCAATTTAAATAATAACAAAATTTGTGTGTGAGGGAATTTTTTTTTTACCCATATAAGGTCTTAAATCATGGAGATATGCACAAAGCTGGGTTGCTGTCCTGCAGGAAAAGCTCATTGTTTATTTTTAAATTGTGGCTACGTTGCTCAACCAGTAGAGAACATATAATTTTGTGTGCTGGCTGTGGTTTATAAAGGCATCTGGACTGACTAACTTCTTCAGAATTGGGTCTTCTGTTCATGAAATAAGACAGACTCCGAAATGAACTTCAGACAACCCACAGCCTGCAGAACAATTAAAATCAGCAGAAAAAAACAGTGTTCATAAAAGCAAAGCTATTATATAGAGTCACAAGAGGATGAGGCATGCTATATCATTCTAGATACACTTTTATACAGCTAGATCTCATGGTGATACTCAGTCTAGTTATTTTTACACCTTTTCAAGATGTATTTTATTCATCCTGTTTTCTTCTTTCATTATTAATTATTCAAAAATCTTTTGGACAACAAAGATGGTGCTCAGGTTTGATTTTCACTGGGCTGAAAGACATTCAGGTAGAGCTTTTGATTCATTCTGCTCAGTACCAATGGCAACTCTTCAATGTGTATTTTTTAATACATATATTCTTCATATTGTACTTAAGGTGAGATTAGGGTACTTCTTGGGATAGAATTGCTAACATTTCATAACAACCTTAACTTTTTACTGAAAATTCCTGTTAATTTACTTAGAAAATGTACTTTGTATATCCGTATCTTCTCCTTAATTGTAGTGTTGTTTACTTGGAATTTGTTTCAATGAATTACTTAATTTTAGGCATGTAAGTAGTTCCACCAAAGTCAAAGTGAAGTACTTGTATATACTGGAAGTAGTTAAGTGTCAGTTTTGGCTTCTGAACTTTTTTTTGAAGCATGTTGTTGTTCAATCCCTCAAGCACTTTTTTAGATACTGTCTTTTGTAGCTTAAGGTAAAATGACCACTGTGCTAGTTTCTCTTTCCTTATTGTCATGAATGACACTATTGCATCCATTTTCTCCAAAAACAAGCTTCTGTGGAGGCTTATTCCTATCTGCACATATTAAAAGAAACAAATTATTTTTTTTAGAGATAGAGTGTGGACTGATGTCTGTAGAATAAAGTAGAGTTGGTATGTGTTTTAAAATTATGGAGATGATTTCAAACTGTACTGATCTTGCACATTTTAATTACTGTGGAGCAGTACTCAGCAATGCTGACTGGAATTTCAGTGCTGCAACCAGCTGAAACAGAAATCCAGATTTGCAAAGTGAGAATTAGGATAGTTTCAAGAATGCCAACCAAGTTTGCAGAGTGGGTTTAACAAGAGTTGCTAAAGTAGCTATAACTTTTACTGCTTGTAGACGCTACTCACTGGCACCCAGCTGGATGGCATCTGGTTAGTGGGAATCGTCACAAATCCTCTCATTTTGTTAGTGGAAAATCCAGTGGCCACTCCAGGGAGTTCTTTTAAAAGTAGGAATTAAAATTTTGATTTAGCTTACTGAAATACTAGGGAATCAGCAAATTCCATTCACTAGGAAGGCCTTTTGTTCCAAAGAAGAATTAATACCTTGTGATGAATTGCCTGATGTACTGAGTTGTGCATCTCCATAAAATCCCATTTTGATTTTATTTGGAAGTTTATTTTCCAGGAAACTCTTTTGCTCACAACTGTGATAGAAAAATGCCTGAACTATAATACCTTTGATAATTTTGTGTTGGCATGGAGTCGTTTATTTCTTACCAGAAGGTAGATAATTCAAATGCCTTTAAATTCTTGGCTTGAAATCTACAGATTGTAGCACATTATTGACGTGCATTGATAGGACTAAAGGACACATTTCAGTATAGGAGACCGGAGTTTGGAGGATAGCATTCCTATGAACATAAACAGGGCTTGCAGGTTGTGTGATGATCTGACATTGGAGCATTCCCAGATGTGCACTTGAATCTTTGAGCACTGCCAGCTGGCACTGCTGGACCACTGACAGGTGTGGAAACAGGATCCCACCGATCCATGGCATTGCCCATTGCAACTAAATCTGTGTGGCCAAATCTGACCCACAGCCTTCTTATCTGAAAGGTGGTAAACAAAATGGAGCAATCCATGGCAGAATTTTCTTCTCCTGACTCTTAATAAATTAATTTGGTCTCTGTCAAGTGCAGGAAATGTTAGTACTCAGTTTTTCATCCTTCAAAGTAGCATTAGAACCAGATGTTTTGATTAAAATGTGCTCCGAACAGATGCAGCTTTAATTTTTCCTTTTATCCTGTTGCCTGACATTTATGCTTAGCAGGTTTTTTTTACAAGATCTTTGTTTCACTTGCAAATCTATATTTTAACATTCTGTTCTCTGAACAAACTCCTAATTTCTCATTAGTGTCACCAGTCTCTACAGTTTTGAGCAACACATTTTGACAGATATTAAGCTATTTGTTATGTGTGCCTTTATTTGCTAACAGTCATCTCTCTATTTTCCCTCTTAGTCTCAGTATAGGTTGATTGAGTGTCACTATCTGAAAACATATTGAAAGTACATATATGTGAGTTTTGAGAGTTTATTATGAAAGTGCCATATAACCTGTATATATGACTAATATTTTACAGTAACTACAACTGGAAAGTAACTTCTCTAAATAATACAGTAAACAGAGTTAGAAAATCTGTTATCTGTCATAGCTGGCACGGTTGGGGCTTTTTTCAAGCTTTTGCTTAGAAAATTAACAAGGCTAATTGACCTGATGGTTTCTAGCTCATTTGATGTACTGCTACATAATTATATTAGGATCAGATATTAAAACAAGCAAGTGTTATTTGTGCTGCTACCTGAGGCCTCCTGCTTAGCTGCACAATCTCTGAAAGTCATCTAGTATGTGTTGTGACAGGAACTTTGGTTTTGTGCACTTGAGTAAGGTCTGTGTTAAAACCAATAGGTTCTGTTTTAAAGTAAGTGGTGAGACAGAAAGATTTCTTTCATGTCCTTTTTTCCCTTAAAGTACTTTCATAAGCTTACTCTATTCTATTACTGATTTCTGTTCCTTTGATTTCAAAATGCTTTCACTTTGCAGTACTGCAGGCCTGCTTGCAACTGATTGCTGACAGCAAAAGTGATATCCAACAGAAAGGTAAGAATATGTGTCATGATTTATAGCTAGCTATTCCATGGGATAACTGTTTCAACAACTTTTATCTAACTTCGAAGCAGTAACTGAGTTTTGCCAACAAATTTAAAAATAAAAAAAACCCCAACAATAACAAAATAATCAAAAAAACAGCAAGGAGGTCCCTCCATCTGGAAGGTCCCTGTACCTGGACAGCTCTTGCAAATATCACCTTTTCAGTGGTGAAATCTAGATAGTGATACTGGAAGTCTTGTCTAGATGTCAGCTTTTAATTGTCAGCTGATGAAAATTACGAAAATGTCAGCAGGTGAAAAAGATGTCAGCAGATGAAAATGAAGAAAATAACTTTTATGATTACCCAAAATTATTTTTTCTTTTAGATGACTCAAGCATTGTCCCTTGGCTCCTGAGTTTTAAACGTGGAACAGCTCTGGAAGAACAAGGAAATAAAATAGTGATCAAAGAAACAGGTTATTTTTTCATATATGGCCAGGTGAGAAAGCTCAATTCACTTCAGCATCTGACTTTTGTAAGGATTTTTTAATGCCTCCATGCAATAAGTTTGAAGTTTTCACCTCTTCTTTCTGTAGGTTTTATATACGGATACAACATTTGCTATGGGACACCTAATACAGAGGAAGAAGGCTCATGTGTTTGGTGATGATCTCAGCTTGGTGACATTGTTCCGCTGCATCCAAAACATGCCACAGTCTTATCCAAATAATTCTTGCTATACTGCCGGTAAATATCTGCATTTTCCTTTTCTTTGTTTACAAATAAGGTGTATCGAATGGAATCTGCAGTGTTGGGCAATTACATTGTAGCAGTCATAAAGACCAGGGACTGCATTCATGGATCTAGCTAACTGCAAAATTACAAGATGCTTTCAAAAAATACATTTTTATATCAAGTATCAGCAGCTGGAGGTTATGCATCTAACTTGGTGATCTGAGCAATTTTGCAGTCTCCATTGACTCTGTAATGTGGTTGGACGTTTTGGTCCTTTCATTTAGATGCCTGAGGCAGACAAGAGGAGTACCTACTGTCCTTATTGAAGAGCTCAGTTTAACTTAGAAGTGGAATTCCACATGTAGTTATGCCAAGAAAATACTATAGAGCAACGTTCTCCTTTGAAATGTTATATATGAATTTAGCCATCGAAAACTTGCATACCTTACTGTGATGTTTCTACTCCTTATAATGGCTATTGCATTTTTAGTCTTTGGTTAGATGAAAAACAAATTAGAAAGACCAATTAAAATATTCAATGCAAGTCCAGCAGGCTCAATGATCAATATATGTGTATATTCCTACAGTAGCATTTAAGGAATTAGTGGCAAGGCCTATAAAATCTTATTTATCATCTCTTATTTTTCTGTCTTTCCATGTTAATGGTGGATTTTAGGGTTTTATCTTTGGTTATTTTCCAGCAATATCTTTTTTTTCAATGCTTTATGAAAAAGTGGGTAACGCTGAGTGAAGGAGTTGATTGTCGGCAAGTAATAACATTAAATAAATGGGATGTGGCAGGAAGTTAATTTTTTTCCAAATAAAAATAAATTCCAAATAAATATATAAATACATACTTTGTCCTGGTAGTTGGGGCTGTCCAAACATTTCCTTTAATTTTCTGCCCCTTCAGTCACACATTCTGGCAACATAACCACCTTCAATTTCATTTATACTCTGATTTTACCCTTGTCTTACTGCTTCCCTTTCTTAACTAGGATCTCTATCTTGCCACTTCATGGTTCTTGCTTCCCAAATTCCCGCTGTTCTGTTTTCACCCAGAAAAGCAGTTCTGACTGCTCCCTCTCATGCTGTTGAGCATGTGTCACAGCAGATGTTAGATGTGTTTCTCAGCTCAGTGGCTGCAACTTGAAGGCGAGATGCTCTTGGTTATCATATCAGCTGATGTGCGGCTGGCAGGAAGCAGAATTTTGTGCTCTACAGTTGCAGTGAATCAGCTGATGTCTGCTAACTTCATTAGGTTGGTAAAGCTCATAAGACCTCCTCCAGAAGTGTGGGAACGGAGTGGTCTGGGACCAGTAGTACTCAATGCTGACCTTGACTGTCTCATCACCATAACATGAGGAACCTGGGTACGCCACTGTTATAAATTTTTTTGCAGAGTTTGCTCAAGTGAACTCTGAGTGCAGAGTGGAAATTAAGTCCAGCTTCACAGAGGATGTTAAGTGTCAGCTTTGGATAGGCTGTAAACTCTAAGATTGTACCTAAAGATAAAAGCATTCATCACAAGTAAGAAGCCGTGCTTATGTTTACAAGATGACATATAATGTCTTTTGTAAAACATTTATAAAATAGTGTATTTGAAATAGTAAATTAAAAATATTCCAAATCTTTTGCCAGGCATTGCAAAATTAGAAGAAGGGGATGAACTTCAACTTACAATACCACGGAGAAGGGCTAAAATATCCTTGGACGGAGATGGTACTTTTTTTGGTGCAGTAAGACTCTTCTGAAGCCCTTTATTTCTGTTATTATGCTTAATGCCATTTTCTTCTTTACCTGTGCCTTTGTCAGAAAAAATATTGAATTCTAATAAAGTTGTCAATTCAGCTTCTCCCAGTCCACCCCAGGCTGCTAAGAACTTTAATATGCAAACCCGAAACAGGAAACATACCAGATATGCTTGTGGTATGACCACCAAGTGATTACCAGAAAGCCAATGTATTTTAGGCAATGGAAGACTCTAGATAACAACAATAAAGCAATGAGTTTTTGGCTTTGAAACAATGTATTGTTCATATGGTAAATCAGAGAAGGAGTTGACCAAAAATAACAGCATGACCAGGACCACAGACTATCAAATTGTTATCCATGATTGAAAAGGAAATCTAAAATAAAAGTGTATCTTAGATTTCATTATTTCATCAATAAAGTATTTGATATATAAAGTGTGGGGAAGAAACATCGAACAGTAGATTCCTCACCACAAAATGGAATTGTTTGGTGGGTTCTGAGTTTTGGGGTTTTTTTTCCCCCCAAAGATACTGGGGAAGGAAAAGTTCTAAATGTCTGGGATAATGAAAACAAATATACTGAATAGTAGCCACTGTCTTACTTCTTCCCTGTCAACAAAAAGTGAATAAATTACTAAAATCTATTAGCATTTACTCATTAGATTTAATTTTACTGGAAAAATGACATGTAAAATGCTTCAGTAGCTCAATCTTCAAAGCATTGCTACTCACTAAGAATATGTGTATACTGCTATGTAAGCAAGGCTAGCACAGGAAGAAACACGGTGAAATTAGACACAATACAGTGGTTGGAATTGGATTTCTGGCTCCATAGTTTCTGCAGTCATATATAGATGTGTATATATATACAATATATAGTTGTATCTGTATATATTTGAAAGTATGTACACACACATATGTCTTGGGCATTTGCACATAGAACTTTATCTTCTTTTGAACAGTTTAGCTAATGGAAATATTACATCATACCTATTTTTTTTATTTCCTTTGCTTCTTGCTATGACCCACTCTATGTAATACAGTAAAATGAAAAATCCAATAGATCTGGAACCAGCCATGCAACTAAGAAAATACACTTGTATCTCAGAAATCTGGGCTAGCTATAGGCTTTTTCTGCAGTTTTGAACATATTGCTTAACTCTGTTTTATAAAAATATTCAAATCTGTAGAAAGACTAAACAAATGTCCTTTTCCTTTTATTTTGTCTGGCTGCTTTGTTCAGTAGGTAGTATTTATGCCTTTTTTACCCCAAATATTGTATGGTCAAAGGAGCTATTGTACTTTCCCTCCAATCTTAAAGAAGTATTGAAGTGCTATTGGAATAGATAAAAAGTAAAATCCCTAGTAATGAATTGTACTTCGTTTGAAAATATTTTTTAGGACCTGAGAATTTTGTTATATAAGTTCACTTAGTAAAGAAAAGATGCTCTGTATATTGCAGTCTCCTTGTCTGTTTTTATGAGTTGTGATTTGATTGATTTCTCATGGTGATAGACAATAAATAAAAGGGATTTGGAGCTCAGAATTATAGAGCATGGTAAAGTAATGAAACAATTCTTCTCTGGGCTTCACAAAGACATTTCAGCAATAGGCATATGTGTACTGGATTTCTACACTGGGATTTTTATGAGGCTTAACTACTGCAAGTCCTCCTTTTTTAAAATGTCTTTATGTATTGTGGAGCTGAAGCTGCAGCTGCTTCTTTTTTTAAATTTTTATTATTATTATTATTAATCTTTGATGTGCTGAGTTTGCCAAAAAGGCCTTTTAAATCCTCTTCAGGAGCCCTCAGTTTTTAACAAAGGTTGTATAATGCTGCATGGAGGTAAAATAAGTGTTAGCATCCAAGTTGTCTTATTACTGACATATATTAATGATGCCCAGAATCTCTAATCAGAAGTTTGTTGATTTTAACATTGTCTGATGATAGAAAATAAACGTTGTTACTATTGCTTTTCCAGAGACATGGTGGCTAAACTTGGAAATTTAACATTTAGTGTGCAAGCTTTCCCCAGTGGTTTCAGTGGGCTTGCGTGTGCTTAGCTTAAGCCGTTTCCCTGGCTGTATTTCTTCCTTCTGCTGCTGACAAATGTGCAAAGTGCAGAAGTTTGGAAAGGGTGTGGGGCATGATTTGCTCGGAAAAAAACTTTTGTCTTCTGAAAGAAGAAAATTTCAAAGGTGTTCCCTTCTTTAAAGGATGAAACTGAACCTCAAATTTCTTCACAAAAAACATGAACCATGTTTCTGTGAACTATGAGAACTCCCACATGTGTGCAGAGTGCAAGTTGGCAGACTGTTCAGATATTTCTACTGACAAATCTGGCAATTTTGTTGCTGTCAGATTAGTTTTTTACTGCCTTCATGAGAAAACTTGCTTTCTCAAAATTAACCTGCTTCTGCACAAACAGTTTTAACAGATCAGCATTTTCTAATCAGAGCAAGAAGAAAAGGAAAATACTTCACCCTGATCATTCTGCTAGCAAGCTGGTGATACAGAACATAGCAAAGGGCATCCAGACCACCATCACACTTATGTTTCAGTGAGTGGGAGTTGGTGAAGCATTCTGTATTTGGGAGATGTTATTTAAATAAGTGTGATGGGTAATAATTAGTATCTAGTTGGTTCATACAATATTCTACATTTTTATCAAGGATATCTAGCATTTAAGACAGGTTTCTGCAAATGCAACATTGTGAATACTCTGGTTCTTTTTCATGTGGATTTAAGCAGCAGCATGGCAAACATAAGGGACTTTTTCTTTCCAGTATGTTTTAACAGAAAGTGTGAAGTTATATCATTCTTTCCTTTTTAATAATGTGCAGTTGGCAGATATATCACTGTTTTGAATGTAATGTATTTAATGTGACTTGTATCTTATCTCTTTTATATAATGTGCAGTCACACACCCTGCCAACATACAGAGTACATTCATTACACGACTCTCCTACATCTCACTGTTTCTCAAATTGCTCAGCCTTTGCCATTTTAAGACTTCCATTTCAGTGGTCCCATAGTTTTGCCAAGCTTATACTGCTGGAGTTGACATTTTCTGTATCTCTGGTTTATGTCTTAGGTTGAATTCTCTTAGCCCTCAAAGTTCTACTCTTCTAAAGGTGAGGTTAGGAAAAATGTATTCTTTAGATTTCATTTTAACAATTTGGCTACTTTTTCTTTGGAAAGGTTTAGAGACTTGGCCTTGAAAGAAGAAATGTGTGTAATGTGGGTTTTGCTTTGTTTTAAACAGGGTTTTCTTCCTTCCTTCCTCTCTTTCTTCTGCACTCATACTTTGACAAGGTATATGCTTTTGAAGAATATTTTGTGCTTTCTCATGTTAAGCGTATTCCACCTCTGTGGAACTTTCAAAAAGAAGAACATGTTCCAGGAGTTTTGTGTCTGGATTACATCAGTAAGGTCTAAGGTTGTTTTTCAAGGTCAGTCCAAACAGCAGTGAGGAGGAAGTTGATGCAAATACAGGGAAGAGGGAAGCTAAATATTTGATGTAGAAAGAATCTCATGGAGTTTGCAGGTTCTCAGCAGTGATGGGGAAAACAAAGCAGATTTGGAGCTGGACTGCAGGAACTGGAGAGGCCCTAGCTAGGATTTATTTGCTTGTGAGGTGGGGAGAAATGTGAGAGCATGAAAAGGACTAATGGACTGGCTGTGACAAGCCTGGGAATTAGGTGAGGTTAGGCAAAGTCAGCAGCTTTGTGAAAAGGGCCAGAGGTTCCTGGGGGAAGGCAAGCTAAACACAAGTCTGCAGTGAGACCTGCCAGAGGTGAAGGCTAGCAGCTCACTGCTCTGTGTCAGCAGGAGTGTCGCCAGTAGATTAAGGGAGAAGGCATTATTCCCCTTTTATTTGGGACAGTCAGGATGAAGCACATTCCTGCCATATGAGGAGAGGCTGAGGGAAATGAGTACTTTTTTGAATAAATCCCTGAGCAACGTAGTCTGAATTCAGTGTTGATCCTTCTTTGAGCAGGATGAAATGCAGACCTCCTAAATTATCCCTTTCTCCTGGCTGATTCTCTGATAAGAGAGCAAGAGAAGTGAGGGGCAGGGAAAGGACTGAAACTGGTGGGTCAGAAAGGGTCCTGCTGGGGAAGGAAGGGTGTTCATTTCCTGACTGCAAATGAAACATGGGGTCCTCAGCATGTGCTTCAACAGGATCAGCAAACATTCATGTACTGAGCAGGACAGGTTCCAGTTAAGCACAGCAAGGTGCTAGTAGTCATCAGGTACTGCCTGACCTCAAACCTAGGAGTGTAAATTGAATCAAACCATGTGGCCAAGTAATAATCTTCATTCACTCTCTTGCAAGTTTCCTTTGACCTTTTTTTCCTGCCCCCTGCCCAGTTTACTCAGTGGATAGAAAGAAGATACTTCATCCTGTGGAAAATAGGATATCGATGGAAAGGATTTTAAGCTGAAAGGAAGGAAGTAGTAAATTAGGCAGAACATGCAAGAAGAGAAATTAAAATGTCCTGTTTAAACCAGAACTGTATTCCCTTTCTGTCAGTGAGAGCTGGCTGGAAAGTCATGTTTACTTTCCATGTTGATATTTTTTCTTCTTTAAGGCTAGAGTTATTTCAGTTTTGACTTTAAACCATTGCTACACGACCCTTTTTGGCAAATCTATGATCTTATCTCTAATCCTGATTGAATGTTAGTTATTCCAATGGCTGCAGGAAGTCCTGTATCACAACATGTGTGTTCTCCTTCATGACTGTGCTCAAGGTACTTGCTCTCCAGGGATTCTTGGCCTAGGGAGAGTCCTGATGAGCTCCTTTGAATCTGGAAACTTCCACTTTCAATTTCCCTGGCTCAGCAGCCAACAGCCCCTTGGAAGTCTGAGTTCCCTCCAGACATCATTTTCAGTTTCATAACAGTTTGTTCAGTCTGAAATATTTTAAGCAGAACATGCTGGGGTCCACAAACTGTGGTTTTGACAAAGCTCTGTTTTGTCTGAAAATTTCCAGACTGCCCTAGCCTTTGCTGTAGAGTTCCTTAAACAAGGTTTTTCACAGGTGGTCACTGAGTGAATGTTCCTCATTCTCTGTCTGACTGACTGATGCCCTTGTGGTCTCATTTGCAGAAGTGTTGAAACACACAGCTGCAACTGAAACTAGCAGGAGCATGCTTTGAATACATGGAGGGCTGTATATTTCTGCTAGAATTATGCTGTAGAAATACTTCAGCAACATATATTCTGAAAAAGCCCCAGGGGAAATAAATTCTGA
Source organism: Origma solitaria (assembly GCA_013397895.1). Lineage (NCBI taxonomy): Eukaryota > Metazoa > Chordata > Aves > Passeriformes > Acanthizidae > Origma > Origma solitaria. The sequence goes on from VZRL01005927.1 coordinate 2,368,394, forward strand.
TCTGGAGGCCAACGTAGCTAGAAGTGTGCAGTCATCCAAGAGGCCCACTTTGGAAAAAGTCAGAAAAATTTCTTAAAGCATTGTCCAGGTACTGGACATTGTGTGCATTGAATGTGATAGGAATCTTAATGGGAAGTGAGAGTACATAAAGTAACTTCTGTTACAGGTAGTAGGGCTGAGATTACAAAGAAAATTTTGGCCCATCTTCAGCATGAGCATTTAACTTTGCTTTGGGACATTTGGTGGAGGCTGGAGACAGAGGATACCCAGGGGCCTGTTTCTATTTCCTTCATTAAAAAAGGAAGCTCCACTCCCCACAAACCTCATAGAAGCTACTTCATGTATCTGTGGAAGGGTTGGTGACAGTTCTACCTGTGCTTAGAAAATGCTTGCCTTGACATTAAGGGAACTAGAAAACAGCCACTTCATAATTCCTGAGACCACGGGAAAGCCAATATAGCATTTTAAAAGGGGGAAGAGTAAGGGGGAAAGTTTAGCCAGAGGACAGCAGACAAGCATTGTCTGGTGGCAAACTACTGTCTCAGGATTTCTTACCTATTTTTGTTTGTCTTTGGAATGGGAAAGTCACAAGGATGACAGAGATTTGAAAAGCTAAATGAGTCTGTTTTGCAATAGTCAATGTTGGTTTTTTTCCTTCAAAGAGTAGATTTTCCATCTCCCCACCACCCCAAGAAAGAGACAATAAGAGCAAAGTGAGTGGATGGGGCGAAGCGCACATCTCATGCAATGGCAAGTGGGAGAGGTAACCGAGATGGAGCTGTGTGGGAGGGGTGTGTAAAGCTGAGTCAACAGCAAGAAGACAGTCTTGCTGCTGCTGCTGCTGCTGTCTTCCCCCACTGACTCTGTTGCTCCATGCGACCTTTCAGTCCTGTATTAGTCTGGCATTTAATTGCAACTGGTAATCTTTTTGAGAGGAAGTTCATGATGGGTCATACTTGTGTCTCTATTCAATTATCAGTTGCAAATACCAGCCAAAATTACCAGTGCTCAACCTGTAAAATAATACTGATGATGCTCCACTCGGCTACTACACTGGAAGTGAGTCAGGGCTGATGCAAACAAGCAGAGCAGGCTGATGAGAAATGAGGTTGCGTCTGACATTCTTTGTCTGTAAAATTATGACTTTCCTACCTCTTAGACTACCAGAAATACATCTTCCACCATCAGTGGATGCAATGAGAAGTGGAAACAGGAAAAACACATAGTCTGCTATCTTTTCCATCACCTAATTACTTGTTCTATCCAGAATCCCTTTGTCCAACTTTGTACTCTTGCGTTCATCACTACTACGCCAAAAAG
>VZRL01005927.1:2369721-2389283 GCA_013397895.1 Origma solitaria
AGATAATTTTGCTGTCTCCATTGTTAGTTTTGTTAGATAACCTCACATAGTCATCATCATCATCACCACTTCCAGGGAGCTGGAGTCTCGTACAGACCGTCGGTACAGCCGATCTGTCCCTGTCCCCACCGGAGGGCAGCAGTGCAGCCACAGAGCCGTAGCTGCCGCTGCTTCCCAACTCAGCGCAAGCTGCTCACAAAAATTCCTCTCCCCTTTAAACCCAGTGTATCACTTCTACACTGCAGGTGGAAAAAGAAAAAAACAAAACGAGAAAGATAGAAAGGAAAGGAATATAAAAGAAAGAAAAAGCTTCTGGAACACTGATGCCAGTGAAGTAAGCTTTTCTGACTGATTCTATGATTAATTACAAATTAATTTTATGAATAATTATGGAATCATAGAATATCCAGAGTTGGATTCATGAGGATCATCGAAGTCCAACTTCTGACACTGCACGGAACAGCCATAAGAGTCACACCTTGTGCCTGAGAGCATTGTCCAAATTATTCTTGAACTCTGTCAGGCTGGTGCTGTGACCACTTCTCTGGGGAGCCTGTTCAGTGCCCAATCACCCTCTGGGTGCAATACTTTTCCTAGTATCTAACCTAAATCTCCCTGACACAACTTTGGCCTTTTCTCTCAGGTCCTGTCCCTGGTCACCTCAGAGGAGAGATCAGTGCCTGCCTCTCCTTTTCCCCTCATCAGAAACTTGTAGACTGCAATGAGCTCTCCCCTCAGCCTCCTCCAGGCTGAACAGACCAAGTGACCTCAGATGCTACTCACACAGCTTCCCCTCCAGGCCCTTCACCATCCTCATGGCCCTCCTTTGGATGCTCTCTAAGAGCTTTATATCCTTTTTATATTGTGGCACCCAAAGCTGCACATAATACTCAAGGTGAGGCTGCCCCAGTGCAGAGCAGAGCAGGACAATCCCCTCCCTTGCCCGGCTGGTGATGCTGTGCCTGATGCCCCCAGGACAGATTGCCCCTCCTGGCTGCCAGGGCACTGCTGGCTCATGTTCAACTCACCACTAACCAGGACCCCCATGTCACTTCCATAGCACTGTTCCCCAGCATCTCATTCCCCAATCTGTCCATACATCCAGTGTTGCCCCATCCCAGGTGCAGAATCTGACACTTGTCTTTGTTAAACTTCATATAGTTTATGATTGCCCAGGCCTCTAATTAACAGAGAGACAAAGCTGCTTGTAATGCATTGCATTTGTTTTTGAGGGGGAAAACCCAAATAACAACAACAGCAGCAACAACAACAAATCAAACAAAAATAAATATGCCAAAACAAACAAAAACCCCACAATAAAACTGCTTCCTTGAACTTCCTTTGGTTTATCTAAGGAAAGAAAAATATTTCTGGTTCATTTCTTAACATCCAGCTTTTAATTGAGAGGAAGAATTTGTAAGTGAGCACAGTTGACACATGAAGCCTGGACAAAACTAGTAATTTTGAGCAGCACAGAACTGGTTTTTACATCCTAGGCCCAATGTCACAAAAACTGTGGGTTTTAACATTTTAAGAATTTTGGTTACTCTTCTAGTGTGGATTAAGCCCACCTTGCTCTTAGTTCTCATTTTCCTCTGATTGCACACCTGAGTCTGCACACTCTCAACATATATGTAAGATCACCCTGGTATGACAAGTTCTGATTTATAGTTTATTCATCCATACTTTTCTAGCATGAATGGATCCTTCTGCAACCTCTGAGTGGCCAAATTCTTTGTTTGGATTGTTTACTGGGTTGAAGAAGAAGAATATTGTTTCCATAATTTAGAAACCAATGCTTTGAGATATTTTCAATAAATCCATTTCCTCATCTTGATTTAACAGCATTGCAGCAAGAAGAAAAATCAGTACTTGTTTTTCCATAAGTATCCTGCCTCTTTGAAGGTATTACTTGTGTGCCTGTAGCTGTCTTCACATTTTCATTAGTTTCTAATACACATTTCTTATTAGCTGAAAACCTCTTTTCTGTTAAACTGGGAATAATGTAAACCCTATCCCTTTGACAATACTCTCTAATTCACAGCTTTAGAGCTGATATGTTGTTTTAGTCTGCTCAAATATTTGCTTCTTTGGAGATAGTGATTGCTTATATATATTCATTAGTTCTCTTCACAAATGAATTGTACTAAAACTGATCCCCTGGGATGCACAAACTTCTGCTCTGTGCAGAAGAGCCAGGCAGAATGGCAATATTGTGCACTGTTGTGGCTAAACACTGCCTTATTGTTCCATTTTGTTACCCTGATGGTTATGAATGTAGGATTTCATATTGGTTTTCTTTAAATACTCAGGACAGGTTCTTCTGACTTAATGAAGACATCTGCATCTGCCATGAGGAGGCCTCCATGTTTTGAGGTAATGATCTCGTACCCCACTGTAGCCGTTGGGGAGAAACAGGCACTTCTGTGTCAGTTTGACTTTTACTTATGTAAATGATTCATGGGTGAGGTGAATCATACTGAAAATTACCCTTTTTTTTTTTTCTCTGTGACTAAAAGACACTCGAGCTAACACCTCACACAATGTAGCTATCCAAAATTAGAACATGTAGATAATGGCATATAAAAACAAATGAAAGAGGGTAGTCTTGATGGCATGATTTGTAATTTGCCATTAAAAGGGATAAGCAGATCAAGAGCAGCCTCACTGAAAATGACTTAGGGGAGCTGGTGGATGAGAGGCTGGACATGACCCAGCCATGAGCACTCACAGCCCAGAAAGCCAAACGTGTCCTGGGCTGCATCCAGAGCAGTGTGGCCAGCAGGGCAAGGAAGGGGATTCTGCCTGTCTGCTCTGCTCTGGTGAGACCCACCTGCAGTGCTGCAGCAGCTCTGGGGTCCCCAGCACAGGAAGGACATGGACCTGTTGGAGCAGGTCCAGAGGAGACATCAAGAGATGGAGCCCCTCTCCTGTAGGGACAGGCTCTACCAGCTGATATTACCCAGGATGTTTTGTAAAGAGGGGAAGCATGCAAGAACACTCAACTACTTGTACAGTAATTTACATATGAAAATTAATTTAATCTCTCAATTACTTTTAAATATTGGACCACCTCCACAGGTAAAATAGTTTCTCTCTTTTTCTTTCTCTCTCAATTTTTGTTTTTATTTAGTTTTTTCATTTTTTTTTCTCCTTCTGGAAAAAATCAAAAACCCCAGTCATGTCAGATGTGCACAGATAGTTATAATACTGCTTTACCTTGACTTTGCAGACAAATAGGGCTTTTTTTTCTGCTTAGCAAGAAAGGTTCAGGTCTCAAGTACAGCTTGGGGGTATCCTCAGCAGTGGCAGTGGTGAGTTCAGCCTCTATGTCTGTCCTACTTTCACCTGCTATAGAAAGGCAGAACCTTCTCCTTAATTCTGTTAAAAAATCCTTTCTCCTGCCAAATTGAGACCAGCTGCATTCCACTCAGCTGAGCTGTCGTGCATGTATTCAACCCACAGACAGGGATCTAACTTCCACTACTCACCCAGCAGCAAAAGCTTCCCGGGGAGCAGATGCAGTGCCTCTGCACAGGCTGTTAGGAATTTCATCGGCATTCTCTGAACTGGCTGTGCTAGCCCAAAAAACACTTCTGGACAAGTCCTGGGTAGAGAGGTCCACAAGCACCATGAAAGCTGAACATGTCACCAAGGTACTGAAAGCCACCAAAAGCATGATTCAGATGAAATGCAAGGCATTTTAGTCCCAGTACATGATTCATCCCAACTTCACACAGCTATTTAGGCAGCCTAAACAGCAGCAGAGTCTGGAGGCTTTTGAATGGGTAAAGCTGCTTCATATCAAATGTTCTGCCAATGCATATACCCCAGGGCGGCTAAATGACATGTCTCAACACTTACCTCACGCTGAAACCGCTTTGACATTCATGGCCTAGCCATCGCTGCTGATGAAAGCCCAGAGCATGACACAGTTTCATTCCAAAACCTGGCCACAAGAGAAGGAACTGGTGTCCTGACCTTACTACAGATAATATTCTGGTGGTTCGTGCACTTGGTGAAGAAATAGGGCACCTGGAGTCAAGCACTGTCCTGTGCCTGGGAGGGGAATCAAATGTGGGCCTCAGCTCTCCTCTCTCATCACAGCTGCTCTGCAGGGCAAGAGCAAGACAGTCCCTCGCAGCCGAAGGAAAGATTTATCTCTGGGTGTGAGGAACTGAATTCCAGAAGAAATGATATAGATAAGTGCCAAAATCCCGTTTCATATTTCCCAAATTTATGGTAATGCTGATGGGAAACTTTAATGTTTGCTGCTGTGTGCTGTGAGCCTCACTCTGCTGTGCCTGCCTGTGTCTGTTTTAGCTCTTTGTTGTGGTGATTCTGAACGTCTCTCAGTTGCAGGCAGTGAGGGGTTAAGATACTTTCGGTATGACTTACTTTATCTTTCAACATTACAATAGAAACATTTCCTACAGTTTATTCATTCAACCAAAGTTAAATTCAGGAAAATGTTTATTCCAAAGAAATTCACAGATATCTCCATTTCCAAATGCTTGTACTGGTACAGATACCAGTGGCTAACAAAGAAGAAATTAAGAGAGAATGTTGATATTATGTAGATGAGAAACAACTCATATCTGACAGTAGACACATTTTTTTTATCAGTGAGAATCATAATTTCTTAAGTATGTTGCACTTGTGATGGGCTTTGTTTCATCAGAGGAAGAATGTTTCCCAGCAAAATCTGTTTCATGCAATTTCCAGAAACCCTTTTCATTGTTACTCTTTTCATCGTTTTGTTTAGATTGGTACCCACACATTTTCACTCAGACATAGAATCACATGACTGTTTAGGCTGGAAAAGACCTCTAAGATCATCTGATTCGAACCATTAACACAGCTTGCCATGCCTACCACTAAACCATGTCCCCAAGAGACGCATCTGCATGTCTTTTAAATACCTCCAGGGATGGTGATGCAATCATTTCCCTGGGCAGCCTGCTCCAATGCTTGACAACCCTTGCACAGAAGAGATTTTTCCTAATATTTAATTTAAACCTCCCCTGTCACGACTTGAAGCCATTTCCTCTGATTATTTAGCTTGATACTTGGGAGAAGAGACTGACCCCTACCTTGATACACCCTCCTTTCAGGTGGTTGTAGAGAGCAAAAATGTCTTCCCTGTGCCTCCATTTCTTCAGATAAAACATTCCAAGCTCCTTAGCTGCTCCTCATCAGACTTTGCTCCAGATCCACCACCAGCTTTGTTGCCCTCTCTGGCCATGCTCCAGCACCTCAATGTCTTTCTTATCAGGGGGGCCCAAAACTGAGCACAGGATTTGAGGTGAGGCCTCATGAGTGCTGCATAAAAAACAGTGAGGTTTCTCAAGGTACTCATATGGGGTTTTCTGGGACCCCTTTGATCTCCCATAACATGCATGTGTCACTGCCTTTTTAAGCCTTGCAGTTGGATGTCTTCAGAAATACACACCAAGAATGCAACAGAGTACATCTTCCTCCAAAAGTTAACTTCCTATTCTTTTGACATTTTACGTTATGTTTTTTTCCATTCCAGTTGAAAATCTAATACTTCATTTTTAACAGCTTCAATCCCAAGAGAATAAAAAATATACAGGTTTTAGAAATGAAATTAAAGGCATCTGCATTGTTCTAATACTAGGATTGTTTAATTAGTATCAGATGGTTTTCCTTAAACTTAAAAAATACAAACCCATCTTTTAGAACATTATTGAAAATGTTGCAATAAAAATAGCTTTCATAATTTTTTTGGATGGTAGTATTCATTTGTTTGATCTCTTAGTAGAATGACTATGGTTTGGAATCATTTCAACCAATTTCAATCTAGCTTTAATACAGAGCCATAAAAATTCTCTCTATATGGGCATTAAAGATAGACTGGAACCTTCAAAGGATGTTTCATCTCATCCTAGAATAGCATTACAGGGCAGCTGGAATGTAACTGTCTTTCACCATTGATCACAGAGTCTGGATGGCAGACTTAGATGTGAACAGTTAATTTTTTGGTAGTGAAAGCCTGGTAATATGAACCCATTACATGGTGCAGGAGGAAACAACACTGGATTATGTCTCCTATTGGAAACCATGTGGACAATTAATTGCATTACTCCCTTTTAAGTGTATTAGTTGCATTACTTATCAGCTATTAGATAAGTCAAGCCTTAATCAGGAATTGGGGCATCTGAATTACTGCTTTACCCCAGACCAGGAGTGCACTTTTCTTAAAAGAACTTTTTTTTAGAGCACCTCTCCCACTCACCACCACCTCCTGCACCTTGGCACATGTTGCAGAGCAGTCCTGGAATACACGAACCCGTTTTTTCCTGGTGTTGCACACCTCTATTGCATGCTCCAGGATGACAGGTAAGGCTCTGCAACTGCTCCCTGGCATCCAGGCCTTTAAGAGATAGTGTAAATCAGAGTTCCAAAAAATAACAACATGACATCATTGTGCAGTGACTTTTAGAAAGGCAGAAAGCGGATCCGCTGTACTCTGAACCAAATACAAGGTAGTTGTCGCTAGAGGGAGCCCCGTAATCGTCACATCCGACATCAAACCCCACTAATTTGGGTCTTCAGCTCTGAGATGTTGAAGCACTTTAATCGGGTCACGCAGTGTTACGGCCTCCAGTACTCAGTAAAGAAAACGAGGGTAATAGGAGTATTCAAGGTTTCTGCAAAATTCAACATTCATTCTACATTCTGAAAAAATACAGACTTTTTAAAGATTTCCCCACAGAAAACCAGCTAGTGCAAAGTCAGTGCAGTGGCTGGGAACAGAATCAGCTTTGCCTAGACCTTTAAAAAATGTAATCTTTAAGTGGCACCAGTGAGAGGGCATTCACCTTTCGCTCCTTCAAAGATCAAGAACCAAAATGGGCGCAAGTTGTCACTCTGAAAGTCTAGACCACAAGCACAACCCTCCCTCCTTTAACTTCATTACACCACAGGTGTGCCCAGGTGGCAATTCCCAGCAACCAGACTTCAACAAGTGCTACTTAGAGCAGCAAACTGGTCTGGCTCTCTCTGCAGTTAAAAAGGGCTGTGTAAAAGACAGCAAAGACATGATCCTGCAGTGTAACTGCAGACAAGCTATCAATTTTCTGCTGTATTCTAAATTTAGTAAATAACATAGCAGTTATAGTTTGTGGTTCTCTCTTACAAACTCTATAGAATTTGTAAGAAGTTGTGGAAAAAAGCACAAGAAGAATATGAAAGCTGTGGAGATGGCCCCAGTTGCAAAAGAAGCTCTCTCAGTGAGCAAGGCCCTGCAGGGATTGATTGCAACCTGGACAGAAAAACCTAGAAGCATCTCAGAAGGTGTTTCTTTTTAGAAAAAGTGCAGCAGTAGAGGGCATCAGACAACAAGAAATCATATGGACCTGAATGAATCCTTGAAGTGCTAAGGGCTCAGTGAGGGGAATGGGAACTAGAGAGATACAGATTGGGATTCTGTATCACAGGTGGGGATCAGAAAGCAGACACTGAGAGAAGTAAAACCAGACACATCACTTCTTCTGTGCATGTTGGCTGTAACCACTCCAGCCTGCTAAGGTTTCAGGGGGAGGGAACAGGGAAGGGATCCCCTATGGTGCTGTAAGTTGCCTCAGAGTTACTCCACTAGCAATCCAACCTGAGCATTGCAATTGATACCAACTCATAACAACATCTCCCTTCTCTTTTGAGATACAAAAGTGCAGGAAATTCTCTGTCAGTAAAGCAAGATTGCTGTTGGGTAATGCCTCATGCTGTCCCAAAACACTCAGTACAACAGGACTCAAATAAGAAAAATCAAGAAAGTAAGCATTAGCCAGCATGTAACCTTAATTTGTCCCTTTGAGCCATGACTAGAAAACAGGCAGCACACAGAAGTGAAGCTGAATGACTCATTTTCTGAAAAAGCAAATTCAAGCCTCTTACCGGCATTTCCTCCCCACCCTAGAACTATTTCTCCCTGCATGTGCACAGATAACCACCAGTACTGCAGGCACTCAGGGTTGCCATAAAGTGAAGAAATTAGCTCAATTTCTATTTCTACAACCAAGAATTGCTGAAAATTGTAAGTACAGCAATTTTCTCTTTTCCTTGGTGGAAAGCAAGGGGAGGTTTATTGGGAACTGTTATTTAGAGCGCCTTTCACGGGAGCGTCTCAGACTTGAAGGAGAATGATTTCTGTCCCTGGAGAGCCTGGTGGTTAGGCAGAAAGCATTTTATCCACATCTGTGGTGTTCCCCTGCCCGACCCTCAGGCATTGTGCGAAAGTCAGAGCGGAGCAAACAGCAGGGGGATGTGAGGCTTGAGAGACTCCATGACAAGCCATAATATCCAGCTGCTGGAAAGCTCTGGCGTAACACGCTTTTCCTGTGGTGAGCTGTGGGACGTGCAGCTTGGGCACATTTCAGGGCCGCCTTCTGAAACGCTGTGTCGTAGCAGCAGTACTTGTGCTGAAAACGTTTGGAATGGTTTTAAGTCGCAAGTCTATCAGCTGCCTGCTTTGAACGTAATTTGACCAGGTACGGTATTGCTCCTTTACTATGGTAGGAAATACACAGGAAAATGATAATGGCTATTTGGAATTTTTCTTCTTTTCTTTTTTTTTTCTTTTTTTTTCTTCTTCTTCTGTAGATAAAAATATCTCAAGGAAGCTTTTTAAATACTTTTCCCTTTACAACATTATTCTCATACAAGGCTATGGAAGTTTTTAAAACATATTTCCCTTTACTACGTTATTCTCATACAAGGCTATGTACAAAGTAAGAGCTGCAGGCAATTTGTTTACAAGTCTGGGTTTTCTTTTATCTGTATCAAGTCCACAAAACAGGAATTTTTAAATGAGATTTTCACAGATGGAACAGTACTGAATTGAGTGGTATTAACTGTGTGACTTTTCACTGAGTGTTGCCAAACTGATGGCACAAATGGACACTGTTCTCAAGAAGAGTGTATATGAGTACATCTAAAAATATGACTATTTTCCCAAATGCAAACTGGCTTGAATTGGGATTTTAGTATCTTGTAAGTATCTTGTTGGAAAGTCAATACTGAAATTTGAATCCATACAGGAAAACAATTGATAAGGTACGAAAGATATGCAAGCTATACCCCCCAGGATTACTAAAAAGGATGAAGAAAGGGATAAAAACTAAATTACTTTGTGGGAGGGATTAACAATGGGAGAGGGAGGAAAGAGTTTTGCTTTGAGCCGAATTCAGCTCCGATAGCAGAGGGAACTGTTTGCTCACAGTTTCTCTGCCTGGACTCCCATTACCTCTCACTGAGGAAATGGCTTGAGAGGGATAATACCAGTCAGTCTAACACCTGTAGTAACTCTTCTGCATATTGCCTGCTATTTTACAGGCTGCTTCTGGGGAAGCTCAGCCTCAAGCTCCAGGCTGTGCTTTAAATCAGTGTCTCTGTACTGTGAAACACAGGCAGTTAGTGACTACCAACTGCACAATTAAATCTGATTATTTCCAACTCCCTTTTACGTCAACTGTTTTGAAGGTACATAGTATGTAAATATAAAAGACAGCTGAGGTGTTCGCCTGTCCTTTTCCTATAACTACTTAAGATGCAGCAAAGGCAGGAAATTGCGTGTCTGCAGACAGCAATGCTACATCAGCTCTGGTGCTTGTAAGCAAGTGTTTGGGTGTCAGTTTTCTAAGCATAGAAATTTAAATTTTCCCATCGAAGCTTGTAGTGTTGATGGATAAAATGTAAGAACTATGGATAGTAACTAAACTGCTTAATACCTTGTTTCTGGAAAACAAAAATAAATATGACAAAAAACATGATTTATAAAATTGAGATGCTTGGGATGGCTCAGCCAGATGTGGGACAGATTTGAAAAAAGTCTGTTTAAAAGCTTTTGAACCAAACTCATTTGGCCCTTACTTCAAAGTCTTTAAATAGTTTGTCTCACTGTCCTGACAATGAAAGGAAAAACCCCAGAGAAACCTCTTCATTCTCAGAGTTAAATTACAAGAGGTCACAAATTCTTCTAAGAAAATATAATTGTTGGAAAAAGATTACTAGAACTTCTACAACTAAAAATACCTCTTACAAGCCTGAAAGGAAACTTAGCACATTATGTGAAGAAGCACAATTCTGCTGCTGTCTATGATTATAGTAAAATAAATTATATTGAGGACTGGATTTTAAAAAACTTTTTTTTCCTTTGTGAACAGTAAGTATTTTTATACAGATGAATCATGCAAGAAAATAGAATAATTTCACTATTTTGAGATAAATTTCTCTACAAAAAAAGAAAAATTCCTCTAGTAAGGGAACTGCTAGCAATAAAAATAACATTAATGCCTTCACTCTTCTTCATTTAGGGTCTGATCTGTGGTGCACTGGAGTAAATTAAACAGAATGTTAACAGGCTTTGATTAAGTTTTTTATCTATTTTTATGGCAGTGACTTCTAGGAAGACGTAACTATGACAAGGTACTCTTAGTTTTGCAGAATCTGAATGCTCCAAATGCAGAAATGATTTGGCAACTAACATCTCACTGGTAAGAAAACAATTGTGAGTTACTCTTGTACCATACTAAGACCTAAAGTGAGTGAAGCTTAATAAGTACATAATATTATGTTATAAAAGAGTAGCATTGTTTATCCATAAAGTATGCTCACAATGTGATTTTTGTTTGTTTTGTTATTAACATTTTCACAACCCAAAGGCCCTAGTCTGGGCAAAAAACAGTCAGAGGAAGTTGATCCCATTCTCAGTTTCCCAGACCAACTTTTAATAAACATTCTGTGGCTTGGGCCACAGAAGCAAAATCACTTGGATGTCATCTGCTACGTGTAAATTCCCATGTGAGAATGCTCACAGGAAACTTGGAAACAATCAGGAAAGGAGATTTTAAAGTTATACTCCTGACATTTTCCTCTTCATTACTTCTGCTTGGGTAAACGATAAACTCTTAGCACACCCTCGGTGCCTGGACATGGGGGTCTGGTCTGCAGCCAAGCTCACGTCTGAGGGTCTCTGGCCATGTTCTGGGGGAGTGGTGAATGGTCAACTTATTGGCTTCTTTCCTTCTTCTGTGTTTCAGGTCACCCCTGGTTACACCGCTGATTTTTGGTCTGCTCCTGCAGGCACCATTCGCACAGCTTTCCACCATCACACAGCCCAACTTTGTCCTGCTGCTGGCTGATGATCTCGGCATAGGGGATGTGGGTTGCTATGGGAATGACACCATCAGGTAAGGAAACTGATCATACAAGTGAACAGAGCTGTTGTGATATTTAATGTAAACCTGAAATCCTCTGCCCAGGATTATCTCATAGCCTAGAGGACCTTCCCAGGGCCAGCTCTGCTAGGTGGAGCTGCATTACTGTGGGAATAGGACAATTGTTCTTGGGCATTCCTTAATTGCCTAACACTTAAAAACCAGCTATACTCAAAGATGGAAATGTTGTCCCCTCTTTCAACATACAGATTTCATTTACCTCATTTTAATTCTATGTTGCCATTCTTTCCCAGTCTCACATCAAAATACAGTTAAATAACTGCCATGAGCAAGTAAATATTTCTCTTTTCAGCCTCAAGGACATAGAATTTGCCTTCTCTTTGAAAATTGTGCCTGAATATTGCCTACTGGCTTGTGACTTGTTTGAACAAAATCAAACTTGCTGTGATCTGTCCCCTCATCCAGCAAAGTTCTTGGAATCTCACCCTGAAAGGCTTCAGTCAGCAAGTTTCTGACAGACAGCTGGTGATCATAGGTAGCTGATAGGGTTCTGCAAGGACAGGCCTCCACAGCATCATCCCCAAGGCATGGATTTTCTTTTCAGAAGCAATGTACTAGCAGGGTGACTAAGCACCTGGAGTCTCTTAGCAATTGGTTCTGTGCAGCACTAGGAACGGCAGGATTTCGAAACAGCAGTTTGGGAAGCAGAGCGAGTGCTCCTTTGAGGAGCAATGTTTATCAGCTAACTGAGATGGCAATCCTGCCGAAGGGTGGAACTGCACCAACTGCCTTGCCAAGTTACCCCTGACTGCACCTCTGGCAAAAGGCTGTAGAGAATAAGAAACCTTATACTCTACAGATGTTGCAGGTGTTATTTCCTGGCAGCGTGTCTTTAAGCCACAACAGTAATCCAGGAATCCACAACAGTACCAGCACAAAGCAACAAAACATCCAGGATCTTTCAAAATCCTACTGAAGGTTTTGTCTACATGTGAACACCATTGAACTGATAATTGCAAAACCAAAATTGTAAAACCGAAGCTCAATCTAATCTAAAATACAAGCAGGCACATCTTGAATTGGAAAAAGGGGATATTTTATTCTGAAATATAAGATATTATCTTGTCTGTAACTAGTGTGCTAGGCAAGCTTGTTTTTGTGACTGTCAGTTGCTTGCAAAATACTCTCCTCTCACCTACTTACTCACCTTGTGGCTTAATTCAGGTTGCCACAAGAGATTACCACTACAGTGTGAAAACATACAGGATTTCTTTCCATTTTTCTCCTTTTTCCCTTCATTACAAACGTCATGAGAAGTACCTTTGCTTCCTTATCTGTACTGTAAATCATGTAGTATCTTGTTGAGTCAAGCGCCGTCACTGTGTGGCAACTGAATTACCATTACACTAATTCACTGAGGCTGATACACTGCTCTTTAAAGAGCTGGTGTTGGAAATGTAGCTCCGGAGGGATGAAAGGATTTTGCTGTGAGGGTGGTGAGGCACTGGAACATGTTGCCCGGAGAAGCTGTACATGTCCCATCCTTGGAAGCGTTCAAAGCCAGGGTGGATGGGGCTCTGAGAAGCACTATCTAGTGGAAGGTGTTCCTACCCATGGAAGGGGGGTTGGAACTTTGTGATCTTTATGGTCCCTTCCAGCCCAAACCGTTCTACAATTCTATGATTTCTGCAAAACTCATCATAGGACATGGGAAACAAGAAGGAAGGGTTGGCTTGAAATTAATCCAGATACTGATTGTTAATGAAGAAAGAAAAAGAGAAATATTGCCCCATCAGTTGAGAAAATTAAAATAAATTTAAAAAAAATATTTCCCAGCCATCTTCAAATCTAAGAAACTTCCAAAAATAAAGACAAGTATGTAATTCCTTATTCCCTTCAAAGACTCTCTGAATGATAGCTGGTGGCATTGGTTGCTTTTTTAGGACCCCGAACATCGATCGCCTGGCAAAGGAGGGAGTGAAGTTGACCCAACACATTGCTGCAGCTCCACTTTGCACCCCCAGCAGAGCGGCTTTCCTCACTGGCAGATATCCCATTCGTTCAGGTTTGCCTTGCAAAGTCACACAGCCTTTAAACATTGCTTTATAGCTGGAGAGAACTGTGTCAGACAATGGGCACAGAAGAAATGAGGGTGTGCAGATAGGAGGGGTGCCTCAGACATGCCATCCCTCACTGAGACACGTGAAATGTCAAGCGAAATACCTTTGAGGTGGCATCTGTATTTGTGGGATACAAAAAACTGCTCTGGGGGGGAAGCAGAGCCGAGAAGCAGCAGCTCTGTAGAGCACCTTTGTCTCCCCACCCACTCAAAATTCTGGCTCTGTTTTTGTACATTTTTGTACAGATTGCAGCCAGAACAGAGTTAGAGCAAATTGTTACATTTGAAAAGTCATTACACAAAACATGAATAATAGTAACAACACATTTATAAAACACTAGTTAAATTAAATTCGGTCACAGGTGACTCCTCATCAGATGTCAGAAGCAGCTCAGCCCTTCAGGGAGCAGGGTAGGTCTGTGCAGATGTGTGTCCATTCCTTCCAGTCAAGGTGCATTCATGGGAATAAGCCATTCACGGGAAAGCTTCTTTACATCTCTGTCAAAATTAATCTGTCCTAGGAGATAACAATTTGACAGCTATATTATTTTTCCTAGTTGTGTTTTTGAAGAAAAAACACTATCCTGTCAAACTGAATCCCTGAGATGAAGAGGTATGAAAAACAAATAGCTCTACATGTTTCTAACAGCAACACTCCAACACTTGTCCTATTGCAAATTATCTTCAGAGCCTTCGCTCCCGAGGCATTTTGAAGCTGATATGTCATCCTACTTTTATCATGACAGCTCCCACTGAGACTGGTAGCTCGAAAATGCACATGGGCTCGTACAGATCCTCTTCCATTGTAACAGCAGGGACTGAGGTGTTCAACGCTGCAATGACAAATTGAACTTTACATAGCACTGTATGATGGGGTTGTGCTAGTATAAAATGGTAAATAACAGGCTGTAAACCTGCAGGTGAGGAGAAGATAACTCCTCTGCGGGTCTCAGAGATTAGGTACCAGCCATGCCACTGTGCAAGGAAATCTTGAGTTCCCAGGCAGCCTTCAGTGAGCTGGAGTTTGAGACTGACAGAGGGCTGAAGTCTCCTTATGTTCGTCCCTGTCCTCACATTCACACTAAGCAAGTGCATTTCACACAGCCTAGATGCCATTGTGACATAAAATCCCCTATACAGCCATGTCATTAGAAATGAAATGAAAGAAAAAAAGCCTCAGTATGAGATACAAAGAAGAAATAATAGGTACTGTGGAGAGTCTTAGCTCTTTCTTAATCTTGTCCTGAGTCTTAGATTTATTTTCCCAAACAAACAGCATTAGCACAAATGTTTAACACTTTCACTTCAATGACATCAGAAAATAAAAAAGTATGTTGGATAAAAGTACTCAAACCGTTATACTTACTCAGATTGTTTTTCATTGTATTTTTAGGGATGGATGCTGTAAACAATTACCGTGTTATTTTTTGGAACGCCGGCTCAGGAGGGCTTCCTCCAAATGAAACCACTTTTGCCAAAATACTGCAGCAGCATGGCTACAGCACAGGACTGATAGGTATGGGGGCACTCCTCTCCTGAAGATGTTCTTGAATGTGTTTCACCTGCACATCTCAGTCAAACCGTTTGTTTTAGTTAGTAACTGCTCATACTTCAGTTGTAGTATTTTTATTTCCTAATTAAGAATAATATGTAAAAAGTAATTCTGACAAAAAAGTACCTCTCTTAAAAGAACAAGCATATGATAAAGAGGACAGTATTTACCATGGACTCTCCTTCAAGCACAGCTGTGGTTATTAAAACACATAATGGAAACATGTTATTAGTTCCTGAATATTTTTGTATCAAGTATAAGAAACCTATTCCAATACTATTTCATTTAAAAAAAAAGTAAAAATATGAATGCCATTTAAATATGCATGACAACATTTTACACAGTTCAGAGCAGATTCATAGCAAAAGGGAACAGCTGCTACTTAAAACATTAGAGAGAGTTAATAGTATCACAAGATTGAGCCTTTCAGAAACAGAAACAAAGCAATTATTTTTTTCTTCAGTCACAGCATGCAACTGTAGTTCACCAAGATTTCAATACAGCCCAAAACCACTGCCTTCTTTAGCATCAATGTGAATTTCATTTTTCTCTATGTTTTATAGCGCTATTTTTTTAATACAGTTGTAACTTTTGGTCATGATCTTGTTTCAAATGATTATTTATCTTAGATGTGTCACAGTTCCACAGGCTGACAAAGCACAAACGTTGCTGGCTGATTTTAAAGCTCTTTGCCTTACCTCATCTGAGCACATAAAATGTCCAAATCCAAAATCTGTATCTGCCACATAAAAATATTAGCTGCACAAACCAACTGAATGTATTAATAAAAGTTCCTGCAGAAATACATTTGTATTCATTCAACAGAATAAATCTAAACCACACAGGAAAAAACTAAAAGAAGCCTTCCAAGCACTTTAAATTCTACATTGCTGAGGCTCCATCTCCTGTTAGTTTTGTGGTGATATTATTTTAGTTGTTTTAATCAGCTCATAAAACAGACCATGCATGTTTCATCTTGGCTTCAGCATGTTATCGCTAGCAAAACAATCAGATTTGTCTCCACTCTCCCCAGGGAATTGCCCTGCAGGGGAGTTGTGCTGCCTGCCTCCTAGAAGCAAAACAAACAGGCATTTTCCCTGTGGGCATCTCAGCTTGACTCGCACTACAGATGCCAAAAACATCACTTAGATTAACCAGATTGACAGACCCTGATTAATTGCACCGTGGGGGATGATGGAAAGCACCAATGATAAGTGACACACAAACACCCACAATAACTTTACATTCAAGCCATGAAGCAAAAAATCTTAACACAACATCTACTTATGTCACCACAGCTGAATGAGCACTAAGTAGTCTCACCTGAATTGTTTATGATTATTTTGCCCTGAGCACAACCAGTTTAATTGCAAATTTAAATCCTATTAATAACCTGCAGCTTGAGGTGATAATGAGATTTTTTATTGGGAAATGCTTTGAAGGTACTCTATAGTCAGAAAACCAATGCTGTACAACTTAGGCCCTCAGAGATTAATTTATCTTAATTATACACTTAGTTTAGCTTCTGGAGATTTGATTCTTTTCTAACATGTCAGAAATTTTTATCGACCATGGCTGGGGATTTAGGTGTAGGAGTGCAGCTGAATTCCAAAGAAACTATAGCTGCACCCATGTTTATGACCAATGCATTTATGTATTGATTACAAACCTGTTTCATTCTATAGCTGGCTCTAAATTTTGTCAAGAAGTAAACTGCATAGAGATTTTAGCTAAAAGCGATTCATCCACCTACAATAGAACTTCCATTCTTTCTTTATATTAACAGCTGGAAAGCAGCAATTTTTCTTGTCTGAGGCAGTTTTTCCACTACTATTGGATGCACTGCAGTTCTATTGAAACCTACTCAGGGTTGGCTGCTAGTATATGTATTGGTAATATAATGAACTATTTGTCGAGGATAACATCATCCTGTAAGTGCACAGCTCCTCACTCCACAATAAGAATTAGTTTCAAATTAGTTTTCAAGTAAAATTCTCAATGTCCATGTTGATCTGGTGTCCAAGATCTGCATAAAATGCAGATAGACCTCTGATGAGTGGTAGATTTTGTTCACTCGATTCAGACATTCACAAACCTCAGTGTTTGAACCAAATGAGCACACTTGCTGTTGTGTACATTGTCACCATGTAAGTGACAAAGTGCCTAGCCAGTCTTTGAATAGACTGGAGGGGAAGGAAAAGCATGGTTTGATGTGCCATTCATCATAATAGCTCGTATGTTCATAATAAAAGAACAAACTGTGTTACTAAAGGTCAAGGTATGTTCCTTCTGACATATGAAGACTTCAGCATTTAAAAGAAGTAGGCTTTAACTTTTTAAAATTCAATTACATACAAATGTATGGAATACATACAAATAAGTGGAAAATATATTTATAAAACAAAGTCTTTTATTCTCATTCAGTATATGGAGATATAATGATCATAAGAGTTACTCACACATTTACAGATTCATGGGAAATCCTGAGTTTCTGGATCCGATGGTTTGTCTGGCAGTCACCTGAGCTGCCAGTTTGACTGCTCTATCCATATCTCCCCTTATCAATCTGGCACCAGCACTGTGTTGCCGTAGTCCTGTCATCAAGCTCTTCAAAACCTTACAGAAACAAGCCTGCATAGCATTTTGAAGGTAAAGGGACAACTAAACAAAGCTATTTTACCCTGTGGTTACAAAAGGACAGCTTCCCCCTATTTGATACCTGACAGGTGACCAGGAAGCCCACACATTTCTGCTGTTTTGAATTTTCCTTAGTTTCTAGCTCCCTTTACAGTACTTTTTTAAATATATATTTTTGATCAAAGCTACAGGGCATGAATATGTGTATGGAGCACAAGTAACTTCGTTGGAAATTTATAACTTGTAGAGGTTTACTTCCATCAATTCCATTATGTTACACTATATTACTCAGTATATTTCTATGTAGGATGAAAAAGTTATCACAGGTAGAAAACAACCAACCATTTTTTGAGAAATGTTTTGTATAAGGAAAATTCCATTCTGTTGTCTCTTTATATTTTAATAATCTCTGTTTTCAGGGAAGTGGCATCAAGGTGTTAACTGTGAATCCCATGATGACCATTGCCATCACCCTTTGAAACACGGATTTGACTATTTTTATGGGATGCCCTTTACGCTAATAAGTGACTGTCAGCCAACCGAAACACCAGAGATGGACAGAGCCTTTAGAAGGAAACTCTGGCTTTCCACCCAAATGATTGGCCTCATTACACTCACTGCTGTCCTTGGACAACTGACTGGCTTGATTTCAGTCCACTGGAAAGTACTGACCTGCCTTGCTGGATTTAGTCTCCTGTTCTTCATATCCTGGTTCTCAAGCTATGGATTTGTACGTTACTGGAACTGCATTATGATGAGAAACCATGGAATTACTGAGCAGCCAATGGTGACAGGCAGAACTACATCCCTTATCTTGAGAGAGTCCATTTCATTTATTGAAAGGTGAAGTGGGCTTCCTATGATCACAAATTTTCTGGTTCTTGTGCATTTTGCAGCTTTTAAACAGCACTATCCTGTTTCATGGCTTCATAATTTTTTATAATTTTTTATAATTTTTACAAATTATAATATTTGTAAAAAATAATGTAAATTATTTTTGTAATCCTATAATGATGTAGGAGTATAATTAATAATATTTTTATTAATTTTAAATCATATCAATAATTATCTATATTTTTTAAAGCTGCTGCTTAAGGATGCCTCTTATTCCTAGCTTCACTAAAGCTGATAATATTTCCCAATTTCCATGGGTTGTATTGAATATTTCTTGGCTATATTTAAGAAATATATATACCTATCAATGAGACCAACATTGCAGCTTTAAGGAGAAGCAGGTGATGTCAGAAATGTGTGTGTGGGCCTGGAAGGAGAGGCAGAGCTGTGGTGTAGCCTTATCATATGGACTGATAAGTGGGGAACAGCTGGCAGGAGATGAACCTGTTGCCTTCACTTGGTGCTTTGCAACAGCAGAAAGTGGAGATTCAATCTGGAAGTTTCGTATCTATGATTCAGGGTAGAAAAAGGATAATTTTATATAGGCCCAACATTATACTATCAACAGATCCTAATCACTGGGTTATAATATTTTACAAAGTCAGTTGTTTCTGAAGGGATTGTTGAAATATCTATACACAAGTAATACCATTTTTCATTACAACAGACATTGTTTTCATTACAGCAATATGCATTGAGAACCTACCTTCCTAATAACATAGTGTTGATTTCTGTTTTGTAGAAATAAGCACAAGCCATTCCTCCTCTTTCTTTCCTTTTTGCATTCCCACACCCCTCTACTCACCACAGAGAAATTTCTTGGGAGGAGCAGACATGGTTTATATGGAGACAATGTAGAGGAGATGGACTGGATGGTGGGTAAGTCACCATAGCATATAACAATGTCTCCACCTGTCTAATACCTTGGCCTAAATAGGTAATAAAAACACAGTTGTTATTAGAAGAACAAGGAAGGTAATTAAAAGCAAGTAGAAAAAAGTCCTAAGCTTTTCGTGAACATCAGTCAATCTTGTGTGAGCGCTGTTGACTTATAGTGTTGGCTTTTTACTTTCTCCAGACTTGGACCAAATGCATCTTTCTGTTCACTCCTTTTTTTTTTTTTTTTTTTGTCATGTTGTTACACGAACTTCAATTTTTC
>VZRL01005927.1:2389340-2410052 GCA_013397895.1 Origma solitaria
TATAATTATTTTGTTTTCCATGATTACTAAAGACCAGGTAATTTCAGTCTCTTATGGTCATTTCTAAGTAGTATGCATCAGAAGATGATAAAATAAACAAGCAAATTATTCCAGATGAAAAACAGCAGGCTATTTATTTGTGTCTGCTGCAGTAAGCAGAGTACTGAATATTTTTCAGCCACAATTATAAATCCAGAAATGTTAATCAGTGTTAACTGGTATGCCCCCCACTCAGATTAGATTCATGTTACTATTCAGCCTGGTTTTTTTGGAGGGGAAAGAGAATTATTAATCATTCAGTCACGATGGACGAAGAGTACCATTTGCAAAAGAAGTAAGAGTCAGGTACACATACAGGAAGAATTTGGTTTCAAACCTAACTGTCAAACACTTACACACCACAAATATAACTAAAAATGTCAGAAACAGCTCAAGAATTACTTTTAAATTTAAAGGAACTTTGTTATTAATGTATATTATATCCATGTGGTAATGTAATGCAAATCCTAACTGTGGTCTAGATAATACAAGTTAAGGGTATTCTTATGCTTTTTCCACATTTTTCATGATGGCCACCACTGATGCAGAATCTAACATTCTGGGGCCTTGGATCACACTTTCTCTTCATATTTTTACAGCATGTGGTGGTTTTGCCCTCTGCAATACAGACTTCCTATCTGTGACTGCGGTTCTTGCACTTCTTGTTAAAATACCAAAACCAAAGCGGTTACAATACGTCACAAATTTTCTGTGCTTTTAGAGACAATAAAATCATAACTAAAAATATCAATCTTAAAAAATATTAAACAATGAGCAGCCTAACATAGGTAAGAAATTAAGAAATTACATTGGTAAATGTTTACAAGTCAGAGGTTAAAATTTATGTAGTATGAGGGATGTTTTTTCTTTTTAATATACACATATTCTTGTGTTTACAGGCCGGGTTCTAGATGCTATTGACAAGGAAGGCTTGAAAGATACTACACTCATTTACTTTGCCTCTGATCATGGTGGATGGCTGGAAAGACAAGAAGGAGAAAGGCAGCTGGGTGGCTGGAATGGCATATACAGAGGTGAGAGCTGTCAGGGACTGTGACAAGCCAGCAAAAACCAGTAAAGAATTTAGGACACCCCTAAGGCTTAGATAAGATTGTACACTCAAGGAGTAACACTGGTTTATGGCCAAGAAGCAAATAGGCCTCATTATAATCAGGCATGTAACAGTGTATCAAATTCTAACCTGGGCAGGTGTTCTTTATAAGCATGACTTCTCTAATTGTTGGGGGACAGGTCTGCTGAACACACTTTCACAGATGCTGAGTAGGAGTTTAGCAGCAAAAACAAGGACTCAAAGAAGGCTCATCAAGGTAACATGATAATACAATAAAATTTGTGTAAAATTTATCTTTGTTTTAAATAAAACTTACTTTTTTTTTTTTAATGAAAGGTGGAAAAGCTATGGGAGGATGGGAAGGAGGAATCCGTGTCCCAGGGATATTTAGATGGCCAGGAGTGTTACCTGCAGGCACAGTTATTGATGAACCTACAAGCCTTATGGATATTTATCCTACAGTAGTTCATTTGGCTGGAGGAGCAGTGCCTCAGGACAGGTACAAACAAAAGTATCTTTATTTCTCCTTCTTTCCCAAAAAAAATGGAAAATCTAGTTTGGAAACAAATTCTGAGTGTGATGTTTTCTTCTTCAGTCCTGCTGCTTTTCTAGACACATCAATGTCTAGGAACTCAGTCACCTCTTCCCTACATTTGAGATTCAGTCCCTTCTGATTGTCTTCTGCAATCCTCTTTCTTGTCCAGAGTTGTCAGTTCCAGCAAGAGGTGTGCAGAAGGAGCACAATCCTGTTCAGCTCAGCTCAGCCTTGTGGTCTCTGTTTTTCCTGCTAGGGTAATCGACGGCCGGGACCTGCTGCCTTTGCTGCGAGGAACGGTGACGCGCTCCGAGCACGAGTTCCTGTTTCACTACTGCGGCGTTCACTTACACGCTGTGCGGTGGCACCAGAAGGACAGTGAGTACAGAGCTTCTTCCCAAAGAACTTTGTTCAGCCTACAGGAAGGCACATTGGTCTAACACATCTTTTTTCTGGGATTGCATCTTTCCAAGCACTTACAGATGTAAAGGCGGTAAAGATCATACTAGCACTGCCTGTATTGTACACCAGGAGAAATTACAATACTACATTAACTAATAAGTGTAGAGATGATTTGTATCCAGAAATGAAGTCTAGAAAAACTTTCACTCTTCCTTGTGATAACTGACACTGTTATAAGCAGCCTTCTGTGATCCTTTCTCTCCTGCCAGCTGGAGCAGTTTGGAAGGCTCATTATGTGACTCCCATCTTCAGTCCTCCTGGAGCTGGAGCTTGTTACAACACAGGATTTTGCCCATGCTTTGGGGAAGGCGTGACCCATCATGACCCTCCATTGCTATTTGAGCTCTCACAAGACCCTTCTGAAGCCAAACCCCTCTCACCTGACACAGAGCCCCTCTTTGACACGGTCATAAGGAGGATTGGCAGAGCCATAGAGGAGCATCGCAGGACACTGACTCCAGTGCCGGAGCAGCTCTCTGTGTCCAACGTGGTGTGGAAGCCGTGGCTGCAGCCATGCTGTGGGATGTTCCCATTCTGTTGGTGTGATAAGGAAGGTGATGATAAACTTGTTGACCTATAAAGGATAGAACCTAATACTTTCTCAAAAATGTATTTAGATTAAGAGTGTTTCCTTTGGGGTGTTGACCCATGAGTCATTTTTTCTCTAAATTGAGCCTCTATAAAGTAATTGTTCCAGTGAATGGCACAGTATTTAGTAAAGGTAGCTTTAAGCTGGACATTCTCAGGGAAGGATCAAGATAAAATTATCTGAAGACCATGTTTTTACTTGCATCTGCTGACAATTGAATAAAAAGTTCATATGCACGGAAGCAAGCCAAGATTAGAGCTGTACAAGTAATGATATATGTTTTGATTATTGTGAATGTACACTCAGAAGCTTTGCTTTGGTTTTTTGTGCTGAATTTCTAAGTCATTCTTAGCCTGAGGTCCTCCTTAATTTTGTTATCCTTATCTTCCTGTCTTTTTGTTATCCTGGCAATGCATAAGGCGACCCTATAACAAATTTTTGAGGACTATTGCTTCCAAAACAATTAGAAAATAATCTTGCCTGCAGATTCCTCATGGAATTTTTCTTAGGAGAGGCTTTTTTCTTTCCTTGTATCTAGTGACACCAGCAGCAGTGATGATGGCAGCTGATTGGCCTGGGCAAGGTATAAAGCTTGGAAACATAACAAGCGGGGCAGTGGCTGTCTGCGCTCTCTGAGAAGGGTGGGACTCCTCTGGTTGGAGTCAGCCTCTTTTAATGGAGAGGATTTTCCTTTTCCAAACTTCCCTTTGCACCCAGCTCCCTAAACAGCACTGGCAAGGGCCTTTTGGCACTCTGGCCACAGCAGTGCCACACAATTACCAGCTCAGTCATTTGTACTGCACAAGTTACCGTGCTGCCTGCATCTCAGTCATAAACTGTTTCCTGCTGAAAAGTAACAAATTCAGAAAAGACTCTTTGAAAAATGGCAAATACTGACTAGGAAAACAAGCAATCATTTGCTATGAGAAAAAAGAAATGCAGAATTAAGGTATTTTTTTGCTTCACAATTTACATTTTCACTCCACCAAAGAGCTAGAATTACTTAGGTCTATCACTTTGCTTTTGTGCTTTCTTTTGCTGCAGTTTTTTCCTTTTCTGTGTTAAAATAGGTGTTGCTATTTAAGTGGCCTTGCAGGTAATGTTTTTCTTTGTAGAGTAGTAAATACATCTGTTCACACAGATATGTTTACACTGGTGTATCTGAATATGTAGGCATCTGAGAACATAATTTGCCCATTTGTTTTACTTCACTGTTTTTAACTGTTCTTCTAACTACTGTGTTAGGGCCAATTTTTCTTGTTCATCTTCTCTGGTAAACATCTGGTTTATTTTGATTTTATTTCCTCTTCATTTCCCACAATTCAGTCACCAGGAAATCTGCAGGTAAACAAAGCCCTACAGTTTAAAAGCAAAGTTTTATTTTATACTGTGACTTCACGCATTTCACAGACTGTTATAATTCAACCAGATACTCCATCAGTGCTATTGATGAGAAAAATGCTCAGTCTTACTGTGAAAAATTCAAGAGATTCAGTAAATCCATCGCTTTCGCGTGTTCTGATTGCTGCTACTTCCTCCATTGTTAAAAGCATGTTAAAAGCATGTCTGCTTTTTTTTCCTCATTTGAGTGTATTCTGTTTAACTGGGTCTTTCTTGGAGAGATTTAAAAGTCTTTTCACATTCAATATGAAGTGTTTTCTTTACATGAAATTACTGTAATAAGACTGGCATTTTTCAATTTTCTCAGTCATTTTCCAAGATACCACTTCCATTTTCAATCTAGTTTAGTATCTGGGATTTTATATCCTTTCAATTTTTCAACACTTTTAAAAATGTATAATACCTGTGAATATGAGTGAACCAGTTTTTCTTGCACTGGAATACTTCATTGCACTGTAGGATATCCATTTAGGAGCTAGAGAGTACTGGAAAACATCTGAGCTAGGATTTATCCTAGACACTGGTGTTGGTACATGAAAGCACAGTGATCATGTCCTGCTGATCTCCAAAATGCCACAACATCAACAAACATTCAGGGTTTAGTAGAATGGACATAATATTTGGAATGATGCCAGGCAATAATAAAGGCTGCCTTGACAAAAACATATTTGGAAATATCCTAACTGCCAAATACTAATCAGCTGGTTCACCTTTTTTTGTTTTTTCTACTTGATTGATGGGCTACAATTTCAGTGCAAATCATCTGCTAAGACTGATTTTTTCTGCTTAGTCACAACACAGTTTTCATCTAGCTGATTTATGCTGGTCATAGCCTAAGATGACGTAGACAGTGTTTAAGACTGGATTTCAAGAACATCTTATAAAACCCCTAAGACCTAAATTTGGATACTGAAAATGTTTTCAAACACAGTAGAAAGCAACATCTGAGCATGAAAATTAAGCTGTTAAAAACATAATTATCTCTTTTCTTTTAAAAATTTGACATATTTGTCTGTTTTACTTAAAGAAGATCTGTGAAGCAGAAGAAGCAAGAAAAGAAAATTTCTAAGTAGCATTTAATTTTTTTTTTCCACAATAGAATAGGAGGAATATTTTTAATCTGGTTTTGAACTCTCCTGGACACACATTTTTCAAATGCTTCAGGTTGACTTCAGCATGTAATCACCAAAAAGATCACAGTTTTCAGTATTTCAAGCTAAGGTTCTGTGGACACCATGGTGGAACATTCTGATAATTTGTCAAGCTTCACAGATTAGCAGTTTTGTCCCTGCATGTACAAGTTGGTATCTGTGACACCTACACTTGAGCACTATCTCAAACAAGACTGTGCTGTTAAATAACATCTCAGGGACAAATCAAAATATCAGTAATTAATGGCAGTACCTGGAAATGTCAAAATTAGGATTATATATTAAAAAAACTCTCACAGCATCTGTCAGTACCATGAATGGACACAACGTGGCCTCATAATTTCCACTATGTGTCACATCATCACACAATATTTTATAACCAAGCATTTTTATCCTATCTAAAAGTAGCAATTACAAGTTATTATTATATAAATTACTAGTCATATATAAAAAACAAGCACCTACTTGTCCTTTTTCAGGACTTGTCCTTTTCAGGATTTGACTTCAGTTAGCATTGTTTTCTCATTGGGGCTTCACTGTTTTTCTCTCATACACTTTAGTGCCACTCACAGTTTGTTGATTTTTTTTTAAATAAAGGATTTTACTAATCTCAGCAGAAGACTGGGATATTTGCAAAATTCAAACATACGAGCCAGTTACAGAGATGACTTTCTGCCATTATACAGTTCATTTATTTCTTACTAGTCATTGTTACAATTAATGAACTATTTATAACACAAAATTGAAAAGGCAAAATTGCAAGTATTTTTAAAAATGCAGATTCATTTTATATGAAAGAAAGTGAGAAAACAACGAAAAAATGTTGATAACCAGAAGATATGGAAGTTGATTAATTTCACCCTACTTCAGTTTTTCTCTGGAGTCCACACAAAAGATGTTGGTAACAAAGAGTGCTTTAAAAACATCACATCACTTTACCATGCTTGTGATTATGTCAGATGGCCAGAGACACAAGATGGAAGAGCCTTTCTAGCTGGATAGAGTGAATTTCCACAGATGCGAAAGTTGGGAATGGTGTGATTAGACCCACACTGGAGTAAAAAAAAGGGTCACACCCAAATCCCTACTTTCTTCACTGTGTCTTTGCAGAGTGGATCCTTTCCTTGAAGCCTTGTCTTGGTTTGTAATCCAGGAATTTTCTTCTGCCTCTTGAATTATGCCATTTCTACCCAGTTCTTTTCAATTCCTGCAAAAAAAGAAAAAAAAAAAAAAATAGAATCTTTCTCTTCATATGTCTGAAGCTTCCCTTTAATATCTTCTCCCTAATGCATGCCAGCATCCTACTCTCCTCAAGAGTGTTTAACTTGACCGGAAGCACCATTCCTTCTGCTCTCATTTCTTTGCCCTACTCTATGGCTTTTCCCAGGTACTAACTACTTTTTTGGGCAGAAGTTCTTAAGGAAAATGTTGCAGTAACAATTGTTATATGCCGGTAATATTTAAGACCCTAATGCTCCCCTTGATTCTCGTACACCGCACCCACCGATGATGCTGTGAATACCATTGTAATTATCAAGATCTAGTTAGTAAATTCTGTTTCCTCCTTCTTGCCATAGTATTTTTTATTAATATTTATTTTGGCCTCTGAGCAAGAATATGTCTACACCAAGAACCTCTCTCCTGTTTTCTGCCTTTCTTTGAATAAAGCCCTTATTCAATGTATTACAGCATAAAACCTTTATATCATCTTTTTAAACCAGCATAAGCACACACAGCCCATAAAAAGAGGGGTCCAGTGCCCCCATGGGACTGGAAAGATTCATGGCATACACGTCTATTAGTGCTGGCACAGGAGAGAACTCACAAAGAGAGGAACTATAGTAACATACAGGGGAATTAGCTAGGCTGCCAGAACGGGCATGCACACACCAATGTGACAACACGGTGATGGATTTTCTCTGATCTCAAGGGAACTGGTTGGCTCATTCTCTACATCAGCCAGGGCTCTCCCACTTCCATCCTCAGGGTGGTTCTCCACGTGGTGTGCTGTAGCCAACAGTCTCACCGCCTGCAGTTTATGAGCTTTCCCTCAGTTGCTGCTAAAGCTCTTCAATTTCCTTTGGAAATTACAGCCACTGGATTTCCATCTGCTTTAGCACAGCTCTTCCTCACTGCACGCTTGTTACCAGGGGAAGGCAGGGCAGCCCTCACCTGCAGCAAGCAGGATGAAGTAAATGCCCTTGCCCGGCTTTTTAAAGGAGACCGACACCTGCCAATTACTCTGATATGACGATATGAGCCATGGTTTTGATAACCCCTCCTTGGAAGCAAAGATCAGAAAGCCTGAGGTGAAGAGGCAAGTGAGAACCAAGCCCTGCAGTGAGAGCATGGAGTAAGTAAAAGATTAGGGGACTGTTTAGATTTTGGGTTGTTTGGGTTTCTTTTTCTTTTGGTTGGGTTGCTTTGCTTTGTTAAAAAACCAAAACAAAACCAAAAAATCCCATCCTCCCGCCACACCCCAAAATAAACCAAACCTTGCCTATGTTTTTCCTTTGGAGATAACTTTTTTCCCTCCCTTAGAGCAGAGCTGAGCCATCTTTTGGGCAAGGGATGAATTTCCGATCAATTGACACCAATCCCTGGAACCTTGGGGCTAGGGGTGGGACATCCACCAGAGCCAGCACTTTCCCAGGCAGATTCCACTCCACTCCCCATGAGGCAGTGCTGGGAAGCTGCGCTGGAGCAGCGAGCTCTGCCCTGCAGGGCTGTGCTCTCCTGGGGGAGGCAGCCTCCAGCCTCTTGCTCTCTCCCACCCTCCTCTGCCAAGCTCTCAGCCTCCACCTGCCACTGGAGCCGGTCCAGTAGGTCATCAATAGCAAAAACAATGTGTGATGAGGGCTGCAGTGTGTGATGGGGAAGCAGCAGAGTACAATAATTAACAAACTGTGCTTTCCCTTTTTAGTGTTTCAAACCAAACCTCAGTTTTTGGAGGATTATGATTATTATTATTACTACTACTACTACTGTGACTTCGTAGGGATGAACACAAAGCAGGATTTGCTTCCCTGTGTTCACTGTTCCTCTAGCAGCCATGCCCCTAGGTGCTGTTCTTTTTAATCTCATTTCCCTGCCTTCTTTCTGTCTCTGATTTTCCGGCATAGTGCACTGCTCTTGTCCTGGCTGTAAGGAAATTTGTGCATTCCTAGGTGAGTAGTCTGAAGCCACAAGGCACAATTAGATTGTTTAAACCATGGACTGCTAATCATAATGTAAGAATGCACAAGGTAATTTACAGCCTAGGGCCAGACCATCCCCTATGCTGTTGTTCTGAAGGCAGGGTGCTGCTGTGCAGCAGCCTGGTCAGAAGAGGGTGGCCATAATAAATTAAAAAATTTGGGTTACTCACCACAAGAGTATTGCTTACTGACAATGCACAAAGCTAAGTGGTAATATAATCATGGTACCAAACAGCAAGTATTGATATTTTCTAGGCCACTAAAAACTGTATCCCCCCAGTGAGCACAGTTGCAGCTGGTTCCCCAAGAGTGCAGAATGGAAAAAAAAAAAATTAGGCTTCCTGATAATCCTCCTATCTTTCTTGCAAGGGCATCCCTTGTATTTTGTTTGATGAACAGCACCTGTTTCTGGCTCACCAGCTGCAAGCACTGAGAAAGTGACTGTGCTCACACCAGCTGGGAGTTTTAAATTTCTTCTTTCTCTCTTTCCCCCCTTGTTGCCTCTCCTCTCCTGAACATCTGTAAGCCTAGAAGCTATGGAAAAAAGGGGTCAACAGGGTGTAACAATATGTGGCATATGGTATGTTGAATATCCTTCATCCATAGCCATAATGCAATAGGAAGTTAGCGTTTTTAATTACATTTTAATATACTGTTTAATGAGATGAAGCTGTTCTGTAGCATGCTTTTATACAAGGTGGAAAACAAGCGTTTATTTTCAGCCAACAGCTAAGCAGAAAAAGACTTTTGTAAATAACCTGTAAATATTTCTATATACATAATAATTATAACTCTCTTATTTAAATATAAAAGAAAGTTGAAGAGTTTGGGGTTTTACTCCAGTTTTGCCACAGTATGCAAATTATTTCTTTCATTATCTGAAGTTAGACAAAATAAACAAGAAGGCTTTTACCCTGTTTGTCGCTGTTATAACTTAGTAGTAGAGCATACAAAAATCCCTCAACAACTGAAACTTTGCTCCTGGATAGCTGAATTCCCATAGCCACTGGTTAATTATTTACAACTGGGAGTGCACAGTCACATTTACAGACAGGTCTGTTTGCCTGTTAGAGGTGATGGTTACTTATTCATTCAAAAGCACATTTCTGTACATAAGACCTTTGCATGAAAATGGTGAATCCTGAAAGGATTTGCAGAAGCTCTATCAGTCTGTGATAGAGATTTTGTTGTTGCCCCATATCTTGCAAAATTAGTACATATTGCAATAACTGTGTCCATCTGAAAATATCAATCTAGGAATAGGTTTTAAGGCTATTGGTAAGCAATATTTACTAGGCATATTTATGAAAATTCTGGTATGTATGTGTAAAAATGTAAATTCTGGGGTTTTTTGCAGCAGGTATTTATTATAGTTGATGCAGGTGTGGGGCCTGATTGGCCTCTTAGAATAGCAGTAGGGGAGACGGTTTCAAGTTCAAGTATCCTTGATTTGGAGGGGGGAGGTTGTTTAGATTTTTCCACTTCCCTTCCGAATTTAATTAAAACAGTTTTGCTTACTGAAGACAAAATACTCAAAAATGACAGTGCAACATAACCTGGATTTTCATAGAATTTATGGAACAGGAAATACCAGTTGTTCTCAGGTCTTGGAGGTTTTTGATACATATTGAAATCTATGACACTGATTCAAGATGTAAATTCCCGAGCCAAATGAATGAGAGTGTTTTTTGGACTATAGATAACTACAGTCACCAAGGCTGCAGTAGCCTTATTGGGGTTGTTGAGATGGATAAAGTGAAACCATTATAACTCTGTTCCCCCGCTTCCCTACAAAAATGTGACTGGCAAATATAGTTTCCCATCAGTCTCCAACACGTATGAGTCATTTATATATAAAGTAATTTTTATGTGTTTCAGGAGGTGTGTTATAATGGCACTGAGCTCATGTTTGCTCTGGAACACGTTTGGCCTCAGTGCAGCTATGGACTCTAAACCCAATATACTTCTGTTCCTGGCTGATGATCTTGGAATTGGAGATATAGGTTGTTATGGGAACCATTCCATAAGGTAAAAGATCTCTCAGTACAATATATTTGACATGAAACCCTTATTCTGGGGAATTAAGCCTAGTTATTAAAAAAAAAAAATGTTCTTAATCTCTTAATTCAGGACTCTAGTAATAGTGTGTTTAAGTACTTATATATATTCACATATTAATGGGGCCTAAACAGTGTACAGTGAAAGAAAAAAGGCATAATATTTTCATTTTGTTTTTAAGTTCATTCTGGGAATCCTTTGCCCCTGCAATGTGCTAACTCTCTAGCCACTTGTTCTCATATTACAGTTACTATTTTCTCTCCTCCTCCTGAATGAATTTCTTTGTTCCTTTTCATGCATAGCTAAGCCTTGCACTATCCACCCAGTTCTTTTCCAGAATCCCTGATACACTTGTTTGCTGCCTTCTCCAAAACACTCCAATCCAGAATTATGTGGACTGACCCACATGAGTTATTATATGATCGTGCCTTAAAAGCTAGTGATTACATTCCTTCAAAACTAAAGAAGCAAAGTAGAAGGGAATATGCATCAGGCACATCGTAGAAGCCTCCACCTGTGTCCTCCAAGTGGAGCACAGACATTTTGCTAGCATGCTCTGGGTGCATGTGTCTCACACGGTGTTGGTGGGGTTGTGCAGAGATGTGGGAAGGTGCTTATGAAACTCTGCTGTCCCCCTCTGCTAGTGGTGAAGATGGGTCAAGTCTCTTTCACCTTTTGTGGTGATGTGGTTTGCTCATCTGGGAGAGCTGGGCTCCCATGCAAATGTAACTGCATAAAGATATCAAGCTATTATGAAATAAATAGCATGTTTTAAAAACATGGAACAGCAGTCTTGGTTACAAGAGCTCCATACACCCTGGGAGTTTCTTTGGCTCAGTGAACTCTAAAATTTAAGGTCCAAACATTCTGGCAAAAATGATCTGTTAAAAGTAATGGAATAGAAAAATAACAACCTTTCTTAAATAATTCTTTCTAGTTTAGTTTTATTTTGAAACTAAACAGTTCCAACAACATTTAGGGTTTTTCGCAGGGTTGACAGCTCCATTCTAAGACTGTGTCCCAAGAATGGATTCTCCAGTGGCTACAACCACTTAACCCACTGTGTCAAACCTGTTACTATACCAGCCTACCAGTCCTGGAGTAGAAAAAAGATTTTTTTTTCTCTTTTTTTCTTTCATTTTTTATTTTGAGGAACTGTTCAAAAACTTTAGTTTTTTACATTTTATTTTAACAAGTTTCAGTTCACCTTGCTTCTTTTAAACTCAAAACTGTTTTTTAGGACCCCAAACATTGACCGCTTGGCAAGAGAAGGAGTGAAGCTTACTCAGCACATTGCTGCAGCTTCGCTTTGCACTCCGAGCAGAGCAGCTTTCCTCACTGGAAGATACCCCATTAGATCAGGTTTGGCCCATTTCGAATTATACATTTCTGTGCATGCTTCTGAGGAAATACAATAAGTTTTGGAATAGGAGAACTGAGCTATTTGCTTGGCCTGAGACAGAAAATACACTGCTAGCTGCTCAAGCCTTCTGTAAGGGACTTCTGAATGGGAAACACTGTCTTAGCAGCTGACAGATTCAGCCTTGCATTATAGGATGCAGGAGATATAAATGATGAAAATAAATAGGTATGGAGAAATGCCAACAGCAGTGATGCCTGTCACTTCCATACTGCAACATAGCCTGAGTTACAAACTGCCAGAATTCCTCTTGATGGTCATGGTCAGAGGTAAGGGGATAAAACCGGGTTCCAAAAGAAATGAGCAGGTTCATTGTGAATATAGTGCAGAAAGTCACAAAATTCCCATGAAAATGGAGATTGGATCCATTCCCCGCCTTTCTAAGGTGCCTTATGGAGGACTTAATAAATATGTCTCTTCACTTGAGACAATTTAAGGGGAACATTCTAAAATTAGTTTTCCCCTTTTGTTTTAACCAATCCCTTTCCACCAATAAGAAGAAAGGGAAAATGTGTAGCTATAAATGAAAAAATAACAGTTCACTAACAAAGAGAAATTTAAAATGACGAAGTAACCCCTTCCAAGATGACACCTGAAAGGGGCGACTTCGTGTAAGGAGGCAAAGGGAAAATGGTGTCAACTGTCCCCCTCCATTGCCTCAGCTCTATGGAAAAAGCCAAGGGACAAGAAATAAGTAAGGCAACAGACAGGAAAAATGGCAGGAGAGAAACAAAAAACAAGCTAAGAGGAGCCTCTGCCTTGAGCAAGGACCACGAGGCCAAAGCAGATCTGTCTGAGAGACCCCTGACTTTTAAAAGCACCCTGGCAGCACTCCGGCCCTGTTTCTGGAAGCAATGCCGGGTCTTAAAGAGATGGTAGTATTTCAGGGGACACGTACATATGGAATATGATGATATTTGGGATTACCCAGGACATCTCTCACTAGGTGCTGTATAGGAAAATTAGATGCCTAATTTTAGAGCCAAGTGAAAATTCAGTGCATAGGTTTGGTCTCCTGCTTAACATGATAGAGCATCCCTCTGAGGTAGGGAAATGCAGCTGTAATCTCTTGGTTTAGATGAAGAGCAGAGACTACCACAGTAACTCAGAGAGGCAGGAAATAAAACCTGCACTGTGCTATCACCATTGATTTATTACCAATTGAGTGGTGAAACCAGGTGCCAACCAATATTTATTTTGAAATACAGCTCTTGACCACCTGAAGTACATAAATCACACTACCGGTAATGTGATGTGACTGCTTAAAACATATGCTTTCTTTTATATCTTGTGAGGAACTGCTGGCTTCGGGTTGAGCTCCCCACACAATAATTGGCAGGAGCAGGCCAGCCTCTGCCAGCAGAAAGAAATGGCCCACAGGACTGACTGGAGCTCTTTCTGTCAGGGATGGCATCCAGCACCAGGTACCGAGCGCTGCAGTGGAATGCAGGGTCAGGAGGGCTCCCTGCTAATGAAACGACATTTGCCAAGCTGCTGCAGCAACAAGGCTACACCACTGGACTGATAGGTAAGGAAAAATGTTTAACACGACCTCGAAGAACGAACTAGTTACATGAAGGGAATTTAGGGATTGTTTTTAGCCCAAAAACATCAGTTAGTCAGGAATACAAAACCTCTCCAAAACGCTGAGGAGGGAAAATGTCCCTCTTCCTTGCAAGAAGACTGAAATGTAATGCAGTCTAGAGTTTTATGATGTTGCTAATGGCTGTACAGGGTACTCAAAACAGGAAGAATTAAGAAGTGCCTTATGATTGTAATGGAGAGCATTTATTTTACTTGGTTTAAAATTTTTCTCAAAGGTTGGTCCACTATGAGAGTTTTGTTAATGCAGGACTGCTCCAAACAAAATAATGTCTTTAAGTATTTCATCTGCCTTTATGAGGCAAGAGGCAGAGAAAAAGAAGAGGATAGAGAGAGAATGCAATAAAGTTTGTACCACAAAGGACTCCATGCAGCATGGGCATCTCACAGATGAGGCACTCTGCGATGGCTGTTTCCTCAGATGAAGCCAAACTACAAAGGTGTCAGGGAAGCACTGCCCCACAACACCTTCCTGTCTTTGACTTTGGTCAAGACCTCAACAGTTTCAAGATCCATCCTTCCTTTGCCAATGTCTCTAAAATCAACTGGCAAAATTTCATTTCCCTTCCATTCAAATTTATTGTGACAGGCACTCCATGATGGATCCCTTCACATAAGCAGGTAGGTAGGGTAAGCACTGTGTCCCTAAAACCAGGTGATTTGGGGTCGGCTGTGCCTAATGCATTGTCATTTTCAAGTGCTGGAAGCAGGTTACTAACTGTAGTCTTCCTGTAATTACTTGGCAATCACATAACTCAGCAAACCACAGGGTCTTTTGATCCGGCACACTTTCGAAGGAGACAACAGCTTCTTTTTATGTTTTGGGAAGGAATAGAGTAAAAGGTTGGTTTACAGCCTTTTCTCTTTTCATATGGAGTAGGGACACGTTTGAGAACTCATCTTGCTGAGTCTGGTGATCAAAATGTTTGTCAACATTGTCCAAAAATTTATTGGATCTTTCAGTTATCTTCTCTATGTTAAAATGAAGTTTGTGAATTGAAACTTTGTAAGGGAGCTTAATTAATCCACTAGCAAGGTAAAGTATCTTAATTCTTTGACCCTCACAAAAATGTAATTAAATTCCCTCCTTATGTGACCTCTGTCACCTCAGTAGCTGAGAATCTCACAAATATACCTGTTTATTGCCTGACCATTTGGGGATCACCCATTATGGCATGATGTTCACCTGGTCAGGCATTGGTTTCACTTAGCATCCTTGCTCGTGAGGAACATGAATCAACACTCTCTGGAAGACTGGAGTAACTCACCTAATTCCCTCACAGATGCTGACAATGTTACCTTGAGCTGCTTCTTTTGAGATGTTCACTACAATGTTTTAATTTCTTTCGTGTTTTAAAACCTTCAGGAAAGTGGCATCAAGGTGTAAACTGTGAATCCTTCAATGATCACTGTCACCATCCTCTCAATCATGGATTTGACTACTTTTATGGAATGCCTTTAACACTTCGAAACAACTGTCAAAATAACAAATCTCTGGATCTGGATCCAGTCCTTCAAGCTAAGTTTTGGTTTTACACTCAGATAATTTTTCTTGCTGTGCTCACTCTCACTGCTGGAAAACTGACTGGTTTGATTCCCATTCGCTGGAAGATAATTGCCTGTTTTACTTTGGTGGGCAGCCTTTTCTTCATTTCTTGGTATTCCAGTTATGGCTTCGTGCAGCATTGGAATTGTATCCTGATGAGGAACCACGATGTCACTGAGCAGCCCATGAGGTTAGACAGGACTGCTGTCCTCATGCTGAAGGAGGCAATATCATTTATCAAAAGGTCTGTAGTCTTTTGTAAAGGAGCTGGGATGTTCTGGGCACTTGGAATAAGATTATTTCTCTCCAGTAACTGTAACTGTATCATGGAAATTGCTTTGAAATTCATATTCCAGTTCGCTATGAGAAACCCAATGCACTTAAAATTTAATTACAGCTGTCTCACATTGGAAGCTACAGCAAATTCAGGTGGATTTTAAAAAATGATACATGACCATCTCACTATGCCCTGTAGACTGTAATTAATATATTTATTCTGAGATTAGGCAGCTTGTTTTTAGACCTCTCTACAAGCCTCGTTTGTGTTCTTATTCATAAACCATAGAAAACACCTAGAAAAATGTGTTAGGTGCATAAAATTATTACATGCTAAAATATAAAAAAAATACTTAAATCTATCTTTATGGATTGAAAAGGAAGGCAAGTAAGGTTGTTCAGTTTCTAGATTCAGGTTCTGCCTGCACAGTTATCTATAATATTTTTATGCAACAAATATATTTCTATGAAACAGGGAAAATAACTATTCTTTTCTTATACTTTGTGAAAATAAACGTAATGAAAATGGTAAGTAGCCGTCTTAAAAAAGACACATGAATATTAAACATGAGACTGTATCCAGTTGCATTTAATTAAAAAACACGAAACTTGAGCATCTGAGTCAGTTAAGCACTGTGCAAATGCTATGCCTCGTTACGCTTTGGAAATTGAAAATAATCTGTCTGAAAAGGATCTTTCTTGTCCACATTTCATGCAAAAAGGAAACTGTTATCTGCTATCACAGAGGACGCACTAGAGTTGAGTACAATCTAGACCCAAAGCCTGTGTCTGTGCATAGATGAATATGGAACCCTTCAAAATACCCTAAGAGCACACAAAAATATATTTGTTTGTTCTTAAGAAACAGGCATGGACCATTCCTCCTCTTCATTTCCTTTTTACACGTTCACACCCCCCTCTTTACCACTGCAAAATTTCTTGGGAAGAGCCATCATGGTTTATATGGAGACAATGTAGAAGAAATGGACTGGATGGTGGGTGAGTATCCTCCATGAAGGATATGTTTCAGACACATACACCTGTGTGTTTTAAAGCAGGAAAACTAATACCTAGAGAAATTTAAGCTATTAAAAACTTCTTATAGGGCATTGTGAAAGATTATTATTGAAACATTGTAAGTCTGGCTTGTTTTTTCCAATTTGTTAACAGAAACCTTTCCATATGTCTTCTTAAATTTAAGGCAAAATTCTGGATTTGCTTGACAAAGAAGGTTTGAGAAATCATACATTCACATACTTTGCCTCCGATCATGGGGGACACTTGGAGGCACAGAATGGATCTGCCCAGCTAGGTGGTTGGAATGGTATTTATAAAGGTAGGAAAAACATTATGACTTAATACAATGGTTAAAATCAGAAACAATTAATTTGTTTGGCTGAAGCTGGAAAGAGCTGAATTTTTAGCTTGAAATATAAGTGACATACAGAGCTGTTTTAATCTTAGACACCTTTTCAGTAATGTTCAAGCATTATTCACATCACTTTGACAAAAGTGATGTCCAGCTTTACTTGTAATTTATCTTGTTCTCAAGTGAAAGGTGCTGAAAAAATGTGACAGTTCACTATGCTAAATTACCTCTTCCTCTTCCCCTTCCCTCCCTCTTTCTCTAAAAGGACAATTTCCTGATTTGCTTATTCTTTTTTCTCATTACTTTCCAGAACTCATGGGTGCCCAGCTAATCAATACAGAATAGAGTAGTAGGGATGTGTTGTGGCATGACTCACAGCAAAAATTTATTCCTTGTATGCTTTTATATTGCACCCAAAATCAGTAATTGACATAATATCCATTTTTTTTCCTTTGAGTTTCATATATTGATTCATTTTACTGCAGGTGGAAAAGGCATGGGAGGCTGGGAAGGAGGGATCCGTGTGCCAGGAATATTTATGTGGCCAGGAGTGTTACCTGCAGGCACAGTTATTGATGAACCTACAAGTCTTATGGATATCTATCCCACAGTTGTTCATCTGGCTGAAGGAATATTGCCACGTGACAGGTATGGAGACGTTTACCACCACAGGGATTGATAGGAGAGCTAAATAGTAAAAATTTACTGTATCTTATCATTCTCAAAGATCCCACAAATGCTCCTTTGCTTCAATCCTAGCCTGAGATTTTAAACTAGTGAGCAAACTCTCACAGATATGCCCACAGGCATTCGTGTGGCCAGAGCAGCAACTCTTTCCAAAGACCAGGTGTCAGTGTTCAGCCTCCTTCAGAAAGAATTGGTGGCTGAGGTGGTTTTGGCACCAACTGACTTGACTTACAGACCCTTACAAGTACCTCCTCAGTTTGGTAAACCCCTACTTGCCCAAGGGATTTCTTTAAGTTCCTTTGAAAGTTGCAAAATGTTAACAGTTATGAAATCAGTATTGATTTAATGAATATTTTTTTTTCTAATAGATCAAGCTCTAAATATTTTTCATGTATTGCTAAATGGAATTAATTGAGCCAGATATTATGTATTAGAAACAAACAAACAAAAAACCCCTAAACAACTGAAAAAAATCTAGGTATGTAAATACTGGCTTGGCAGTCCACTGGCTGCTCTAAATCTATGAGTGAATTATTCTGTGAGCTGTCTCATGCCCTGATGAAGCCAATGCAAAGGCAGTGTTACAAATGCAGCTCACTGGCAGGCTTGGCCCTGATTGACTAGGTTTCACTCCATTACATTAGGGTGATTGATGGGCGAAACTTGATGCCTTTACTGCAAGGAACAACTCAAAAGTCAGAGCATGAGTTTCTATTTCATTATTGTGGGTCCTACTTGCACGCTGTACGGTGGCACCAGAAGGACAGTAAGTATAAACGTTTGTTCTGTGGAAACTGCAAAACATGAGATTTTTCCTCTTGTTAATTGTCAAATTTCTTGCATGGCTGATGTTTTTCAGTATTGGTGTCTGAGATTCTTGAAATTGTGCATGAGATATCAGTGACTCTGGCTAGCAGACATGTCTTACAGCAAGAAAGATTTTTCTGAGTAACAAAGGGCATTATAGCAAGTAGGGTGAGAATGCAGGCTCTTTACTACTACACTGGAAATTTAATGTGGTTTTTTCTACATATTTCTAGTGATTTCCATCTTTAAAATCAGTAGCCTACACAGAAAATCTGATTTGTGGTGGTGGGGATATCAGGGTGTGTGAGAAGAGCTCTCCTTAGTAAATAGCTGTACGACTATTGCTTCAAGGAACTTCCCATTTTTCTCTATGGCCTTGGAGTTGTGCCATAAGTTTTCTTTCCTGCCAGGTGGAGCTGTTTGGAAGGCTCATTATGTGACCCCAGTCTTTCACCCACCTGGGGCAGGAGCTTGTTACGGAAAAAGGATTTGCCCATGCTTTGGGGAAGGTGTGACCCATCATGACCCTCCATTGCTATTTGAGCTCTCACAAGACCCTTCTGAAGCCAAACCCCTCTCACCTGACACAGAGCCCCTCTTTGACACGGTCATAAGGAGGATTGGCAGAGCCATAGAGGAGCATCGCAGGACACTGACTCCAGTGCCGGAGCAGCTCTCTGTGTCCAATGTGGTGTGGAATCCGTGGCTGCAGCCGTGCTGTGGGACGTTCCCGTTCTGTTGGTGTGACAAGGAAGGTGACAGCACACAAATTTTGTGAGATGCATGTCTAATGACATGTCCCGTGGCACTGAGTACTCTGCTGACAAAGATCTCAGATAATAAATGTGTCTTTTTTTCTCCTGGGAAGCAAAGTGGATGAAAATAAAGAAAAGGAAAAGGAATGTCAATCAGAAGTTTTCCCTTTCATTCTTTGCCACTAGCCAAAGGTTTAAGGAAATCCTCGTTTTTCAGACTTGAGTGTAAGACAAAACTGTAGAGGTATATGCTTAGTATCTGACTGATTTATGCCTGCTCAAGGAAGACAGCTGTAAAATGCTGCAGAGAGCAGAGTGTACGGTGCTGAGCAGGCAGCAGTGAGAAATGCTAGGTTCACATGAAACTCTAAATGTTTGCAGTCGTGCCTCTATAGTCACAAATCACAGTTGTACTCTATTCAAACATGGTAGTTTGAGTCATTACTGATTACTGTACTGCTGTGTTACCTCTGCTGAGATGTTGAGCAATGTCTGAGATGGAGCAAATATGAAAGGGATTGCCCTTGAGTTGTGAACTCATGATCTGAAGCTTTATCTGGGCAAAAATAACCTATATCAAAGACAAAATGAAGTATAAAATATTGATGGGAAGTATACCTCTGCAGCAGCTGCAAAAGAGAGAGAAACGTTTTGCCCTTCAAAAAGAGCTCCTGCTGCATACTAATTTGGCAAAAGTGGTTTTATTGCATATAAGAAGCTAATAAAAATGTTTGAGTTAGTAGTTTGCACTATTTCAATATCAGTTCCAAAAACAAGGTTCATTTGAGAGTCATATTGGAGTAAAAAGTACTTGGTAACAATATATATATTTTTACAAACGACAACTTATATAAAAGGATTGTGCCAATTCTACTTAAAGAACCATAAAACAAACCAAAACCAACAAAACAAAACCCGCAGTGGTGTGACCCTAGCCTGACTTTCTAAGGAATGTGACTGTACTGCATTTTATAATGAAGTTACACAGATTTTTGGGCTTTCAACTATATTAATGGCTGTATCTTTGAAGTAGTGGATGAATTTACTGGAAATTTAATTTAGTAAATGGAAGAAGGTTATTTTAGTTTGTTTGTTGTTTTGCTTCCCCCTGCACCACTTCGAATATCCCTGCAAACAGTTTATCCACTCAGCCAGTTTAGTTTGTTAACTCTTTTCTTCTTATCTCTTAGAGATTTTTTTCCCTGAAGGTCTGTCATAGAAGCAATTTTATGAAATTCTGTAAGTGTCATTTCAATATTTATGTTCACTACTATAAGTTCACTCAGAAAGCTTGTCAAAGGGAGAAGGAGTTTAATGAATGCCAGTGTTTGCTTTCAGTACTCAGACATGTGAGAAAAGTAGAAAGAAAACAGCACTATAAAACACACAGTGACTCAAAAAAATGTTTTTGCTGGCAGAGATTTTGCCTGTTTTCAGCAGGGAATAAACAGGAGCTTCCTGTGCTCAGGTGCAGTGAAAAACTGGTTAGCTGAAGAGGAGGAAATACTGCAGGGCTCAAATGCAGAGATAAAAATCATCTCCCTTCTGCTTCGGTGTTGCTTACTTTTTTTGGGGGGAGGGAAGATTAGAAAAAGTTTAAAATTTAATTCTGTTGAGGACAATAAGTAATCACAACTGTTACCTCTGTACTGAGTTACTAATGTAGTGGTGAGAAATAGAATGTGAGGCCTTTGTTTCCAGGGAAAATATGAAAGTGTGTGGGATTCTTCTTTCTTTTTTTTTTTT